>CAJVGC010000065.1:58603946-59203946 GCA_910822075.1 Senecio squalidus
TTTTTGATGTCGGGTTCTATTGGCCATCCGTGTACAAGGATGCTCAGGAATTTGTGAAGAAATGCGACGCCTGTCAACGGACCGGTAATATTTCTTCACGCGATGAGATGCCACAAACGGGCATCCAGGTATGTGAATTTTCGATGTATGGGGTATAGACTTTATGGGGCCTTTTCCTTCAAGTCGGGGAAATAAATATATTTTAGTACTCGTCGACTACGTATCAAAGTGGGCCGAAGTGAAAGCTTTACCCACCAACGATGCGCGGGTCGTCGTCAATTTTTTAAAACAATTATTTTCCCGGTTTGGTACCCCTAAAGCTTTAATTAGTGATAGGGGTACACACTTTTGTAACGCACAACTTGAGAAGGTGTTGAAACGATATGGCGTTAACCATAAGTTTTCAACAGCTTATCACCCCCAAACAAGCGGACAAGTCGAGGTTACTAACCGAGGCTTGAAGCGCATTTTGGAAAAGTCGGTCGGTGCAAATCGTAAGGATTGGTCCGATAAGTTAGACGATGCTCTTTGGGCACATAGGACTGCATTTAAAACTCCAATTGGGTTGTACTCCTTATCGTTTAATTTATGGTAAAGCATGTCACTTACCCGTGGAAATTGAGCATAAAGCCTATTGGGCTTTGAAGGCTGCCAATATGGAAATGATACCTGCAGGGAAGAACAGGTTCCACCAGATACAGGAATTGGACGAGCTGCGCATGAACGCTTATGAGAACTCGTTATTTTACAAGGAACGGACGAAGAAATGGCACGATAAGCGTATCAAGACGGATAGGAATTTTATCGATGGTGATATGGTTCTACTTTACAATTCCAGATTGAAGCTATTTCTGGGGAAATTACGGTCAAGGTGGTCGGGGCCGTATATCGTGCTAGATGTATTCCCTTACGGTACGGTGGAGATTGCCAACAAAAAGGGCGAAAGTTTTAAGGTGAATGGGCATCGATTGAAGAAATACTATGCCGATGGACGTGACAACCAGTTTGATTTATTTGGAGACGACGAGGAGCTCGATCTCCATGAACGTGACGGTTAACAAACATGGTTTGAGTCGAGCTTAACGACTCATCACTAAACAAATAGCGCTTACGGGAGACAACCCGCTTCTTTTCCTTTAGTTTATTTTGTTCAGAAAAATTTAAAAAATACAAAAAAAATCAGAAAAACAACAAAATACCAAAAATATATGTACACTGCGTTTTTCTCTTTTAATTTTTGATTTTTTGTTTCAGGTCCACTTAGATCATCATATGAGAGCTGCTAAACATATCGGACACCAGGTTAGATCGTGTTAAATCACCGAACGAAAAAACATTTTTTTGGAACAGACAGATTTAGCCGACGGCTAAACAATTGGAACGAAAATTGGACGGCGGCTAAAATCCAGCCGGCGGCTAAAAATTTCCAGCCGCCGGCTGAAACATCAGGTTTTGAAAAAAATTATATAATCTCGTTTTCTTCACATCCACACACACACACACTTATTTCTGACCGGCGGCTGAGAAAAAAACTCTCCACCAAATCGTCCGATTTTCTTCATTTGTTTCATTTCACTCTCTAATTCAAACACCAAGATTATGGCCGCGCAAAATGTCCAGCAAGAGGTCCCACCTCACATGCCCGTTTACGACCCCGAACACCTTTTCCTACAAGTGGGCGCAGGAAGGTGAGGCCTTGCTTATCAACAGAGGCAAGATATCCTGGCCAAGCTAACCAATATGCAGCAATATCCAGTCTATGCCCCTAGCGGTATTGATTGGCCCTTCTTGACCGAGGTCCTCCCACACGATTCCCGTTATCCATCAGGAGCTGCTGAAATTTTGGAGATGTTGGAGTTTACTTATCAGGGATTTCTCTGTAGAGCGTGGGAGCGCTTGTTCTCTATCCATGAGCCGGTCTACATCGAGGCCACATATGAGTTCTATAGCTCCTTTACTTTCAACCACTCTGACCCCGACCCTACCCACAAGACCGTACAGTTTTTGCTAGGGGGTGAGCTTAGGAAGTTGACACTATCGGAGTTTGGGGAGAAACTGGGGTTATTTGACGCTGCTGATCTTGCACACCCAGATTTTGCTGAGTTCATGGCTGAGGGGGTTAAAACTCCGGACTATCGTGAAAACGCAGCAATTTGGTCCGCCATTGCTAGTGGAGATTTAGGCACCTCACGCCCCTCCTATACACAGATTCGGGACCCGAAGGTTCGGGCCATTTTTGCTATGGTATGTTTGTTTGTCATTGGCAGGAAATCGGGCATTGAAAAATGCCATAAGGAGGAACTATTCTGGTTAGGGTGCATTGTTCAGAAGAGGCCCGTTAATGTCCCCTATGTCTTGGCTCGATGGATGACCAACATACTGAAGGGCGCACGACCCGGAAGTGTGATTCGGGGAGGTCACTTTGTTAGTGCGATTGGTAGACGCTTGACATTCCGGGGGACAGGATTTGACTCTTGTACCACTTTGTCACCAGGGATGCGTCTTTTTGGGGCAGCTTGGTTTAAGTCATCCGGTTTAGTGAGCAGGTTTGTATCTCCAGGAGGTTTTGTGACTTACAGATGGGTTCCCATTAGACAGGATGAGGGAGCGAGTACTAGTCATGGTGTTGAGGAGTCAGATGATGAGGAGCATCCGCCAGGTTACGAGGATGTTCCACCACCAGTTCAGGAGGAGGGCCCACCGGGTCAGGAGTTCGATTTTTCGGCTCAGATGGCTGCTTTGACATCTAGTATGGGGCAGATGTCATCACGGTTCGATTCATTTGCGGACCGCATGGAGGATCGTTACTACGATCTCAGCTCCAACATCAGCCATGTCAGCAGCCAGGTCGGGCACTTACAGTCCGAGTTTGATAGCCGGAGCCGTTATCAGGACGAGGTTTTATACCAGTACCACCAGCGTGCAGGTATTAGTTATCAGGCCTATGACGGATCTTATCACTCGTTTGGCAGTAGCACTCCGATGGACCAGGACCAGCCATCTTCCTCCGCCTATGAGGATCGCCACCATCTGTGGTCTACCCAGCACTACCAGTACTATCCTCCTACCGAGGCCCAGCGACAGCAAGATGAGGAGGAACAGAGAGACATTCAGGCGCGCCAGGCGTGCAGCTTGGACAGGCCGGTGGCCTGACATGTGATGATGTGGTGTTATATTTGTGTTTTTCAGACTATTTCTATTTTTATTTATTTCGTATGGATTATTATTTGGGATTTTTGTATTTGGATTATGTACTTCTTTTTATTATTTAATTGTGGTGCTTAATATGTGTGCATGTGTTTCCCATTTTAGAATATCAACCAATTTAGTGGAAGTAATGCCGAAAATCCGAATTTTCCAAGGAAGCTATGCAGATTTTTTGAGGACGTTAAGCTTTTACAGCCATACATTCTTTTCACAGCATTCGACATCTAAATGGGGGAGTTCTATTTTCCTTTCTCTTTTTCTTTTTCCACTTATTCGCTGCAATTTTTTTTTTTTACAATGAGGACATTGTATTGTTTAAGTGTGGGGAAGGGGTTACGAAAGAATCTATTTGTCCTTAGGAACAATTTGTGCGAAAATTTAAAATTTTTGACATGTTTCTCGTAATTAGTTTTAACTAGTTGCATAACTAGGCACACCTACCCGTTACATAATTGTGAGGATTTGAGCCTTTATAGCATACATTTTATATGCTTTTATCTTCAATTGTTATGAGTGTGCCGGTGACTTGTAGACTTTAGAACTTGACACTGTATACGCTTCGAGGCTATGAATGAGCATAAGTTTACTTATTAGTAACTAGGAAAGAGGCAAAAGAATTAGGATTGTTAAACAGTTGATTGGCCTATTCGTTTCTTATAGTCGGTAACTACACTGGTTATTTGACTCACACTACCTATCGAGCACTCGTTTTTAGTGTTTTTAACGTTTAGATACCATATTTGCGCCAAACCTTTTTCTTTTATCACCTTTCCAGATATATATTCCATAAATTGAGCCTAAATGTATAAGTCGTTAATCCAGATATTTTTGTTGAAAATTTTCCTCTTTCTTAACTTGATTGATTATTAGACGGAATGTTATATATGATGGCGTGGAGTTGTTTAATTTACTTAAGTTCACGAAAGAAGTTACAGGTGGATATAAGTTAAGAATTATTCAGGATTTTGATGGACCTTTTGAGCGGTGTCTTTAATATAAAAAAAAAAAAAACAGAAAAAAATATTTATTAAAGCCCGTACTAGGTAGCCAATAATTGTTGAAGTTATTTAACGAAATTTGCGAGAAATAAAAATTCTCAATTGAAGCGTTGAAGAATTAAGACGAAGTTTGGTCTTAGAAGTTTCATCAGAGTGAGCCATTAGGGATAATCAATCGAGTTTTGAAAGTAATATGATTTTTGACTAAAATATTTGGATTTGTAGACTAATTGGAAGTTGATTGTTTCATATCGTTCATATTAATTCACTTTCATCCTGTTTTTCCATTATTTTACCCATCACCCATTGATATGACCATAAGCCCTCTGAACTAGTTACTTAGACTCTATTGGTGGAGAAGCGTATCGTTATCAAGCCTATGATAGAATACTTGTCATGACTGAGCTTTGAGCGATTTCACATATATATTACACTTAGATTAGCTTTTTGAGTGATTGAGTGTTATACTTCCCAAATCGTGAGAGGCTTAGTTATGCATTTAAATTTTGGCTTGGTAATTATTAAATTCATCTTCGTAAATAATTTTTTTTGTAATTTACTCGATTCGTTGGGTATTTTATTTTTACTGAAGATGTTTGTTTTGTTCTAAATCTAATAGTTTACTTGAGGACAAGTAAGATTCAAGTGTGGGGAATTTGATGTGCCTGAAATAATCTATATTTTGTAGCCACATTTATCATATTTAAGCTCGTTTTCTGCAACTTTTGTTATGATTTGGTATATTTTTAGTGAGAATTGCAGATTAGAGTTATATTTGGATCATGGAGCGAAAAGGAGCTGAAACCGGTTTGAAACGGAGACAAACGAGCAAGAAATGTGAAAGTTGGAGAAACAGCCGGCGGCTGAATCAAAACAGCCGGCGGCTGAATTAAATTTTCCACATTTGTTATGACGTGCCGCGGAAGCAACTTTTTCACGCGTACATTTTAGCCGCCGGCTGAATTCAGCCAGCCGACGGCTAAATCAGTCGGTTTAAATATTTATAAATAGGCTTCTAGGGTTCGGGTTTTTAACACATTATTCATTATTTTCAACCTACATCCATTCTGGAAAGCTGCAAGAAGAGTCCTAGAAGCCGTTGATCACGTGGAAGCTTTGGTTAATCATCATTAATCATTCCTGAAGTTAGCAATTGTTTGGTTTGCACTTTTATACATTATTATCTTGATACAATGTTTTGTTTTAAGACTATTATTGTTATTTGTTTACAATCCAACATGAGCTAAACTCATTAAGCGATTGCTTGGATTGTTGAACCTGGATTTATGTTTTAATCAAGTTTATGTTTGAACTAATTGATTTTTCCATTATTGTTTACGTTTAATCGAGATCCATGTTTATTCAAAGTTATTAAATCTACTACTTAGCGTGATTGATAGATCTATAACATAACTAGCGTTCTTATAAATTTATTAGTTATTTACAATTATATGATTTATTAGATAATTGTAGCTTGAGACTTAATTGAGATAGGCTAAGATATTAGTGATTTAATGAATTGAATGAACATGACAGTTATATCAGGATTGAATAATTGAGACTTTTGTTAATTCGTAGTCGACAGATTAAATTGTAAACAACAGTGACATTAAAGCACAATTTAGAGTGGATAGTCTAAGATAGCTCTTGATGTACGATCATTCGTATGATCTTTCTCTAAAATTGTAGGATTAGATAACTCTAGCGGGAAATCTAGTTATCATAGGAATCACAGTTAAATCAATCAACATATTCTGGTTAATCATAATGCAGGTGAAACGTAATTCCAAGTAATCGTTGCTTTCTCAATATTGATTAAATCTAAAAGACTTTTCAAAACAGTTTTTCGTCCATTAATTCACTTAGTTAATTAAATTGTTATTTTACTTTAGTTATTTGTTTTCTGAAATATGTTCTCACAGAACTAAAACGCCCCCATATTTACTTGTTTTAATTAGTTTAATTATATAATTTGAGATAACGGATATAAATACACGTTCCCTGAGTTCGATCCGGACTTACTGATTCTATATTTGCGTACGATCAGGTACACTGCCTGTATTGTGTGTTAATATACATTGGTATAATCCTTTTCTAAACTTTAAATAATTTTATGTTATAAAATACACATCACATATACTAAAATACGACATTCTCACAACTACCACTATCAATAATCATGGTGAAAACTTTACCCTTAGCCGTACATTTAGTGCGGAATATATTATGACGCAACCATAATTCAATAGTAAAAGACCGATCAATATTTAAAACTCGTTGAATAACCAAAGACTCACCATGATCACGAGGTATTCCTCATATGCGAGCTCGTCACCATCTGTATCATAATTAGGAAAAGAGTCTTCCTTCACCAAAGCTACCATTTGAGTATTGGTAGAATTACGAGCAATATGACCAGACCGCCACATTTATTACGATGAATGTGTCGAGGAGTATTAACTGTAGGAGCATAATTTGTTGAAACCGGTATTGCTCTCGGTTCAAAATAGTAGAAACAGGGAAGGGAGTAGAAGAGGATCGTTGAGTAGGAGAAACTACTAAAACCAATTGAAAATCGACTCCGCGCCCTTTGTTGTTGTTCTACTTTCAATGCTAATTGACAAACATTAGAAAATGATTAATAAGGTTGAAGAGTAACAACATCTCCAACTTAAGGTTTTAACACCCCTAAAAATCGAGCAATAAAATATGTTCCTCCTCTTTAGTTGAATCACAACGCATTCATAGTCTGTCAAATTCATTAATAGTATATTCTACAAACAAATTACCTTGAGAAAACTGATGATAGTCAAGGAAAACTTGTTGTCTATGAGTAGCCGAAAGGTATTTATTCTGTAATAATTTCTTCATCTTAGCCCAATTAATGACTTTAGATTTCCTTCAAACCGACGATGTTTAGTCACATGATCCCACCATAAAGATGCCTGATGTTTAGTCACATGATCCCACCATAAAGTTGTCTGATGTGTAACACTCCGCCTTTTCATTCCCACGATATTGTCCGCTCTGCCAGGAAGGCTCACGGATTTTTTTTTGGTAGAGCTTCCCACAGAGGTCACCCATCCTGGAACTACTCTGGCCCAAGCACGCTTAACTACAGAGTTTCTACGCTCTGCAGTGCTTGTAGCCACCAAAACGCGTCGTGTCATGAAAGGCTAAAGGTTTACTCATGTACCCAGCATCACTCTTGTCCACGGACGATGTGAGATTTGCCAAAGGTGTTACATGCTGCTTCAACTTAATCGCAACCAATTTGACTTTTAAATCATCCGGAGTGTCACGAATGTCAAAAACTCGTTCAACCGTACTAACACATTCAATAAAATCATCAATGTTTACCGTACCCGCAAATTCTAGAATTTCAACATTAACCCCAAAATGTCGTAAAGGATCATCACGAAATTGACCATCATGGTGAACCCTCCGACGTCCCGCAAAAGGATTGACATCCTCAGAGCGACCGTACCAAACGTGTCCTTCTGATTCAGTCTCTTCTCCGGGCGAATCCTGACGGAATTCGAGTTCCTGTATCCGTTGTTGCAGTCGTTCAATCTCTATGTCACGTGGATCAGCATTAGGATCACGACCCCCTCTTCGATTACTAGTACCACGAGGTCTACCACGACCACGAGGAAGTAATTGGTCAGCCATAACCACGTCTGGAATCTGATACCAAATAATGCCCAAGATATAGAAAAGAGAATTACTTTGCAAATCAAACACGAACAAAGAAAGAACCAAAGATTGTAATCCTTGAAAAGGAGTTCTCAAATTTGAAATAAGTTTAAAATATTCAAAATTATCAGCCGTCTTAATAAGTGTTTATCAAAGGATTAAATACTAACCCTAGAAAATATATAAACACTCAAGTCCTTAAACAAATAAAAATAACAAAATCCTTAGCGACACTCGACTATGGCGTACTGGTTCAACAGTGCGGCGCAATGTTCTTCAATATTGCTTCGCGTCCAGACGCTGTGTCCGGATTGCAGCGCACCTTCTTGCATTGTGGTACGGTCTTCCGCTTCTTCATAATATAATCAACTTTTCTTCATATGCATTGAAACTTTCCATATATTAATGATATTGTTGGCATCTACAAAGTACAAATTATGTTAGATATGTTGGTGCTATATAAAACCCTACAAGAGACACACATAGATTTATTAACAATTAGAAACAATAACTTTTCAAATGTTAAACTCATAAATCATAAACGTATGAAAATATTGAGCCATATAAAACAGGGCTAATTGTTTGGAAATGTATCGAACTTTACATCAAAAACTATTGTATGCATCCATCTTTAAATTGATTTATTGTATATATCTAACTTTCAAATATCGATATTTTATATATCCAACCAATGAAATCTTAGTAAAACGATGATGTGACAACTTACGTGGCACATTATATGGATGACACGTATTGTTGAATACATACAATAGCAGATTTTTGAAAGTTGGATACATTCAATAAAGATTTTTGAAATTTAGATACATACAATAGACCAATTTAAAGATGAATGCATACAATAGTTTTGGATGTAAAGTTCGATGCATTTCCAAACAATTAGCCCTATAAAACATAACTATAACTGCAATTTACTTAACGCGTTCAGGAGATTCGTGAAGGTCTATCTACGCTATACAATAACAACAAATTCATTTAAAATAGCTAGATATGTCAATAAATGATTTTCTTTCATCTTTAGACATAATTTATTCAAGCACCCAAACAAATTTTTTAAAAATATATATGTTAATCAACAAATAAAACAATATATTTATTTTCAAAAAGGTATTATTAATGTTAGAAAATTGAAAATAGATATATGTAAAGTGCACGTACATAAACGAAGGCGACCGAGTACATATGAAGATTCCCTATTCGAATGTTGGGGCCACAAAAGCATCTTGGATCACACGTGAATATTTTCTTTGTCGGTATAAATCTTTTTATTTTTTTATATTTTTATTGGTCTATTATTGTATTGCATTGAATATGTGTAAACAGTCAAACTCCTTACTTTCGTATGATCACAAAACAGTCTTCAACATTTCATGACCACCGCAAATCAGCAATCTATTATTTAACAAAACAACATTTTTTTTGGGGAGATAAACAACAATTAGTAAACACAAGTGTTGCATTACAACATGTTATATTACTCGTGAGTCTTGAAACAAAGGATATAGAGGCAACCAACACGGGAAAGATAAATGATTTAGCAACTAACATAGCGGATAAAGGAATTAAGAAACAGACCCAAATTTTAAACCTCTGACCTCTGTTCTACACTTAATATTCCCGACTATTAGGTCATCATCACAAGGACAAAAGCTATAGTACAACGTTCTGATTTTCAACTTGAGCTTCAAAAGTATCTCGTTAGTATGATTGTTATGTTCAAGATGTTTTCAGAATAATTATCATGTCTAACTTTAATATTCCTTTATATTGTAAGCAGGGGGGGGGGGGGGGGGGGGGGGGGGGGGGGGGGGGGGGGAATTTTTGAAGGGGGACAACAATTATGTATATATCGTGTCGGGTCTTCGTTTCCTTATGATAATTTCTAAAGGGGTAAAATAATAAAAAAAATTACGTTATATTTTACTTATATATAACTAGATTAAGAAAAGAAACAAAAGTTATTCCTAGCTTAATAAATTTATGTGAACTTTCACAATTTTAATATTATACATGACATAAAAGAGTGAAAAATAGAAGAAGTAGTTGATTTGAAAGAGGAAAAAAGAAGTAAAAATGCTTAGAATTGAACCCATAACCTCAAACTTAAAAACCAAACCCTCTAATCCAAATTACGTTATTTTATTATTTTTCAAATTTATATAATTTTAATCCCTTGACGTCGGATTTCCTCATTCCCAAATGGGGATAAGCGATAATCCGCTAAGACTAACTCTATCAATTTTTATCTATTACATCTTTTTATTCTTTAATTGCGCCTTTTTACAATATAAGTTTTTGTTCTTATCACTAGACATCTATCGAAAAGAATTTTTGGAACTTGTTCATATAAAGAACGGCTCCTGCATTTTAGAGATCATCTCTTTTTTGATAAATATATGACAAATCAAACGTTTAATAACATATAAACCACAAAACAACATAGTTTTTAATAACTTTCGCATATAAGCTTACATATGTAACAGCCTCATATTCACTTCCCTCATTGTTTATATACACTCCATAAAGTTGTATATATCATATTTCATAGAAAAATGATACCATGTATTTTAAACGAGTTATTACAATAATAATAGCATCAAACATTCTTCTTTTATTTGAACCCTAATTATTAATTGACCATTGCATTTTCGATTTTACCCATCTAATAATAAAAAAACAATTATTAAGAGTGTTCCTTCCTTTTTGAAGTTAATGTTAGAGGCTCAATAGGAAAAAATGTAAATTGTATGTTTTGAAATAAATTATCTATTTTATATAATTGATAGTGTTAGTAGGGAATGGCTCATACACATAGCCCATTAACCCCCTAAACACATAACCTGACTTACAAAAGCTTGCCTGCTATCTCCTAGCTCCGGCCCTTAGGCTCCGGCGTCCCGACACTTGGCCCCAGCATCCGGACATTTCGTCCCGGCGTCCGGACACAAGGCTCCGGCGTCCGGACAATTGGCCCTTGGCCCCGTGTCCGGGAGATTTGGCCCCGGCACCGAGAATCAGGCCTCGTGTCCGGGAGATTTGGCCCCGGCACCCGGGCTTCGGCCCCGTGTCCGGGAGATAGGCCCCGTGTCCGGGTAAAATGGCCCCGGCACCCGGCCCCGTGTCCGGGTAAAATGGCCCCGGCACCAGGCCCCGTGTCCGGGAATTTGGCCCCGGCACCCGAGCCTTGGCCCCGGCACCCCGGCCTTGGCCCCGTGTCTGGCATTTAGGCCCCGACACCCGGCACTTAGCCCCACGTCCGGGAATCCGACTCCGTGTCCGGGAATTTGGCCCCGTGTCCGGTAGCTTGGCCCCAGCGTCCGGCTCCCGTGGCCCGACGTCCGGCACCCGTGGCCCGTTGTCCGGCACTCGTATCCCGACGTCCGGCACTCGTGGTCCGATGTCCGGCACCTTGGTAGCACTTACGCCTAGGCTGTCACTCATGCTTTTGGCCCGACACTCCAGAGCCAATACTTATACCTTGTATCTAATAAGTACCGTATTCCTCCAAACCAACACTAATGCCTTGGGATTCATCTCATAGTATCATACTCCTGACATCCTACCGGTCAGACACTCAAGCCTAATCCTTGAGTGTAACCGTCAGAGCATTAATAAAGTTATATAATGATATAGACGTTAATACCCGTTGGAATCCTATTGATGAGCCATAAATGGTCATCATTGCCATACGTTGTTGATGCCTGGTAGTGTTGGGTATAAATACTCCACACTTCAGGTTTTGGAGGCCATCTTCTCCACTCTCATACTTGCACACAATATCTCTTGACCGGAATACCTATACACTTCCCGCAGTAAACATATTCCGATCATCAGTCTCCAACCAGCCACTTGACCACCTTAGGCTCGCCAAGAGCTTGGTAGGTTCGCACTGCTAAGCAGGAGGTCAAGGGGTTGAAACTCAAACACCCAAGTTACTGAGCCTGTCAATCTTTGCTCTAACAATAATTATTATAATAATAATAATAATAATAATAATAATAATAATAATAATAATAATAATAATAATAATAATAATAATAATAATAATAGTAATGAAAAGTAATAAAAGAAATTAAAAAAAAACCTATTAACCTAAAATCAACTACTTTTATATAACAAAAAGTAATAAAGAAATACTAAAAAGAAATAAAAAAACAAAAAATTGTAAAAAAATATGTTTATGAAAACAAAACTACACAAAATAAAAAACGATACAAAAAGAAATAAAATATCATAAATAATAAATTAAAAAACATAAAACTAAAATGTAAAAACCAAAAAAGAACAAAAAAAGATTAAAAAATATGGGGATAAAATTAACAAAATAAAGGGAATCATCATCCTAACCCCTTTTCTTATATTAAAATAACTTCCAAGATTATTAATTGATTTTGATTAAATAAAAGTTATTAAATAAGTTCTATATATCTATACATATAATGTATTTGTCGTTTTTAAATTTTAAAAGTTTTTCTTTAAATAGATAAGATCTAGCCATTTATTATAATAAAACAATATAAGTCATTCAATATTTCAAATAATAATTTTTAAAATTATTTAATGTAAGTTTTGTAACTTATAAATAAATAATTAGAACATTAATATTATAATTTAATACATAATCATAATTATTTTAAAATTAAATCAAATTATAAAACTTTCTAATAGTTAATTAATTAATTAGTAACTTTTATCGTAATTTTAATTTTTAATCATATTAGTACATAAAACCTATCAAGTCTTTGACTTTAAAGAAAAAAAGAGAATATAAAAAAAAAACTATTGTAATATCATAAATAGAATATGATTAAAATATTACTTGATAGTATGCATAAAGTTAATATGACAAATAGTATTAATTAATTTAAAAGATAACTAAATTTCGAAAAAAAAGTATAGTAATATTTAGTAGGTATAAACATTTATCAACATAGCTTATGCACACACCATAAGTGATCATGTTTAGTCATAAACATCGTATTTTTTTCAATACCAACACGTAATTCATATACGATGCTAGTAACTTATTAATAAACTATTTTAAATATACTTTAGTGCAAAAAAAAGAAAAATTAATTAAATGCATTAATAAATGGGTGTTTCTAAAGTGTGTGTATACGATACATCTTAGAAGTCAATAAATGATCTGTGGATTTTTTTTTCTTGTTTTTTTAAAATACTTTTAATAAACTTACAGTTTTTCCTTAAATTCAATTTTTATTATAAAATGAAAGTTTAGGTTGAATTAATAACTAGCAGTCTTCCGCGCTACGAGGCGGCGTTTAATAAAAGTGAGATGTTTATAGATGCGTGAATATAGGAATAAGTGTTTGCACCTATACAATTGTTTATCAAATGTATTTTGTATTTTTCTTTCAACAATTTAAATATATTTAAAATTAATTATTACTATACACTTATCGTATTAACTATATCAACTCGATTTAATTCATATTCAATTTTACTATTAAAGTTACTCATTTAGATATGTATTTTTATTGGTTTATTTATTAAAATGACTATCTGAAAAGTTATAATATATCATGAATTAATATGTTTGTTTTAATTAATTAACTATCAAAGAATTGATTTAATTTTTAATATGATTTTGATTAAGCATTAAATTACATTCTAATATTTTATTTACGTATTTGTAAGTTACAAATTTATACATTAAATACTCTTAAAAATATGTGTTTAAATATTGAATGGTTTAGATTATTTTGTTATAATCAATGGTATCTAATTTACTTAAAAAAGAACTTAAAACCAAAAGAGAAAATATGTATTATATAGTAGTATAGATTATATAAATATTTAAATATTTACATGCACATTAAACCTTTAATAAGCAAATAATTAGTTAATAGAAATTAAGAATAAATTTACTAATTACAAGAATAAATATATCAATTTATCACTTTTATAATCAATAAAAATAATATCTATAATATATACTAAAAAATATGCATTAAAAGTCATATGACAAACTATGGACCATTAGATAGATTTGAAAATTAATTTTACATTTTTAAATCAAAATGATGATGTCAAATGACACATAATTACTAACCATTTCATTTTAAATACAATTAACTTTACATATTTAAAAAAATACAGTTTGACACTATTACTTTAAATGTTAGATATTTTTATCGATTAAACCTTTTTATAAAAGATAAACGATTTGTTTTTTTTCCATTTTCTTTTTTTTTTTTGGTTTTTTCTTTCTAAGAAAATAAAAAAAATATAACCGTAAGAAGAAAAAAAATTAGTGTTGACATATAAAAAAAATTGCATTTCCTCAAACACCTGGCATGCAATTCTAATTTAAATCAATATGAATCAGATAAAACCTGTCAAGCTATTTATTTTCAATTAATTCGGTTTCAGATCTGGAAATATAGACTATTCAATCAATATTACTTCATTTCATGTATAAATCAGTTTGATCAAAATCGAGATACCCCTTTCAAGTATAAATCAACTTGATCAAAATCGAGATACTTAAACTAGCAAAAGACTAAACAGTGTGTTCTCGAGTTTTATTTTTAAGGTAAAAGAATGTAAAGGAAATGAGTTTTTTAAGGAAGGAAAACAAACAAAAAGAAAGGATTAGAAGGTAAAATTTATATATTTTCTATAAATACTTTTCTTTAATTTAATTTCTTTGTCCTTACATTTTTTTTCTTTTTCTTTAATTTTAGACTCGAGAAAAGAGCGTTAAAAAATATATTGTGAAACTGTTTAATTTAACCGTTAAGACTTTGACATTAAATAGAGCAAAATTGAATAGAAAATTATTGAATACCTACTTCTACCAACATTACATAACCCAACATATAGTTTAAAATTTAAAATTTGATAGACTATAATCATCTAAAACACCCAAATGACTCACATATAAACTTAGCAGAATTCAACTTTTTTTTTATTATAAACATCAGACCACAATTTTTTTAATAGGTTATAATTATATTATTTTCGAGTTCTTTACGTAGTGAAACTGAAACACATACATATAAACGAAACAACAAATATATGATATCACAACTCATATTGTCATATATTGTTAATGATACACAATGTTTCCTGAGTTTCTCCGTATTATATTTGTATTTTTTCCAATAAAATTTTTCACGTATCCACAAAAATAAACTAATATACATTTACACTATATTTTATCAACCATATGAATTTCTAAATCCTTACCAACTTTAGTAAGAAGATATTTTCAATCTTTAACTTTTAACTGGAATAAGAAAATTGGTGTTTATATCTAGGAAAATTGATGGCTATTTTTATATGAAAAGACTTAGAAACATTAAAATATAAAACGATATTGTATGCCATGTTCTCGGCTATTCGCACGCACACAAGATATGTATGTGGTGCAAAAGTTATTTGGACCCAATAAAGACATTTTTAGTGTCGGTGGGATTTGAAAATATACACTATAACATATGATGGTCATCATAAACGGGTTAAAAAAAGGAGCTATTTACACGTATGTTATTTGTAGATGAAAAGTTTTTATTTTTTTAATGTAGTCTAACTGGACTATTTTCATTATCATATCCAGATTCTTTTTTTTTTATAGTTATTTCAAAATATTTATTTAAAAAGGTTTCAACTTAAGACATTCTATAATTAAACTAGTTTATTTCCCGTGAATACACGAAAAACAACATTGAGAAAATTAAAAATATAACATTTATAAAGCCAAAGAACATCGTGTGTCGCTAACAATATATGATAATATTAGTTGTAATCCCAAATATATGTTGTTTTGTTTATATATATATATATATATATATATATATATATATATATATATATATATATATATATATATATATATATATATATATATATATATATATATATATATATATATATATATATATATACGTGTTTTCATTTTCACCTTAGAATTCTATTGAATATATATAATGCAATAATACCATATAATATATTTAAATATGTATTAAAGCTTATTATTAAATATTTTGTAGTTTCGTTTATATCTGTGTGGTTGACTTTAACTCCACATTTAAGTACGTATTGGTAGAGGTTAACGAATGAAAAGACAATGAAGTATACGTATGAGATTGACTTCAACTTCACTTTTAATTTGTATTGATATGGGTTAAAAAATAAAGTAAATTTAGTTGGTATTGTATAAGTAAAGGTATAGAAAATTAAACATAGATAATAAGATGCATATGTGAGGAAATGAGCGTTCAGTAACAAATTAAATAAATATTTTATATAACGGTTTTTTGTAATACATTTCGAAATTTAAATATATATGTTTAGTGGTTATCTGATTTTATTTCATTAGAAAGTAAAAGCCGAATGAAAATATTTTTATGTTTAAAAACAAAGTTCAACGAATAATCTTTACATAAATAAATAAATAATACTATATGACAAATATTTTAGGTTTTCGTTCATATATTAAAGTTGAAGGTTTAAAATTGTAATTAAAATTGAAGGTTTAAAACGAAAATAGTAAATAATGATGTCATATGATCTCATCATTTTGATCTAAAAATTATTTTGAAACCCATTTAATGATGAAGATTTAGCCAAATGGCTTTTGATACATCTTTTTTAGTATATATTATAGATAGATGGTTACTGAGAGTTTTTATCACTAGATCATCTTTTTGTGTTAATGACTCTTTAAAAACATAAATGTTTCCAGCATGATCGAAACTTGATACCACTAGATCATCTTAGTGGTAGTGTCGAAATAAATATTTATTTTCAAAATATGTTTTTATTTTGATTAAATATGTTGTAGAAGTGGCAATTTCAAGTTTTTGAATTTATAAAAACTGATTTCAATCAAAAGTATTCAATTAGGGGAAAGAAAAAAAAAACTCTTACATGAAATATGAATATAATTAGATTAATGTAATATTTTAAACTAATATTACGAAATATTGTTGAAATGCATCTCCAACATGAAAATCAAGTATTTTAATATATATATATATATATATATATATATATATATATATATATATATATATATATATATATATATATATATATATACCCTGCTATCCTGTGGACATTAAAGGTTCAAAGGAACAACTATACACTAATATCATATTTCATCAATATGTCAATTAACAAAAACCAAGTTCTATTTATTCTAAAAGGTTATTTACATGTGTATGCTCGTGCATGTATGCATTTGTTTATATCATAATAACATCACACCATCCAAATAACTATGCTCTTAATGTAAAGGTCGAAGATTTATAAATGCTAAAAGAATTATAACATTAGCTAGAGTTCCCTCTCAAATAGAATATCATCTTCGTTGAGGTCTAATTTTGAGATCTTGAGAAGGTCAACAATAATCCTCTCACCATTGTTATTATAGGTATATATCTGATCAAATTGTTAGACAATATGCAGTGAAAACAATTAAAATCAAACACATAATCAATACTAACTAAATTAAGAATTGTACATTTGTTGTGGATTTACCTCGGTTTATGATTTATAGTGAAATCCTACTACAAACTTGTACACGACACCTTCTTTAGCAACATACTTGTATGCTAGTACACGTTTACAATCACCACAACTCTTGTCTAGTTTGCGTGCTTAAACCGTACTTGAAACTTACCAACCAAAAACCCGTTTGGGTTTGTAGAATCGATCGACCAAGGAGGAAACAAGAAATCGATTTTTTGTTCTCCTTATTCGATTATGGTGTAGAGAAAATAAGGGACTTGATGTTCCTTATATAGCCAAACAATGTCTTGGAGAACAAGTTGTATTGTAATTAGAAATTCATAATTACATAATACATCCTCCTTTTATTAATGCACATAACATATTAAGTAATAGATAATAATTAATAAACGTATTGTTGTGTGTAAATGTTAATGTGTGCAACCCCGTAGGCTCATATATTTATAGACACACGTTTTATTTGACATGTTCAAATACCAACAACTCCAACTTTGAGCATGTCTCAATAATTGTGATAACATTGGCTAGCGTCCAACAACACGGCCAATGCTCCTATAAATACACCAACGAAGTTTCCAAAAGTCATTGTGAGTCTATGTTTGAGTTTACTATCCTTTTGTTACAGATATTCTAGTTAAATATGGATATGGATCTAGGTCATTCCATCTTTTAACTTATGTTTCTCATTTCACGAATTAGTTAAGATTACAAAATTAAATCGACACATATCTAGATTAATTCTGGTCGGGCCAGACATACATCTTTAAGTATTCATGAGTGGCCCAGTAGTATCATACTTCAGTTGCAAGTTGAAGGAACAAATCCTATCTTGAATACAAGCGTTAGCCATGTATTTCATAATATTACCAAAAATAATCTTTTTACTATCCTTATCCAGATAGGTAGAATTATGATCAAATAAAATATTCCATACATATGTAGTTTCTTGCATCTCAAGTCTAAGAACAAGTAAACCAATCATATATGAATTATAATTAATGACTAAGATCCAATATAATAATTGATGGGATAATCCAGTATGTATTTTGTGGATACTATGTGAGTTGGTGAGTCAGTCTAACCAAACACTCCGATATTATCTTAATTTAATTATATTCCCATATAATTAATCGATAACGGATATGTAGAATAATAATATATGTTAAAACATTATTTAAGGATTAAAACATGAAAAATAGGATTCAATTAATATAATAAATGAAAATGCTCATATATCAAATATTTATTTCATATAATAATAAAATTGTTTATTTCATCCTTTATCTAAATACTAAACACAGATCTACATGTGATTACTAGCTAAACGAATTCTTATACCCTCAACATGGTGAGTTAGTTTCGCTTTTGAGAGAGCCTTCGTAAAGGGATCAGCTAGATTATCATCTGTGTGAACTTTGAGTAAATTGAGTTCACCTTGTTCGATTTGCTCACGAGCATAGTGATATCTCCGATGGTAGTATCTGGCTCCTTTCTGAACACCAGGTTCATTGGCTATGATAATTGTTCAAAAAATTTCGCAATACATATCCATTAGAGATTTGTTAGTGGGAACCACATCAAGCCCATAAATAAACTTTCGTATCCAAACAACTTCCATGGCAGCTTTGGAAGATGCAATGTACTCGGATTCTGTGACAACCGTCCAATTTCAGGTGCATTTTATACTCTATGTCTCTCTTATTGTCTGTCGTTGTCTTTAACTTTTCAAAAACCGGAAACGAGTCAATGTCGGAATCACACCCGTAATCAATTTATATAAGTCCAAATACCAAGAAAACACCTAATGAACTTTCCTAAGTTCATAACGTATCATAATTAAGAACTTTTAGTTAACGAAAAGGTCCAACGAAACAATAATACAAAAACAGCAAAAACAACAAAAACTCAAAAATCATTACAAAAGAGGTCCAGGACGACGCACCCAGGCCTTGTGCACCGTCCTGGAAGGACCAATTCCGCAAAATATTTGAAATTTTGCATGTCTCGATTCCACCAACTTTTAAACCAATCCCACTCGTTTTTAGTCCATCATTACTGCTTTGTTACAGTCCCAACCCACCCCTATACTCCTCCCTTTACTTTTATTTTCATTTTACCATTTTTCAAAACCAAAAACACACACACACACCAAGTTTCCTCTCAAACTCTATCTAAAACTTCACTAAAACCAGAAGAATACAACCATCAAAACTCACTTTTCATCCATCCAAATCGTTTGAAACACCAAGGGAAGCAAGGGGAGGCTAGTCATTTTCGGTTTCAAGCATTTCTACCGATTTTGGAGCTCTAAATCCGTCAAAAACTCAATCCATCCATTTCCCTCCGGTAGAGATCACTCCCTTATCATTCTTTACTGTTTTTATAACTTGCATGTAAGATCTAAAGCATAAAAATAAGTTTTACAAAGATCTATGACTTTTCATGGACAAAAACAATTTTTAACCAAAATAACCTTTGGATCTATAAATTTATGGTTAAAAATGCTTTAGAAACTGTTAAAATGATGTTCTATTAAGTTTAGACCTATTGCATGTTGGAATCTATGGATAAAATAAACGTTTTGCAAGAAAAACCCGAAAACCAACAGGCTGTGCGCCGTCCTAAGAGCCAGGACGACGCAGCGGGACACAAAATGTGTTATGTGCGCCGTCCCAGTGCTCACAGCGGCGCACAGGCCCGCCAGATTTCCCGAAATGTTGTTATTTTGACGTTTTAAGCTAATTTAACCTGTCACACCCCGCTATAGCGGAAACACGAGATGTGGGAGCAGGAATATCATTACACGGGTTATAACAAAATAAACGATTCAAGTCATTGATTAAAATAAAATTTGTTCGCAATCCAAAACAACCAAGTAGTTTAAATGTTTAATACAAATACATAGTATGAAGTTTCAAATTCATAAATTCCCAAAATAAAAAGGTCGTTCCCAAATTGCGCCTCACGTGACCATACTGACCCTTCCATGCCATGCACTTCGACTCTTACACTTAATTTCCTGAAACATAAGATAAAGTGTCAACTACAATAAAGTAGTGAGTGTGTTACAGTTTGAGTTTCTCGATAAAAAGTTTCCAAAGTTTAAAATATATATGTATAGAGATTCATAAATGAAAAGAAAGCGGAGCGGCGCTAAAACATATATATTTACTTTAAAAGTTTCGAAAATACGCAAATAGAGTAAAACGGTAACATAAATGTTATAGCGGAATAAATCGCTAAAAATATTGTATATGCGTAAATAAAATGTGTGTAACTAAATTAGTAACTTGTATCAATCTCTTGGCTTAATATAACGTAAGTCTACACTAAACCGATTGTCTGGTCAGAACACGCCCCAAAGTTTCACAATAAATGGAGTTTCATCTGATTCTTAGTAATATGTACTTAGGTCGCGAACCACAAGCAAGGAGTGACCTCTCCTAAGTATCGATACCCATAATACTAACGGCTAATGCTAATAGTGTATAATGATTCCGAACTAAAAACGGGGCACTTTGAACTCTTTGTCTAAAAACTAGTAGTAAGCACTTACGGAGTTTATATTCTCATCAAGGATTGGTTTCGCATACAAGTAACCTTAATTTAGTTTAGCCAATTAACGGGGGCAAGCCAGTAAGCCAATAGGGCAATAACATAAATTACGCATATAAGTTTCACAAAGTTTCACCAAGTTTCCAAAAAGTTCACAAGTTTCCAACAGTTTCATAAAGTTTCCAAAAGTTTCACAAGTTTTCATACGAGTTGCACAAAGTTTCACAAAGGTTACGTAAACAACAAATCTTATGTTTCCCCCAAAATAAGTATTTAAAACAGAAATTAAAGTGGGGTTGTAACTCACGGGTTGCGGAGAATAGTCTCGAGTAAGAGAGAAAGGAGCGGAACACGTCGGGAATCAAAGATGACCTAAAACACCGAAATATTGTGTAAGTATAAATTGTATGATTTAAGTTGTGTTAAAGTTCCATTTTAACATTTCTAGTATTAAATCTTTATACTTTAAATTCTGTCCAAAAGTTTCGATACGGAAAGTTATGTGTTATTATGTGTTCGGTTACGCTTTAATGTCCGATTAGTCCGATTATGTCCAAAAGAGTCGATGTCCAAGGTCAAAGTGTATAAGTTACATAAATATTAAGTTACTGAGTTTCGGTCATAATTTACGGTGAAATTTGGGCAGCGCTTCCGCGCTATAAAAATTTAATCCATTTTCAAAACACTTTCCCGCTTTAAACAATCGTTTTAAACCATAACTTTAAACAATGCAATAGTTTTTAATCCTCAAACTCATCTAAACAATATTATTTATAAAATCAGTAAGTCCTCAAAACATAGATTCTGTAATAAGTTCATTTGGTCACTAACTTTAACGTTTAAAGTTGCAAAACGACGATTTTGGTGAACAGCGAGATCCAGACAGCGGCTGGAGATATTCAGCCGCCGGCTGGACCTTATCCGCCGGCTGGATATCTTCAGCCGCCGGCTGGAGGCCTTCGGCCAGTTTCATATTTTCGTTATTTTTCGATTTTTAAGCCGTTTTAGTGATAGATTCTTACATGCAAACTGTTTTTAGTCAAATTTAATCATTTTAGAGTAAAAGTCTCAGTTTCTTTTAGATCTATTTCATCAAAATGTGGATTTATGTGAAAAACTCATTTTTAAGGAAGAAACCGTTTTAAACTTTTATAAAAACCATTTTTCAGTCTTTGGATCGTCCATGCAAGTAAAGATTTGTGAAATAAAAGTAAAATAGAAGAGTTTTACCGAAGGAAAAGTTATGGATCGGTTTGGATGAGAAATAGCTTCAAGATGGTGGAAGAACTTCTTCAAAAACCCGATTTTAAGCTTCCTCCTTGTTACCCTTTCGATTTAGGACGATTTGTGTAAGTTTGATGGACGATTTTGGTGGATTTAAAGGCTGTTTTTGATGGTAAATTCACTGTTTTGTTTGGTGTTCTTGAGAGGAATTGGTAGAGAGATTTTAGAGAGAGAGAGTGTAAGTGTGTGTTTATGATTTTGAAAATGAAAACAAAAGTGAAAGAGGGAAGTGGGAAAGGGGCCAAGACTGGCCTAGGAACACACAATCTGCCAGTCCTTGGTCCAATCCCGTCATAAATGTGTTGGCCCAATTAAATTTCATGCAAAAGTGAGTCACCGAGTTACAGTCAGCTGCCTTTCAGCCGCTGGCTGACAGCTTTCAGCCGTCGGCTGGAAGGCAGTTCCCAGCTCGGTGACGTTTTAAGTTTTCCGTTATTGTTAGTTGTGGACTAGAATTTTATTAGTTTCTGTTAAGAACTTAGTCAAGTTCTTGTATAGTTTCTTTGGTGTTAGGATTTATAAGTTGATTCCGACTTTGGTTCCGACACAATAAAAGACACAACAAGTACGAACTAGAACAATACGATCACGGTAAGGTGCAACTAAAGATTTGAATCGATATAATAAATGAGAATCACCTGAATTTTAGACGGTTGTCACATAACCCGCTGACTTTTCATAACTATTATTGTTGGGACTGAGTTGGTAAAAGTAATAACATTTGTAACTTGTATGGACTATTTGGACTTAAAACGGACTTGATTAAATACGTAAATGTTATATGTGTGTTTTGTAAGCGGAAATGGAATTGCATTTTTGGATATGAAATTTTGGCGCGGAAGCGCTGCCCAAATTTCCTTAGAAAAATGCAAACCACTTCAGCAAATAAAACCACTTGTAACATGACAATAATAAACGTTAAATCGGACTTTTGGACAAAAACTTAACATTTACCCTTTCGGACTATTTTGAACAATTTGGACCTTGACACTTAAAGTTTAATAAAATCTTATCTATTATATTATATAAACTAACATAATAAGATATTAACTATTAGACTATCTTGGTATTGATAGGCGATCCGTGATTCCCGGCTTCCGTTCCGACCTACTTTCGCATTCTTACTCTTCGCAACCCGTGAGTTACAACCCCTTTATTTAATGTATTTTTGCATAACTTTTGGGGGAAACATAAGATTTAATTGTATTTTGGAAAACTTTATGAACATTTGCAACTTTTGTGAACCTTTGGAACTATTACGAACGTATGCAACTATTGTGAACTTTTGAAAACTATTATGAAACTATTGATCTATTTTGGAAACTTTGTGAAACTCTTATGCGTAAACACTTTGGCTAAACTAGTTATTGATTACTTGTATGCGAGACCAACCCTTGATGAGATTATAACGCGATTCTTAAGTGCCTACTATCTTTTTGAAACAAAATTACTTTAGTGCCCACTTTTTTTGAGACTCTTCACACTATTAGCTTTGAGCCGTTTAGTAATAATGGGTATCGATACTAAGGAAAGAACCGTTCCTTGCTTAGATGGCAGTCTAAGTACATATTACTATGATCATTTATACTCCCCGTAGGATAGGCGGGGTAAGGGGCCTCACAGTTGAATAATCGGTTTAGTGTGAACACTTAAGTTATAGAATGCCAAGAGGTTGATACAAGAATCTAATTAGTTACTTATACGCATATATACTCTCTTTTAGCGATTGATTCCGCAACTATGATTTTACTAAGTATTGTTCTACTTGGGTCTGTACAACTTTAGGGTATTGATACGCCCGCTACTTCGAAACTTTTAAAGTATATAAACTTAAAGCGATTTTCTCCGCTAACTTTCTTTTGTGAAACTTTTACTTTTATATACTTAACCCAAACTTTTGCCGAGCAACTTAAACTGTAACTCACTCACTACTTTTTGTAGTTGACACTTTATCTTATGTTTCAGGAAATTTAGTGTAAGGATGAAGTGCATGGCATGGACGGGTCAAGGCGGTTGCGTGAGATCACTATTGGGAAAAGACTTGTCCATTTATCTTGGGAAATTTTAATTGAAACTTTATCTATGTATTTGTGTTGAAATTATAACGACTTGGTTATCTCTTTAGAAATTGTAAACACTTTTATTATTATTCAATGACTTTTATGACCCGTGTAATGGTATTCCAGCTCTTCACACTTCGTGTTTCCGCTTTAGCGGGGTGTGACAGATTCTGTTGCAGATATGGTTGTAGTGGTTTGCTTCTTGCTCTTCCACACGACTGCTCCTCCATTTAAGGTGAGCACATATCCAGTTTGCGATTTCGTGAACACATATCACGGTCAGTCTGAAATATGGCGTCACAATATCCAGTAACTTTTAGATCAGCCTCAGGATTTCCACCATAAACAAGAACCATATCTTTAGTAGCCCTAAGGTACTTAAGAATGTTCTTGACAACAATCCAATAGTTTTTACCTGGATTTCGTTGGTATCTACTAACAATGTTCTATGCGAAAGGCACATCAGGACTTGTGCATCTAACTGCATATATGATAGATCCTACTGCAGAAGCATAAGGTATCCTCTGCATGCGCTACACCTCCTGAGGTGTAGAAGCACATTGCGTGATACTTAAGTCAAGTCGTTCTTGCATTGGCACATTTCCACGCTTGGAATTTTTCATATTAAATCGCTTTAAAATTTTGTCAATGTAAGCCCTTTGACTTAGTTCGACTAACCGCTTTTGTCTATCTCTGGAGATCTTGATTCCTAAAATGAATGTCGTTTCTCCTAAATCTTTCTTGGCGAAACACTTTCCAAGATAAGATTTAACATCTTGTAACATTGGAATGTGATTTCCCATAATCAATATGACGTCTACATATAAGATTAGGAAAGTAACATTACTCCCACTAGTATTTTGATATACACATGGCTTATCGGGATTTTGAGTAAAACCAAATTTCTTGATTTCCTCATCAAATCGCTTATTCCAACTTCGTGATGCTTGCTTAAGTCCATAAATGGATCTCTTAAGTTTGCACACTTTGTTGGGATTTAATGGATCAATAAAACCTTCTGGTTGATTCATATAGACGTCTTCGTCTAGATAACCATTCAAGAAAGTTGTCTTAACATCCATTTGCCATATCTCATAGTCATAGAACGCCGATATAGCTAAGAGAATTCTACTAGCTCTTATGTCTGCCACTGAGGAGAAGGTTTCTTCATAATCTGTACCATAGACTTGAGTGAAACCTTTTGCCACAAGACGAGCTTTATAGATGTTTATATTGCCGTCCATGTCGGTCTTTGTTTTAAAAAGCCATTTACAATCCACCGTTTTGGTATTTGGAGGACGATAAACCAAATCCCAAACGTCGTTGTCTTTCATGGACTGCATCTCCACATTCGCAACCTTAAGCCATTTTTCAGAGTCACGCCCTGATAATGCAACTTTGAAGGTTCGAGGTTCATTAAGATCCCCTAATACACGTTCCTCATTTCCTAAACCTACATTTAGGTTTAGTTTTTGAGGTGCACGTATTGTCCTTTCGGACCTACGAATTGGAGTAACATCAACTTGAGGTTGAGACTGAGACATAACATGAGGCTCAATCGTTCCACCCCCCCCCCCCCCCCCAAATTGATGGTCACAAGTATGAGTAGAAGTTAATGCATGTTCCTCTTGAATCTCATCAAGGTCTACAATCCTCCCACTGTTTTCTTGAACAATAAGCTTCGTTTTGAAAAACTCGGCATACCGTGCAACTTTAACAATTTGTTCGGTAGGATTATAGAAGTAGTAACCCATCATTTCCTTTGGGTATCCTATAAAGATACACTTAATAGATCTTACTTAATAAATCTTTGTTCGAGTTTGTCAGGCGTATCACGCTTCAAAAGTGCCTTACCACCCCAGACCTTTAAGTAAGACAGATTAGGGACTTTTTCGTACCATATTTCATATGATGTCTTATCAACTTTCTTAGTTGGAACCATATTGAGAATGCGTACAACAGACTCTAGAGCATAATCCCAAAAAGATAATGGAGTAGTAAGGTTCATCATCGATCTAACCATGTCAAGCAAGGTTCGATTTCTTCTCTCCGATACACCATTATGCTGTGGAGTATAGGGAGGAGTAAGTTGTTGCAAAATTCCAGCTGTTGGACAATTCCACGTGCTTTAAGATGTTCCTTAAACTCTTGGTTTAAGTATTCACCACCACGATCCGATCGAAGGATCTTGATGGTTTTTTCGAGTTGATTTTCTACTTCGTTTTGGAACACTTTGAATGTTTCAAACACCTCATGAAAATGTTTAAGCAAGTAAACATAACCATAACGGCTGAAATCATCCGAAAATGTAACGAAATAGCTAGCACCTTTCTTTAACACATGTCTAAAGAGACTACATACATCAATATGTATGATTCCTAATAGATAGGTTGCCCTTTGTGTTTGATACGGAAAGGGTTTCCTTGCCATTTTGCCCGATATGCAAGATTCGCATTTATCAAATGAATCATCACTTGATTTTAAAAGCCCTTCACGTTGAAGTCTATTAATGCGATGATTGCCTATGTGTGCAAGACGACAATGCTATAAATAAGTTGAGTTTAAGTTAGACTTGACTCGTTTAGTGCTAATATTAAACATAAAGTTATTATTTAGAGACAAATAATCATGCAAATCTATTTCAAACATACAATTAATATCAATCGCACTAAAATAATGAACATTATGTTTGGAAACAGAAATACCAAATTTAGTAAAACAATTAGTGAATACATTATTCTTTAAAACAGAAACTGAAACAATTCCCCTAACAATAGTAGGTGCATAATGACAATTGTCTAAAACAAGAATTATGCCCGAGGGTAAATGTAAGTCAAAACTTCAATGACTTCCACAACTGCATGTATGCCATTGCCGACGTACATGTACAAAGATCCATTCTTCAGTTTCTTCTTTGCTCTAAATCCCTGTAAGGAATTACAAATATGAGTACCACAACCAGTGTCATATACCCAATAATTTATTTTAGAGAAAGAATATAACGCCACAGTGAAGATACCCGAAGGTCCGTTACCAACTCGCTTCTTATCTTGCACTTCAGCTAAATACTTAGGACAGTTCCACCACTGATTGCTAGCAGCTAATACCCGAAGGTCCAGCGTTACCACCACTGATCGCTTGGAGCTGGTTGATAGCCGATTTCTTGGAAAGACTTTTCTCAAATTCCACGAGCATCGCATGAAGTTCATTGAGATTCTTAGCCATACCAAGCATATTGTAGTGACGCGTAAATTCATTAAAACCCTCTGAAAGGGAATTGAGAACAATACTAACATCAGTAGGTTGATGGTAGGGGTACTTCATCCTTTCAAACTACCAAAGTAGCTTTTCATGTTGAGAACGTGAGTTCCTGCTGGCGTTCCATCAACATGCTTACACTTATATAACTCTCGAATCAAGTCGTTCAGTTCAAGACCGACTTGTTTCTCATACAAAGTGCGAAGCTCAGTGATTATCTCATCCGGCCACTTATTTTCAAACTGCTTTTGTAGTCCAGGGGTCATACCTTTGAGCATTAAGCATGCAACTTCATTATGACGTTCATACGTTGCATTATAAGTGATATCGTCAAAATAGTAGCAATATTTATACCGATATCCCCGTCGTTTTAACCCGTTTTTATCACATTTATATATTATTTTGTATGTAAGCGTTTGTTAAATGTGATAGATATGATAAACGGATGAGCTTGCGGAAAAAAGTGGAAAACGAGCAGAAAACGAAGATAAACGAGCCGAAAATGTGTAATTCAGGAAGCCTTTACGGCGTAAGACCTTTAGTCTTTACGGCGTAAGATCGTGGTTGGCTAGTTAAAGAAATTTCATAAAAAGATGCTTTACGGCATAAAGAATTGTGTGCTTACGACGTAAAGGAAGAAAGTCAACGAAAGTCAACGCATGAAATTGTCCTTTACGGAGTAAAGGTTTTACCTTTATGGTGTAAAGGCTATCTGATCGAAATAAATTTTATAAATTAAAAGATTTCGACCTAAATCGGGATCCAACTTTTATACACGGCTGCTTAGGGTTTATAGAGGGTTTTTCACCCTCTGTGGAGCTGGAGATCAAGGAGAAGAAGGCTCTGGTGAAGATTGATCGGGAATATCTTCGGTGTATTATCATTGCTTGATCATAACATGTTTGGTACATTCGCTTATGTTATTCGTTCTATATTTGCTGTGATTATGGGGTAAAACTCATAAGTGTTTGCTTAGTTTGATGAACCTTCGTTTACATATGATTGATTATGAACATTAATAATCTTGTTGGTTGAATCATGTGTTTATCGTATTATTATTCATCTTTAAGCTTAATATGTTAGATCTATTGCTAAGTAACAAGAATATAGTTGATCACACTTATAATTGTTACTCGAATTGGTTTTGTAAACTAAGATCATAGAGTATTACGGTTAATAACATGACTAGTGACGGAAAATGTCCTAGGGTTAGATCGAACATGTATAAGGCTTAAAGGTTAGTAATTAATAATGTATAAATGATCATTTATATGTAATTAGTGAACTTGTTCACATAGATAAATCACATAATTTGGTTTAAGTACTTAATGCATGAATCAGTTAATTAATATTGTGATCATCAATAGGTATTAACTCATTTCATAGGTCTAGGTTTAGTGACTATATAGTCTAGACTAAATTAGAAATCACCAACAAGATAATAAATAAACATTGCACTAATCAAGTTATAGAAAACGAAGGGGAATTAATACTAAGTAAACACGCTTTTATCTTTATTGTTTCCACTTTAGTAACTTTTGCAATTATTTTTAGTTATTAAAATCGATTTCCAAATACGTTCGAACGGAACTACAACGCCACCCATTTTACTCGCTTTCATTAGTTAAGATTAATATTCTAATTAAATAGTTAATTATTTTACTTCGCTCCACAAGTGTTCGACATTCGTATTTACCAACGCTACACTATTAGGCACAAAAGGTACACTTGCCTAATGTGTTAAGTAGATAGCATTCGATAGATACATTTTAAATAACTAAATAAAAAGAACTACATAAATTACACATCAATAAGTTGCCCAACTTGCCTCGTCATTAGCATCAACAGGCTCAGGAGACATCAGTGTACATAATGACTGGTAAACGTTTCATCACTCGTAGAACAATTCTCAGTTGACGAAACCAGTCATTAAAGTTTGGTCCAGTAAGTTTTTCGCTTTTGAACATTGTTTTGATTTCTGACATAATCGCGTTAGATTCAGGATTTTCTGCCATTTCTACAAAACAAAAAGAAAGTTCAATTTAGTACTTTCGATAAATTTATTATTAAGAAAATTCAAAACCCATGGTTTAATTTCCATTCAGACTAGGATCCAAATGACATAAACACCCGTTATATCAGTTGATGTGCTAGGAACAAATGTTACTCAAATGGTAAGTGACGTCTAATAATTGCATTTACCGATGCAATTTCTAGAAATGAGACTTAATGTCAATTTAATGATCAAGCATCAATATGGTGATCATGACATTAATCATGTTTTATAGCATCTTATTGCCTCGTCGTTAAGGTCTCACCGCTTACCTCGATTTAGGTCGTCCAACTGAAGATTGCAGATAGTCTACCACCATCTCACGATGAGTGGTAATCCACCTTGGAAACCTTTTACCTACGTCTCATGTAGAAGTAACGAGCAAGTACAAGTTGTCTTAGCAACATGGATGACAATTAACTTAATTCCATGGGTGACAAAATATTTCATGTACTAAAAAGTTTGCATACAACTTCGTAACATAATTTATGTTTAAAAGTTAAAACAATTTTCATTACTTTTATAATAATTTTACATGCGACTAGATGTCTAATTCCTATACGCCACGTATTAGTTAAATGTAACTTCGCTATTATAAAATCCGTTCGGTATCTCTATTTCAATACGACCAGGTAAGAACGGTGAGGGTGATCAGCACGAAACATATTAAAAACCGACTTCATTAAGGGTAGAATACTCACAACCGTTCTTGCCTAGACATCGCGTTAATAGGTGAGCCTAGTTGGGAATTATACGAATAAGGATTTACAATTAATCATGAATTAGAGATAACACGTTTATTTAAAAATTATTTGATTTTAAATCATTTTATAAAATTACTCTTTCCGTCATTGGAGCATATTACAATATATTTAACCCAACCAAATGCGTTTTAGAATGTATAACTACAAATAATTTAAAACCTAGTTCTATAATTCTTTAGGCAATATTATTTTATTTTTCCAAAATAGCAATTGTCAGTTTACATTAAAAAATAATATCTAAAACTTAAAGAATTAACTACGCAACAAAGTGGGTGTGCCCTAATAGCAAAAAGGTCTCTAGGTCATTATATATATATATATATGTATATATATATATATATATATATATATATATATATATATATATATATGTATATATATATATATATATATATATATATATATATATATATATATATATATATATATATAGATATATAGAGGTTGGTTCTTGTAAAACAAACTCTAAGGTAAAATAAGTAGAAAAAAATTAAAAAATAATTTATAACGTTAGATATTTTTGATTATCGTTCATTTTAACCGTATATCAAACTTTAAAAAACGAAGTTTTGTTGTACATCAAAAAATGGGTAGTTTTATCGTTGTGCATCAAATTTGAATATTTACTGCACAAAAACAATGAATTTGATGCACAGCCCCTAAACGACATATATTTTGATGCATATCAAAATTTTATTTTTTAAAGTTTGTTATAATTGAATAAATAAACATAACACAAAATTATACATATTATAAATTATTTTTTCATATTTTTTTACTTAATTTACTTTAAATATTGGTATATATATATTAAATAATTTCTGTTTCGCTTGGAAACGGACCACATACATCCGTTCAGGTAAACAATTATGGATTGCGTAAGTTATTTAATATATATATATATATATATATAATACAATTATCAAATAATTCTGGCAAATAACCTTTTAGGTCTATTTTTATAAAGTGTCGCACATATTCAATTAACTCGTGTAATAATATGTTTAACCCTTTTCAATTAACAAATATCGTAATCATCTTCGTAAAAATTTGCATGTAGTTTTACGATTATGATTATTGCTTAATAGAAATATACAAATGTAATTAAACATGAAATATTGTATTTTAGGTTTAGCTTATAATTAACATTTAATTCTAAAAAAACCTTTTTTTTAATTTAATTTAACTTTTTATTTTACAAAAACATCCCGCTGCGGCGCAGTTGCATCCACTGCATAGCAGTCGGGCTCCAGATCAAAATTTCGTTTTCATGTTTTGGTCGAACCAAAAAACCAACCCCCCCACCACCTTAATTTTTTATGTTTTTTAACAAGTTAACTTGAATTACGGTCTGGCTGATACCAGTATAGGTATATATCTAATCAGATTGTCAAATAACATGTAGCGGAAGCAATTAGAATCAAACACATAATCAATATTAACTAAGTTAAGAATTGTATATTTGTTGTTGATTTACCTCGTTTAGGATTTATAGTAAAATCCTACTACAGACTTGTGAACGACATCTTCTTTAGCAACAGACTTGTATGTTAGTGCACGTTTATAATTACCACAACTCTTGTCTAGCTTGCTTGCTTAAACCGTACTAAAAACTCACAAACCGAAAACCCGTTTGGGTTTGTAGAATCGATCGACCAAGGAGGAAACAAGAAATCGATTTTCTTGTTGTCCTTATTCGATTATGGTGTAGAGAAAATAAGAGATTTGATGTTCTTTATATAGTCAAGCAATGTCTAAGAGAACAAGTTGTATTGTAATTAGGAAACCTCCATAATTACATAATATATACTCATTTTATCAAATATTACACTTAACATATTAAGTAACAGATAATAATTAATAAACGTATAGTCGTGTCTAAATGTCAATGTGTACAACCCCGTAGGCTCACATATTTATAGACACACATTTTATTTGACGTGTTCAATACCAATAGTTATTTGTTCATTGTTCACAACATGGTGAAGTAAATGGGTGACCGATAAGAATGCCACATCTGCCAAGGCAAGACGAGTGGTCGGACCATGCCCCTAGATATATCCTACATCAATTTGATTAAGGAAAATTTCAATGTAGTCCAAGACATCAGCTAAGGTTTTGAGAGATGGAGTTGGTTTCCTCTAAGTGTTAACCAAATTCATAGAAACTCGGCTTGAGTTTCATGACATGATCTAATATTTAGTGTTAGAGGAAAATAAAGAAGCAAAACCGATACCGTCTTGTTCATTGAATGAAGGCTCATAACTTGTTGGTTTTGAAATTTTTTGTTATTTAAGTTTTGAGACCTTCCCAATAATTTTCTTCTTCTTGTTGTTAGGGGAATCAATTAGGGATGCAGTGTCTTGAAATTGTGTTGAAGGTATAACCTTTTCGTTAGGAAATTTTGAAGTGAAGTATTGATACCTTTAGGAACTTTCACAATGACAGTGGTTTGTGAATAGATATCACCGACTGAATGTCAACTCTGACGTTCTCAGATAGTGAGAGATTAATAGAGTTTCTCAAAGCTGAGTTATTAGGTTATTAGTAGCCGTTAGACGCATTAAATTTCACTTCTTATTGTATTAGACTATGCAACTAATGGCGATAATGGAGAACGTAAAAATTACTATATTGTGTTCACTTTTAGCTTAAATTAAATTGATTCTGCTATTTTTATATAGTATCAGAGCTTCAGAACATTTGATTCATATTAAATTTGACCTAATATCAATTTTGTTTCCGAAATTAGGGTTTTCTGATTCATTTAATTGGAAACACAAATTGACCGAGTATTTTGCTTTTGTTTGATCGGTGATATCTGATCGAACAAATCACATCAATGGCGAATCCACAACATATTCTCTCAAAATAATTCTATTCCCGACATACCTTCTACTTCATATTTTCCATCTACTTATGCTTCTTCAGTTCATATTCTTAGAAGATCTACAAGGAATACTACTAAGGCCCCGTTTGGTTCGCTAAATCTGATGGAATTGGAATTCTGAATTCTTGTTGCATCATATTTGGTTGGACAACTGAAGGAATTTAAATCTGCCAAAATTCCATCAGATTCCTTCCGTTGTGGAATTCGAGATTTTCCTTCAAGTTTCGAAAGGAATTGAAGATTACTGATTTCATGGAATTCAAACCAGTTTACTAAAAATTCTTTCAAACAAAACTTTGCACCATTTCAATATATCCGCCAACTTTTTTCGTAGATGTGTTCGACAATGTAGTTGAAATTCTAGTTTAAAAATGTAAAATGATAATACATAATAACTAAGTAAGATACATTTAATTAGGAGTAATTATGTAAATTACCGTATTATAATCTCAAAATACTTTATAAGTTACTTGAGGCAACTTTATTTTAGAAATCTATATTTATTTTCAATAAACATTACATAAAATGTCGACCAACCAAAAAAATTAGATTAAATTGTCATAACTCTTTTACAAGTTTTTCACTAGATATATGTTACAAATTTTAATTAATTGAAAAATTTACAAATCGAACTAAATTATATGCAAAAATTGAAAATTGAATTCAGTTGAATTATGTCAACCAAACATGACAACTTTTTATAAATTCAAATTCCAATTCCTCAAATTTCCATTTCTTTAACAGATTAGAATTCCTTTAAAAATATTTTGTGAACCAAACGGACTCTAAAACTTATAGGCTTACAGAATTTGTTACTCCCAAATCAGGAGCATTCGTTGTTCGTACTAATCCCCTCTTTAAACCAAAGGATTTTGCACATATTTTTAGATCATATGTTGCATTTCTAGCCAATGGTTGTAGTGCCTTAAAACCACAAACTTATGCTCAAGCTAGTAAATATCCTCAATGGGAGGAAAACAATTAATAGCCTTAGAAGCTAATGATATTTGGAAATTAGAATCCTAACCATTTGCCACAAAGCAATTTCTTTTAATTCGGTTTTGACAATCACGCACAAAGCAGATGAGACGCACATATTAGCTCTTGTGGCCAAGTTTGCTACAATTAGAGTTGTTATTGCCATTGCCTCTACTACGGACATGTTTTGTAGGAGTGAATGTAAACGATAGAAAAGAAATGAAGGAAATTTCGCATGTTTGTGTGACTTGAAAATATTTTTCATTCCATTTCTCTTATTTCTATCTCCTACCGAACATAAGGGTTGGCCCATTCTCAAACTTGACATTGATAATGTTTTTTCGTAGGTTCATTGATGAAGATATCTACATGAAGCACACAAGGGATAACATAAAGCTCAAAATGTTCAAGTTTGTAAACTTGAAAAATCTCTTTATGGTTTACAACAGGCTTCAAGGCAGTCAAATCAAGAACTCAAAATAATTTCTTGTTTCTCAAGTATATGATCAATCAAAACACATGATTATTTAATTTTGTGTCAAAGTTCGTCGTGATAAATTCACAACTTTGTTGGTAAAACCTGGGTGATGCTTTGGTTTTAGGCAATTGCAATCAAGAGATTTTTGATGTAAAGGTTGCTTTACATGCTAAATTCGCCATCAAAGACTTAATTAGGACTTCCAATATTTTCTGGAAATTAAGATTTGCACTACTTCTAAAGGTACTTATTTGAACCACAGGAAATATATTTTGGATTTATATCATAATGTTGGTATGACTGTTGTGGAACCGACTTCTTTTCCTCTTCCTCAAAATCTCAAATTAGTTTTAGATAAATGTACTCTTCTTAGTAATACATTAGCTTATAGATGTATTGAATGATTCTTTAGTAGCCGTTAGACGCGTTGGTTATTATTTTGTTTAGTAACATTGTTAATTAGTAGCCGTTAGACGCGTTGATTATTATTTTGAATAGTAACATTGTTAATTAGTAGCCGTTAAGCGCTGGTTTTCATTTCTGATTGTAATTTCACTTTGCATCAATGACGATAATGAAAAATGTGAAAAATATCAAATTATGTTCATTTTTAGCTTAAATTGAAATACTTCTACTTCACATATTATGCACATGATCAATTTTGTATTAAAATTAAACTAATTAAAACTATTGGGGACTAAAAAGATAAAATTAAAGATAATTAATGACGGTTTTCAAAGCTAAGGACCAATGCAATGTATAATCTCTATATTTTATTTGGAGAATCTTCTAATTTTGTATTCTAGTTAGCCAATTGATTTATCAAAGAAAAAAAACTAAACTATAATATTAATTTGTCAATAATTAGATAAATTAAAGATAACATTAAATAAAATGGTTCAAGAAGGAAACAAGCCATGGTGGTAGGGCTCAACAGGAAAATAAGCTTACATGGAAATTTAGACACCTAGCAATTCACTCATTTATATATTTGGCCCCATTACGTTTTTTAATAATAAAAAATGATTTATAATATCAATATCAATAAATTATTTATTTATTTTGTTTAGTTTTACTCTAAGATTATCTCAAAACACAAAATTAGTGTATATTCACCTATGGATTTTTTTTCTCTCGTTATATCTTGCATTTCCTGTAAATTTATCCCATATATTATATTAAAAATATTTGTTTTGTTAAAAATATTACTTTATTAAAAGTATTATAATTATAAACTTATGAAATAAATACATATGAAGGGTGAAATTAAAACATTATGAATTTCTATGTATTTGCATTTAAGTTTTAATTATCTTTTCTTATCAAAGAAAAAGAAAAAGATAGTATCCATTTTTAAGTTAATTTACATGTTGTACATAAAGATAACAGTTTTTTTTTTTATAATTCAACTCTTAATTTTTTTTTAAATACTAACAAAATATTTATTTTTAATCTCTTATTATTAATTTTTAATTTTTAAAAGCTATTTGTCACAAATACGAACAAATAAAACCTCATTCTTATAAAGTTTACATGTTTTAGTCCAACATATTCAAACAAAAATATTGTAACACACTTTTGAATTTCCAGAGGCACAATGTCACTTCGAAAAATTTTGTAATATTTTTTTTTCAAAATACTTTATCATAAAAGTAATTAGTAATTATACCTATTTAAATCCATTTTTTTTTTTCCATATCAAGTACTTAGTTCAAATATATATTTTTTTGAAAAAAAATTAGACCCTAGTAAGTCTATTAAATTAGCAACAGTTTTTTTCATAAACCAAAATACTTCATTTCAAAATTCTGAGAATACAAAATAAAATCATTTTAATTTAAATAAATAACAAGTAAATACATAATGTAAATATTTTTTTATGGATAAATTTTGACTGATATAATTGTGAATTTTGATAGTAAACTAAAAATCTCTATGAATGTAAGCACAATCCAAAATATATACTTGGAACGTAATTAAACACTTATAGAAAGCAAATGTATTATTACCAAAAAATTATTTAACATTAGCTTAAAACGTGATTAAAATTATCAAAGTTAAAGTCAAGGGCTCCACATTGTGATTAAATTGGAAATTAGTTATTTTAATATACCATGCGTTCATAATTAGTACATGTTTAACATAATTTCCACATACATCTTTTTTATTTAATTAGTTACATTAAATAATTTAATTTACATTAGTTCTAAGAACAATAGTGAATCTTTGTTATTTATTTACATTAGTTTTACAAACATTTTACAAAAAATAAATTATGCATGTATCTCTTTTTTTTTATAATTAATTTAATAATTTAATTTACATTTCTAAAAATAATATTACAAAAAATAATTATACTATTAATTTAATAATTTAATTTACATTTCTAAAAATACTATTTACATTAAAAAATTTATAATTAATTCTATATATATTGTCCATGTAACTAAAAGACACTATACACAAATGAGTTTTAAATTATGTCTAATGTTCTATGATTTTTGTTAATAAGACATATAAAGTCATTGTTGTAGCACTAATAATTCATAGACAATGAACATTGAAGAAAGTAAGAAATAAAATCTATTTTGGGTAAAAGAACCAAAGTACTAATACTTTTTATGATTTATATAAACAATTGAATAGTGTATTTATATGCATATACTATTCATAATATAAAAAATTCAATAGAAAGTTTTAGTACTTTGGTTCTTTTACCCAAAATAGATTGTTAAATTTATGAAGTGTCACATGCTACAATAGTAAATTATATAAAAAAAAATTACTCCTAATTTTTTTTCTTTTTTTTCTTTCAAATATTCGGTTCTGCTATGTATAATTATTTTAGATGTATCTATCCCATTTCGTTTACACAACCGGATATTTATATTTGTAGTCACAACTTTCCTAATTCGCGGAATTGTTTGTGAATAACATACTTGGTTTGCCTAATGCAATTTTGAAATTTATAAAGTAAGTTAAAGTATAGATTTCGAATCACTAATATCTTACAAACTCGTGGAACTAGACAAACCGACTATCTAAGAGTATGTACGTGTCACCTCAAGAAATTTGAAGCGGACGAGACTCGATTTTAAGACACTTCATATATAAATTATTGTTACACCAAGGAACATTGAATTATTTTTTTTCTTTTTTCTTTTATAAACGGTAACATGTTATATATTGGAAAGTATTTGAGATCGGCTATACCAAAATACAACTTGAGAGTTTACAAAACAGAATTGAAAAACTACAAATACAATATATTTCATTGTGATGTGGGATGACTAACCTTAGACCGGTTAATTGGGTACTCGTCCTTTTTTATTGTTTTAAAGCTTCATTCGAACGTACCAAAATTCGGATCTGACCTGAGCCGATGATACGTCTTCGAAAATGTATGTAAATAATTAACATTGTCTAATAGGGTTTGTCTAAGAAGTAAAAAAGAAAAACTAGCGGTTGTTTCAAAGTAAGGAATGGGAAAAGGAATTAGAAAAGCAATGAAAGAGTGGTTAATCATTAACCAGTTTCAGTAATGGTTTATTGTCTATTAATGGATACAGTGGACAATGATTGATTACCTAATGACAAACCAACCACTATCAATGATTATCATTACCATTGATTAACCCCTATTAACCTCAACCAAGCACACCCTATATATAAAGATTCATTTACCCATTTATATTTTATATTTAAAAATAAAAAAAAGAAATTGTTGTGACAAAGATATCTTGAAATCTAATCCAATCAAATGCAAAAGCTTCAAAAAAATTGCTTCATTCCCACTTTGATTCCTCTCTTTCTTTCTTTCCTCATGCTAACTTCAATTCTAAGTATGATTTTCTTTATCTTTGTTATGTCTTAATTAATAATAAAAATTTAATCCTTTAAAAGTTTTTTTGATAATTAATTCTTGAAATGTCACTTCAATAAAAGACCCTACCTTTACATACTATGAATTTTTTTTATTAAAAATCCCATATAATCTCCCCCTACCCCTTTGCTTGCTTATATATTTGTAGTGATAACAACAGCAAGCAGCTTCTTCTTTAAACACACACACACACACACACACACACACACAAACGCACTCTCATGGGTCGCCATTCGTGTTGTGTGAAACAAAAGCTTCGAAAAGGTTTATGGTCTCCTGAAGAAGATGAGAAACTTCTCAAATACATTACAAGATTTGGTGTTGGTTGTTGGAGTTCTGTTCCTAAACATGCTGGTTAACTTTTATCTCTTACTCTTCCTTCTTTCTTGCGAAAACCGACTTTTTTTTTATGAATTGCAAGAAAAAAGACGCGTTTTGGTTGTTTATAGGTGTCTTTTCGAAAAACACAAGTCATTTTACATTGCAAATTGCAAATTGCAAATTAAGATGTGGGGTTTATCTAATTCTTTTTTCTCAAGAAACGAGTCTTTTTTCCATTGCAAGAAAAAAGACCGCAATGGAAAAAAGACTCGTTTCTCAAATCTGGGTTCTCTCTCATAATTTTTGTTCATTGAAAAAAACGTTTTTGTATTAATAGAATGAGTTTTTCTTGACTTCCTTTGTTGCAATCTCTTTTCTTTTTATTACAAAAAAAACGTCTACTTTGAATTGCAAATTGCAATGAAAAGACTCGGGTTTTTGTTGTTGTGTGTAGATATTTATATTTTTATATATAGATAGATAGATATAAAGATTGAAACTTTTTGACTTATTTTGAAATCGTGAACGAAAAGCAGGATTGCAAAGATGTGGGAAGAGTTGTAGGCTTAGATGGATAAATTATTTGAGGCCTGATCTTAAAAGAGGAATGTTTTCGCAACAAGAAGAAGATCTTATACTTAATCTTCATCAAGTTCTTGGCAATAGGTAATTCAATTCGACTTAAAAAAAAACATTCTATTATTTGATTACAAGAAAAGGGTGTACTTTTTTCTTGAATCTTTATTGAAAATTGTGCTAAATTTGGTATATGTAGGTGGGCTCAAATCGCGGCACAATTGCCAGGAAGAACAGATAACGAGATCAAGAACTTTTGGAACTCGTGTTTAAAGAAGAAACTAATGAAACAAGGGATTGATCCAAACACCCACAAACCACTTATCGAAAATGAAGATGTTAAAGACAAAAATATTGAATTTTCAAACAAAAGATCCGATTATTTTCCTAGTTCTTCATCACCAATGCCAATAGTAGCCAAATTAGACCAACCTTTTCACATCAACAATAGTGGAATAATGTTATCATCATCATCATCAATTGAAACCAATTCGATACGCGACACTTTCTTAAGTAAATCACTTTGTGACCCGTCGTTCTTAGTCGAATTCCAATCGAGTATTGATCCAATCTCCTACAACTCAAATCTTCTAGAACAATATCATCACCAAACAAACTATGAAACCTCATTACCAAATTTAGCAAGTTTCGATAACAACAACTCGGGGTCGAAAATAACAACAAATTCATTCGGTAGAGATAGTTCAAGTACCACAAATAGTTCAAACATGAACACAAGCACAAGTCTTTCTGCAGGGTTCCAAAATATGACATTTGAAGGTGAAATGTTTCAATTCAATGGGATTAATGTCAAATCTGAACAAGGATTTGTAGGTCAATGGCAACATCATATGCATGATGTACAAGTCACTAATGCATCATCAGATTTCAATATCTACCAAATGGGGTCAGGAGAATACACTGATGTCTTCCATCAGATATGATTGATCCATGTAAATTTCAAATCTATATATATATACCATTTATTTTTATCTTATCAACAAATAAAAAAAAGGTTGATAGGTATATAGATACCTGAGCGACGCACGGGTACATAACTAGTTTTATACTATGAGGTTTGCTCGAAAGTATTCTTTTTTTTTCGTTTTTTTTTGTTTTTTCGTATAGAGATATGACGAAGGCTTTGTAAAGTTTCTTTGCTTTTTGTTGGATTGTTGAAAAGGGTGGGTACAACATTTTCATGTGGTTTTGGGATAATAAGACGTATATTGAAGTGTCAACCTCGCGTGTCGTACTGTATATTTCCTTTTTTGACTATTTATTTAACGACGTTGATTTTTATCTGTTTTGAAGAGAATTAACTTAAAACGACGATTCTTTTACTTTTTCACTTAAGTATTATTGATTTGATGCGTGTTATGAAAGTAATGTGATACAAATGTCTAAAGATTCGACACTCGTGACCACATACTCGACGTATTTGCTTGTCACAGTCTTGATTTGGTATGCATGTCGATTAAAGTTTACTTTATGGTAAATGGTTTTTTACATTATATTTAGTATGAGTTCGTAAGCATAAGAGAAAACAAGACATAGATTTTGGAAAACAAGGTTCGAAAGTGTAGGTGGGGCCCATACTTTAACCAAATTGAGCACACACACTTTAGATAGGAGTGTGGCTAAGTTTCCTAATTTTATTTAAAATTTTGAAAATATGTGTTTGGTCTAGCGGTATGAAAGGTGGCTCGAAAAACATCTGTGTAAGTATTTGTAGTTTAAACAAAAATAAGAATATTGGTATGTATGGATTGTGAAAACGATGGATGAAAAAAACGACCGAGAATGCAAACATCAACACTAGTGGGATTCTTAAAGACTTGATTTATAAATACTAAAGTTTACAGGTGATGCATTATGATATATGAACGTTAGACGAATAACATAGGTGATGCATATGCATACGCAAGATGGACGTCTAGACATGGAAGAAGATAACGACATGCTACAAATGTGCGAAAAATGAAAGCTTAAATAGCAAAAGCTCAAAAAAACCAAACTTTCCCAATTACCTTAATAAGTTGAACACAAAGAGGCCTACAAGAACCAAAACTTTTGCAATAAGTAGTTGGGAACATAATAGCTTAAGGTAAATAAAGTCACCCCTTCATTATTCCTCAACTGTTCTTAAAGTAACAAGCCAGTCCAGCCTGTAATAATCACTTTAATTTGACACTTAATGACTTGCATAAAAGATGCTTCAATAAATCACATCTTTCGTCTAACTTTGTCCAAACGGTTGGGACGTTTGCAGGATAACCTTAATGTCTCGAGTTTAAGTAGACGTTTACCATAAACAAATATGATATTATAGTATAGTACCTAATAAGTATAACGAGTTTCTTGATATGAACATCGTCATATTAAGCTGCAGGTTCTTGAAAATCAACATCATACGAATATAATGGAAGTCAGTTGTCTGAAATATAATGTGTGAAACAAAAGAAAATCCAGATTTCACATGATTTACATTATAAAAAAAAAAAAAAAAGAGCTTATAAATTGAAAGAACTTTAAAATCGGTCCTGAACGGATATGATTTGGACCGATCATAGGCCAACTGGACCACGTAATTCCATCTGATTCAATAGTTATGATCGTACGAACTTGACATCATGTTCACATACTCACAGTTCCAACGAACCCGATTAGATTATCATTATGATCTAGCTTTGAAGTTAAAGAATGGGGGCTCACCTAAATAAGGGCATGGTAATTGGCAATCTCTAACACAGTCATTGAAGAACATTAAATCACTTTAAATTTGCCAATAATAGTATATTTAAAAAATGCAATAATTTAAAGAACCCAATTTGATTTTAATCATCTTTTTTCACTTTAGAGTTCAATATGGGCCTCATTTTAATGAGGAGCAGTGTATTTGACAATCAACCTGAAGAACATAACTCATCTAAAAGCAACTACATTTATTTGTTGTTTTCTATTTCGGGATTTTGAACAAATTACTTGAAAAAAAGGAGCTATTCCAATTATATGTTTAGCAAGAAAAATTTCTAAAACAAGACGAATCTTGAAATCTTGAAAAGATAATTCACCACCTGAATATAGATGTCTTTAAAGCGAAAGAGACATTAGTTTAGTAAATAACGCCACGGAAAATGATCCTTAACGTAAAAAGAGTAATATCAAAACGATGGACAAAGTCTTTATATAGATATAATGAACATGAATCTAACATTCAAAGAGAGTCTTTTACGCACTTGTTAGTTTCTTAACAAAGAAACTAACACATCAATAAGCCGATTTCTATGTTTATACTTAATAGTCCCATACCCTCATCAATGTGTGCATATCCGTTCATTTAGAAGAATCAAACTATGTCTATACACTATAGGATGATTCATCTACATAAATGTGCTTATTATAAAGCCTGTGCAACATCATAATAAGGTCAGAAAGATCGAAGTATTAATGATGATCAAATCAAAGGTGCATAACACGGGTTTGTTATACATATATACGGTATAGTATCACACATAGTGATCAAACCATCGTTGCTGTATGGAGAGCTACTCTTAGGGTCTAAGAGCTCGTTATGTGAATTTGAGAATGATATCACACATTAAGGATGACAATTCGGTTCGTGTCTGAGTTACTGAGTCGTGTTTTGTTAACCCATACCAGCTTGTATCAATTTCGTGTCGACCCATTTTCGACCCAACTTAACTTTGTGTCGGGTTCGGTTCGAGTTGTTTAACTTCGTGTTAGGTTCGAGTCGTGTTTTGGGTCGACCAATTTTAACGACACAAATTTTTTTACCTGTTGCTTGGCATTTTGGACCTCAATTGTTTGGAAAAAACATAAATTACGAATTTTATTACAATAAAAATATGTCATTGTGTAAAGATAAGTACTTAATTAATAGAGAAAATTACAAAAATAATCATCTTATACATATATATTTCAAAAATAATCCTGTGATTTGTGAAACAAAATTTGCGCCACCTTTTTCGTCACGAAAATTAAATGTGTCTGATAAAACGACGAAAGAATGTTACTTAAGAACGTGGAGCTAGAATGTGACAGAATTTAAACATCTTGTTTAGGCGCGAGAATGTGACATGACAACAAATCTATTCCCGTGACGAGAAAAGTGGCGCGATAGCTTTTCACGAATTTGGTATTAGTTTTAAAATATGTATATGTTAGATAATTATGTTTTTACTTTCTCTAATAGTATCTTATATAAACAAATTTACAAAGTTTGAGGTTGTAAATTTAAAATAAACAATGATCACCATTAATTTTATAAATTAGATTTATTAAAATAATATCATATTTGTAATTTTCAATTTTATTTTTGGTGGGAACGAAAAGGTTTTTGAAAGAAAGTTTAAACTTATGTTAACTTTTTTTATTTTATCAGTTATTTTTAGCTTTTATAACTTTTTTTTTCTTCTAAGTATTATTATTTATAAACATGTCAAACAGGTCAATGTCGTGTTAAACGGGTTGACCCTAACCCGACCCATAAATGTTTTGTGTCAGCTTCGTGTAGACCCATTTATGACCCAGTTCGTGTTCTTGTCGTATTCGTGTCGTGTTCGTGACAACCAATTTCATGCTCGGTTCGGGTCATGTTTCGGATCGAGTCTAGATTTTCCAGCCTTATCACACATTGTACATAAAAAGTGAGATTTAGTTTGTGAAAGCCCGCTATATATTAAAGAGCACTTATCCTTGAGTTTGGGTTTAAGATTTAGGATTTTTTTAGTTATGATAAGCTCTACACTTAACAATGGATGGATGTCAAACAGGCAAAGGTCACCTTGACCAAGTCAATCTCGCCACGAGACTATATATGAGATGAATCAAGTCACACATGAGTACACGATCGAGACAACAAAGGCATCGTAGATCGAGATAGCTTCGGATTTTCCTAGAATTTTTTAAGACTCTTGAGTGTTGTATTATCATAGAATTATATGCTCGAAATCATATGTGTCATTGATTCTAGGATTCTAACTATACACACCGAAGATACAGTTACATCATTGATCCTTACAGTTATTTTAACGCTCACAATATTCCGACAACTAGTGAGCTACATGAGATTGACTTGAAAAATACTCGACTTCAGTTGAGTCGATAATACTAAGCTTATATTGAAAACTTGCGTTCCTTATCAGGCCTGTCCCATTTTTATATTTTTATCCTCTACATATATGCCTAGCTTTTTGTTGGTATTTGAATAGTTTTAGCAAATATGTGTCCGTAAATGTGTGAGCCTACGGGAACGCACGCATCGACATTTAGACACAACTATACGTTTATTATTTGCTAATTATTAATTAAATGAGTTAATTGTAATAATTAATAAATTGGAGGATGTATTACGTAATTATGAAGGTTTTCTAATTATAATACAACTTATGCTCCAAGTAAATACCACATATATAATAAACCTTAGGTTTATTGTTATGGGGATATAGAAATCGATCCCTCCCTCTCCCTTTGGTCCAATCTTTCGAAACCCTAAGGGGTATTCAAAATTTGGTTAAAGCCAAGGAGAAACAAGTGATGTTCGACAATCGTTGTAGAATCGGTAAACGTGTACTAGCATACAAGTCTGTTACTAAAGAAGGTGTCGCGTACGTAACCGTGGAATAGATCTTATACTTAGATCTATAACTTAGTTGCTATTAACTCGACTGGGTTAAATAGTATGGTAATAATGTAAAAAGTATATGTATACAACTCGAGTTATAGTGTCAAACAATACATGGCAGCGGAAAATAGGATCACATAAAAATAATTAAATCGGATTAAGTAATACTTTTATGTCTTGTAAATGGTTGAGTCAAGTCAAGTTAGGCCTTAAAATATCTAGTCGATTAATGATTAAAATTATTATATTTTATTTTAATATTGATAATTAAGTTGAGTCAAGCTCGAAAGTATCGATTAATTAATTGATTTTAACTCGAACTTGAAATTAAAAAATCGGTTAAGCTCGAGTCGAGTTGCGAGTTTCAAGTTTGATAATCGAATCGAGTTCGAAATTGACACTGTGTCGACTCATTATACCGATAGGGTGCAATTAGAAGCACCCACATCATTTTCCCTAATATGTTTTTATGTATCCTGTACTATAGTTTGAGTCTAGTTTTCATAGTAATACTTCAAAATGGTGCAGGGGCGAGTTTAAGTAAGGCCCGGGCAGGTCCGAGGACCTACCTAAATTTCAAAAATCATATAGAAACGATGTCGTAAATTTTAGTAAAATTCGAAAAAATCCGAAAGGACCTAGGTAAAATGTTTGTTTTACAATTTTTAACCAAATAGTAATCTTGGTAGAGTGGTTTCCATGTCTTAGTTTGGAGTTTCAGTTTTATTCAACCAGGGTTCAAACCTTGTTAACTTCATTTTAATTTTTGAGACTTACAGTTTCAATATACATTTTAACCCTTTCATACTAACATATTTTACTAATAATAAACCCACCTTATTTATTTTTTTGGTCGCCCCTCCATCTGCTTAAAATTAAAATCCCCTCTGCCGCCCAAATCGACGCCCAATTCCCAAATCGCCGGCGGCCACCCACCGACGCCTCGCCGCCCTAATCTCCGGCGGCCACCCACCGACGCCTCGCCGGCGCTGCTGCTGAGGTGAGGTCTTTTTTCTGAAACTCCAAACTAAGAAATTTGTGAATTACTAGTTTTCGATTGTGTGTTATAAGCTATGTATAAGGTTTTACTCACTGAATATCTAGTATAAGCATCCAATATAATTTAGTCCGTTATTTTCTGTATTTGTAGTCATACTATCGATATTTGTGAATGCACGAGTTTTTTTTATCTTGTTTTTTAAGCTATATTTGATGTAGAAATGACTTATTCTTTGGTTTTGTAATTCTATAGTTACGAATGAGTTAGGTTAACTTAGCTATTTCTTTGTGCATTCTGTTTTTAACATGTTTTTTTTTGTTTACTCTTTGTTAGTTACAGTCGTGGTATCGAAGTATGTGAATTACTAGCTTTCGATATGTGTGTTGTAGTTGTTAAAGACTGATGTACGCAACAAAATGGGCGATAAATTTTTGAGTGATACTTTAGTGTCGTATATTGAAAAAGGCGTTTTAGAAGTTATTAGTAACGAAGAAATTGTGAAAATATATCAAGATATTAGACCTCGTAAGGTGCAATTGTAGGAACTTGTAATTTTTTTTTGCTTTTGTCGGGTACAATTGTAAGAACTATAATTTCTTTTGCTTATATGACCGATTGACCCGATCCGCTAATAGTTTTTTTATTTTTTTTATTCATAATTATCGGTTCAATTAAATAGTGACCTACGTGCATTTGAGTTCTAGACTCGCCACTGAAATGGTGGCCTCGACTAGATCGCTATTGATGTTGTTTCATGGTTCAAGTCAATACTTCAAAATGGTGGCCTCGACTAGATCGCTATTGATGTTGTTTCATGGTTCAAGTCAATACTTCAAAATGGTGGCCTCGACTAGATCGGTATTCACGTTCTTAAACTAAGGTTCAAGTTAATATCTTATAATAAAGGTTAAGGCTAGGAAAATCAACCCAAAAATGTAAATAAAACACATCAAAGTTGATGGTATCGACCCGTCAATTAGGGTTCCAAAATACCATACGCTCTGATCTTACTAACATTCATCATTCATCGATCATAATTATTCACAAGTTTCAAAAAATGTACATCACTTTAAGAAACAATTTGGTACATAAGCCTGCTTATGTGCACCATTTCCACATTGGTAAAGGTTCAAATGATGTATCGCCTTCGCAAACAGCTCTTTCATGTCAGAGTACTGAGTCACCATAGATCGAGCAGCACCCTCAATAAGGCTCAACGCTCGAGCTTGTTCAAGAGCCTTACTATTACCCACATGTAATGCAAGATAACATAACAGTTTAAGCCCATGAACTTGGATATTGATATTGTCATTGCTTTTCAAGAAACACATAATTTGAGGTATCCCATTGAGCTCGAGAATCGCCTTCGAGTGCTCTAAACAGTTGAAATTTTCAGGATTAACAAATTTAGTCAATGCAATGACAGATTCATGTGTAATATCAGGAACTTCATGTTCTAGTTTTGAAACCAGTGGTCCAATTATTCGAGTTTCTTTAGCAGGAAAGGTTCGAGCCAATAAGCCAATTGTGGTTATAGCCAGAACTACCAATTTCGGGTTAGTTTCATGATTCACTACTCTCAAAAGCTGGTCTAACACGGTTCTTGCAGCCGGTGAACTGGGCTTAAAAGCTTGGCGTCTTAGCTCAGAGTTCGTTTCCGCCACTTTAGCTAACTCCATAACTGTCATCAAGCAATTCAACTTCAATTCTTCCGTTTCATGTTCAATAAGTTTCGCCAAACAAATCAACGCTTTCGTTTCAGTAATCTTCGAACTGTTTAACAAACTCCCTTTTGCTAGAATCCACAAAGCCTTCCCACAACTTATCTTAAGCTTTATCTTTTCCTCTGGTGAACTGAATTCGGTTTCTTTCTTATTATGGAAACCGCTACTTCTCCCGATTTCACTACGAACCCGAACAAGCGGATTCATCCTCGTACCATAGTCTTCAAATACGATATCATTAGCCAAGAATGTGACAATCGGGCGCATCACATTCTCCCTTCCGAATTCCTCTTGTACCCATAAATCCATCTCCGCCATTCTCGACACCAAATTGATCACATTTGTTCTAACAACTACATTTGCCGAATCATTAAGAACTTGAACGATAATAGGAACCGCCAATGGCCGGACAAAAGCAGAGACTTTCTCTCGGTCTGTTCCTAAATTGTATAGAGCATTAACCGCCGCGATTTGGGCTTCCGGAGAAGCTCCTTCTTTTAGTAGTCTAAGAAGCGGTGTAATTCCCTCTTCTTCGATAATCTTTTTCTTGTTCCTATCATTATCATTCGCCAACGAAGCAAGCGAGTAAGCAGCATCAACTCGGTCTTTAATTCGACTCGAATGTTGCACCACCGCAATATTCGACCACACCCACGCAAGTTCAGGGTCGTTACTAGCAATAGGAGGTAGCGAAAGGTTTTCACCAGAATTATCATCGTTAACAAATATCGAAAGCAACCATTTCATATCCGCAATAGACGTTTCCAAAAGAGTCGAAACTTTCCGTACATCTCCACTAGTATTAATCGCGAAAACTTGACGAATAATGTTGCTTCGGTTTTTACACTTCCGGACAAGAGTTTGAGCTCGTTCAAGGTTTAAGGACACATCTGAAAAGACCGAACGTATAGGGCGGTCGTAGAAAGTGCTAGTCGAGCCAGCCACAAGGCGCGCTGTAGAACGAAGGAGATGGGTGAGTTGAGTAGCAAGTCTAGTAATGTCAGTGAAGTCGAACTTTGACGATTCGAGTTCTTTCGCAGTTTTGACGAGTCTATCGGCTAGTAGGACTTGGAGGGCGATGAGTTGTTGGATGGTTTTGTGATGGTGAGGCATGGCGGTGATACGGTGGCTATACGGTGGTGTGGTGTGGTGTGTTTGAAGGGTGATTGTCATATTATTGTAGTAGTACTAGTTAAATACTACAACTATTATTATGACTGTTTTTTTGCATGTAATAATTTTATGGCTATGAATAGGAGAGAGAAAGTGAGGTGTTTTTCCAACATCATACGTACCAAAATATTCTAAGTTTACGTAACTTCTAAAAACAAATCATTAACTTTGTTCGAATCTAAAAATGAATATGTAGCTCAATTGCACAAATTAGGTGATAAGTTTTTTTTGACTATCGCGTGATCGTTTTAAAACTCTTTTAAAATGTCTATATAAAGAAAGTTGGAATATGAAACCTCTAAATAATATCATGACGTCTTACCATTTACCGCTAATCACTTTTAAAAACAAATCATTAACTTGGAAGGAACAAAAGATAGTTTCCACTTAATGACGAGTCTTTAACTTAGATGTATATTGGAGTATCGTGTGACCGTTTTGAAATATTTCTTTAATTATTTAAGCTATTTATCTAAAAAGGTTCAAATCTAAAATCTTTACAACATCAGGAACTGTAATCACTAGACAAATTATATTTTATGTATCTAACTTAAAAAATATAACCACTAGCAAATTGATCTATTGTTAAAATAATCTATATATCTTACGATAGGTCTAATTTTCAAACCTTTCTAGATAACATATCGGGAGGTAAACATGAAAGGGTTCAGAAACTATCACGAGATATCTTGTTGAACTGGATATATCTAAGTCAAAAGACTCGCCTTTACTAATGGACCTCACGAGTAAAACCTCCCTTATTAACGGTTTTAATTTAAAACATATATGTTATACATATCAAACTTTCAAATATTTTTATTATTGGATCCGATAAAACATGATACCCATGTAAACGGTTACATCATATGTTTACAACTTTTTAATTGATCGGATATATGTAATAACTAAATTTGAAGGTTAACTATATACCATAGACACATTTCAAGTTATAATCAAATAATAAAGACACAATGAATAATGTATGAAATGACAAAAGTTAAATAATGAGGAAAAAGAACATAATTAGTATAGTTACTATTAATTAGAATTATTTTGCGAACATTTATTCTAGTTTCGAGAAAATAAATTAGCTTAAAAAGTTAAGAAAAGGTTTGATTTTTTTCGAAAAAAATTAAACAAATAATAAAACCGAAACCAATAATATAATAAAAAGACAACAAAATAATGCCAAAGGGACACATTATATTGTATTTATCACAAAACACAACCGTTTTATTCAGAAAGAGTCGTGTACCTAGAGACCAGAAGACCCCGGTGCAACAGAGGATAACTTATGAACGAGCTGTCGTCGTCAGTGGTCCTCGAAAGCTTTGTTTAAGTACCCGATGACACATGGGAACCGAACCCGAGATTAGATCATGACACAACTTAAAGTCTAGTGTTTTAAGTTATACAAATGTTTTACATGATAAATGATAAAAATGGGTTTGGTTTTCGAATACATTAAAGCTTGGCACTCAAACCGTTAGATATAGACTTGGTGGCAACGCTTTCTTTAGTTTCGGCGTCTTTCACATCTGACTCGCATGCTCCTGGAGGAACGTCAATAGCTGGCGAGGAGTTGAAAAACCCGTGTGGCTGCACCCAAATACAAATTTCAACGGTGATTAGCATATAGATTGTATAATTTACGACATGTTTGATGGACTACTTGCACCGAGTTATCAAGATCACGTAATGTTATGTAATAAATGTACTATATTTGTGAGTTTTGTGGACGTAAACTTGTTGGTAGTAGCAGGAGAGGGACCACGCTGACGGTCAAGGAGTATCTGGAATCAGGGGAAAAGCCAAGGGAGTAGAACATGGGTGAGAAGTACTTCTAATGTTTCTAGAGTTGTGAACGGTACATGAGACAACGATATAGTCACTCTCGCTGCTAAAGTATAAATCTAAATGTCCATAATAACCCTGATCGACGAAGAAATGATATTTTATTTCTTCGTCATGACAGGGTTATTGATACAATGATACCTATTGATTAAGATGGGATGAGTCCATTCTGGGAGCGGGGTCTAGTCTCATGTGGGGGAGCAGAAAGACCCATGTGGACGTTGAAGAACCACGGAAGCTTTTTACGTACTTAATGATATTGACAAGCGCGGAAAATTTAAAATTACTTAAGTCATACGTACTTGAAGCATAAATCCAATGTGCTCCACTGGCATAACAGGCCAGTCTTCTAATCTGGGTACATGAGTTATCCCAAATACATACCTGCCAATTCCAACATTAAGTCCGACGTTAATGCTAAATCTTACCCGTGTGTGTGTACTTGGTCATTAATAGAAAGCGTTTAATTATTTGTTATTACTCAAATGATAAAAAAAACAGGTTTCCAGATTGAAATGTTGAGGGTTCCCGACAATTTAATGAACTCTGTCGGTGGACAACACGGATGTAAACGTTTTAAATTATAAGAAATATATTATATAGTACATACAGTAGGACAATATTAATGGCGAAAATGAAGTTGATGAATAAGAAATAAACTGAACATAGTTTACTGACCAAAGGACGATATCAGTTTCCTCAAGAGAACGATTTTGCTTGGTCCAAGAAGCCAATCCTTCACCGACACGTGGATTCTGGTTTGGAAACTCTCCTCCAGGAAAATTCTCATCAAGTGCGTAAGGTGTGACCCAAAGATTATGCTTTAGAAATGCAGCCCTTCCTAAATATTTGGCCTCGGGACCTGCTAGAGGCAAGCAATTTGAACCTGGTACGAGCTTATAGCCAGTTAACTGTCCAGTCCGATTCACAGTCCTCGTGTTCCTAATCTGAAGTACACAAAGAAAACATAATTAAAAAATGTAAGAGTTAAATCAAAAACTTATGTTCACTATTCATGTGTTTCTAAGACTATAAACAAATGCTTAAATAAAAAATTATATTAAACTTATGTTTGTAAAAGTAGTGAACCAACAGAGGATATACTTTTGTTTACAACCTCTTACGCGTCCTTGTATTTTCATATCTGTTACTCGTATCTGTGTACATGTATCCATGAAACATAGCAAATAGGCATACGTTGCTATATTCAATATAACTACCTTTTCATCTCAAAATTCAACCTACAAAACTACAATAGTTTTAATATCCGAATGCATTTAATCCAATCTCTACTCGCAGCCTGCTTAAATAATTGAAAGTTCCTCGCATGACAATGGAGTATCCAGTACTTGTATGGCTTGTCAAATGATCGCATGTGATGTTCCTCGTACTTATCTTATATTGACACGACATCTTACTTCCACAAATTCTATATGTGTCGTGTCATCCTATCTAATCATCAAACACATACACATCTAACGTTTAGGTGACGTTAAAAATATAAAGTGTGAAACATGTTGTTCTCATTTAAGGATCCCCAATATAAACCAAAAACATGATTAAATATAATACCACAATAATCAAGTAAGATGCTTACTATCCAATGACGAGCAGATAACTGATTGCAATCACGCTGTGCTTCGGATTCAGCTTTAAGCAAGGTTTCCTCAGTGTAAAACGCATTATTGTGGACATTATTTTCCCCAGATTCTTCAACTTTGACATTAACTTCAACGACCTGAAGAAACAAAACAGGTGAGCAGTTGCGACATCTGTATCAAACTTGTAGTTATAGTTGTCTGACAGACGCCTAAACAATGTGCGAAAAACATTACAATTTACTTATGAATGGGTTGATTTGGGTTGTATGATATCTCAAACGGACCAAATGGGTCAAATAAAAAAATGAAGTAAAAGGAGAACGGGCTGAAAGTAGTTCAACGTCTTTTTCATGCAAAAAACCTCCTATATCGCTTTAATCAAGATTTAGATTACTGTAATAATATTTTAGTTTTTTGTAATTACTTTAAACATTAGTAATGTATAAATATTTTTAAACTATGAGCTAAAAGGAGAACGAGTCAAACGGATTGAAAGTAAATCCAAAGTCTCTTTTTAATGCATACAACCTTCTAAATCGTTTTAATAAAGATCTAGATTATTGATATCATATTATTTTAGTAAGCGTAAATAACACATTAACTATGTACTAAAAAAGGTAAAAAAATTGGACAACAAACTGCTGGCTAACCCATTCTAGAAATGACCCATTTCAACCTGAGCTCGTTTGACCCATTAACCAACCCATATTGCCACCTTCAAATTGACATACTGTAAAGTACTAAATATACACAATCTTTGATCGATGTATATACCTGGTTGTATGCTTCTCCGGGCTTACAATCAACTGCCATATCCATACGAGCAACAAAGAAATGTTGATGAACTGGTGCATATAAACCCGGTGCAATAGTCGTACCATATTTTCGAACTTCCCCGGGCTGCAGTGCCCCTAAGCTAAGAATTCCAGTAAGTTTAACTTCAGCTTCAATCTTCCCATCCTGCAATTTATACCATAGTATTAAATAAGGATAAACATAGACGAATACCATATACAAAGACGGAAATAATGCAGAATACAACTACATGGTGGCAAACAGACAATATTAATGGCATTATTTCCAAATTTGATATAGCTCACCTGGTAAAAGTGCCAATAGAAACCGTATTCATAGTTGGCCACGGTACATATAAATGACACTGTCAATCGACGAGATCTTCGGACCTCAGCTAAACCAGTTCTCCAGTCTTGGTGCTTCCAAAGGATTCCATGGTCCTCCTCGTGCATACATACACAATTTTCAATTGTTTCAACGCCTCCGGTGAAGTTTGTAAAGTGTGCATCGAAGTACTTGATATAACCTAAACAGTCACATCCCTGACAAGACCAACATTGTGAGCGGAAACACATTAAAAGACGTCACTAGTATTTAGGTATCACCTCAATATCCAACCTTTTTAAGAGAATTTGCATTTTTACCAAGACCATCTTCGCCTGCATCAAAAGCATTCTTTCTATAATGCGGGTCATTTGGATCACCATAGGGCACAACCATCTCAACAAAGCTCAGTCTATGAGCTATGGGTCTTCGGCCTCGGCTACCATCAACATATGCAACAGAATGTATAACTAAACCTTCCCTCGGAGTGAACCCAATACGAAAGTTCCACTGTCAACATAAAAAAGGCCCTTGTTCAAAATGTCTATTTTACTAGAATAAAAATAAATAAGTTATCATTCCACTGAAAAAGTAACGGTAACAGTTTCGACTCGGCGATATGAGTTACGTTTTATCTTTAAGATGGCAAATGGACAAAAATTCGAACTGATCAAAAAATAAAAATTACCCATTTGGACTTAACAGTTTCGACACGTTACCCAACCCGACCCGTTTGCCACCTCTATGGAAAAGTAACTACCTTCTGCCACTCCACATACTGCCCGTTAACACGGAAGCTTGGTCCATCAGGCTGAAGAATTCGTAGGGGCTTTACATCACTTCGATCAACACCACCTCGTGTATGAGCGGGTGTGTAGTTTCTTAAAGGATCAGCAGGTGGAAGGGGAACAAGTTTGCGGTCTTCAAAGCCAATAATTACCATATTTTGCAAATCAACTAGAACATAAACGCCTTCAACTGGCCGTGCATATCCATTTTCCATTGGATTATCAATTTCTGTCCTACAAAATATAAGCGGTTTTGCTAATCTACGGCTAGGTGCATCAGCTTCGCTATAATAACCAACACACCTGAATAATTTTTCATACAAATACACAATGCAATAAATTTCATTAAAAACATAAAAAGATATACACAAACTTATAATGTTTTCGTAAGTGTTTTTAACTAACCAAGCATCAACCATCACATAATCCATATCATCGATACCCCTCTTCTTCATAGCCTCCTGAAAGGGAGCGTAAGCTTTCACAACTTCTTCACATTCGGCATATTCCACAGCATCCTGCGATGGATAAGAACGTGCACACCAATAATGTAAAAAAAAAAAAAAAAATAGAAGGCAAGAATGTACTAAACAAGCCTTTTTAACAATGATTTGCAGCATTTCTTTCTTTTCTACTACATGATTATAGAAAAAACTATAGTCGAAATCAATACAATATAACATGAGATCAAATAATAGGCTTACTATGGGAGGCTGAATATCTCTGATAGTTCGTGACGCAATGACTTTTCCTCTATGATGTCCACCTCGAGTTGTCGCATGTACCTCAGACAGTTCAACCATCCATATGCTTGTTTCGTTTGACTTTTTATTGTAAACAACGAGTCTAGCTCGCCTTGGAGGAAGCTTACTAGGTATTACAGAGCCACCTTTGCTTCGGGGTAACAAAGAAGGTTGGAAAGGTGGAAAAAAGTATGCATCTGCAAGTGCAACAACGCTTTTATCTGGTTCCGACAAGACAACTTCCACAAACCGCATACCATCTCTGACCTGAAAAGAAAAGTGAAACAATACGCAAGGTCCGTTACTGTTACAATTAACAATCCATTCTCCATTCATCATGATTCAGTATTTCAAAAATCCGATGAATACCTCAGGGGTAGCTCCAGCTGCCCTAACAGTTGCTATAGCCACTTTGATTTCAGCAGCGGATAACGGGTCCAAAGGATGGCTACTTTGAACCCGTGTGAGGCTTGGGATTCCTATAAGAGTATAATACAAATTTTTCAACTGCATATGACTAGAAATTAACGCCATATAAAATGAAATTTCAAAGCAGAACTTCTAGAGCTTTTCGTTTAAACCTTGCAGTACGCAATGTGTTAAAAGTTTATAAGATTCAGTAAGTTCATAGCAGAATTCACAAACAAACTTTATTTCTCATAGACTTGAATTACATTTCGACAGTCAATAGAGTAAATAGCTTTGTTACAAATCAACGGGTTTGTAGCCCAACGAGGGGTTTGATACATGTAGTAATATTATCAGTTTATTAGTTAGTTTAACTAGTTTGATCGTTATCCATACAAGGAAAGTTCAAACGAGAACCAGAAAAGAATTCATTATTAACATATTATTAAGTTCGTTCACATGTGAATGAACACTGAATATAAAAGTACCTTTACTGGGAGCATTAGCAGAAGGATCACTGGGATTAGTAACAACTGCGGTAGAGTCGAGGGAAACAACGTGACGATGAACTATATCATCGTTGGAAAGCGTCGTCTTTTGCGAAGTTGAGGCCATTGTAAGGGGTTAACAAGCTCAACAAATCCACTATAGTAGTAAGTGCAGTCTAATGACATACAGAAGAAGCAATTCTCACTTTAATGTATAATATATCAATGTGACACAGAATTTAGTGACTATATATATGACTGAATGACTGATGATTCATGTGACATACGGAATAATTGTCTTTCAACATGCATTACAAATATTTGAAATATAGGAACCAGGGTGTCACGAACTGGTTGGTATCGATTTTTTTTTAAAACGTCTGCTTGGAATCGAATACACTTTTGGAACACTTTGATCGTGTTGGTAATGATGTTTGAGTTGTATACAATTTATATAAATAAAAACCGAGTAGATAGTTAGAAATAAAAATGATTAATTTGGAAATATTTAATTTTTATGTTATTAAACATTTAACATGATTTAAGAAGACTTGTTTTAAATGTTTAATTTGACAAAGGAAACCGTGCCTTGTAGCCAAACAAGTGGATGGGAGTGGGACCCGTCTTTGCTACGTGACAAGCCACCAAATATATTTTAATATTTCTTTAAATATAAAAGAATGTTTTATTCAATAAATAATTTAACTCACTTTACATTTTAATAATATTTCTTATACTACAATTATTACTATTATTACAAAATATATTTTAATTCTGATGGAGATGTACTAGTGGGGTAACATAATTTTTATATATACGAGAAATATTTAACATATATAAGTTTTTAAAAGAATATATATATATATATATAGGGAGGGTTCTTGTAAAAAGTCTTATATTTATAAAAAGTGGTGGAAACATTCTTTTAGTGACATGTGGCAACTTTAGAAAAGAAAATTATTTTTTTAATAAAAAAATAATAATTTTAATTAAAAAAATCGAAATTTTTTTTTGGAGGAAACTTTTTTTTTTTTGGCTCGAAAAAAGTTATGTACGGAAAAAATATGATGCACATTTATGATGCACACCTATGATGAACATTTATGTGTGCATCATAGTTGAATATTATAGCTTTTTTGTGTGCATCATAGTAGAAATGTAGAATATTAAAGTTTTTTTGTGTGCATCATTAATGTGCATCATATTTTGTGTGCATCATTAATGTGCATCATATTTTTTATGTGCACCATATGACGTGGCATATTACTTTATCAAAAAAAAATTCAATTTTTTTTTTTCAAAAATCTCTTTTCTTTTTCGATATTTTTTTAATTTTTAATTTTATTAATAAAAAAATATTATTTTTTATTAAAAAAATAAAAAATATATTTTTTTTTAAATTTCACATAAGTTGTCACATGTCACTACAAGAATGCTTCCTCCACTTTTTACAAATACAAGACTTTTTATTTGAGGGTTTGAAAATATGAAGGATAGTAAGGGTTTGAAAATATGAAGGATAGTAAGGGATGTGAGAGTGACATGTGGCATTTATTTTTTTATTTTTTTTAAAATATATATATATATATTGTTTTTTAATAAAAAAAATAATAAAAAAGAAAAAAAAAATCTGGGGAAAAAAAAAATTTGAAATTTTTTACGATAACGTAATCATTTTCGTGCACAAGTTTTGAACTTAAGTACACGAAAAATTGATCCACCAACTAAAAAATTGATTTTTGGTGCATCATTTTATAAAAAAAATGACAGTTTTAGTGTATCATTTTACAAATAAAGTGATTTTGGTGCATAAGTTCGTTTAAAAAATATTTTTCGTACATCAGTTTTTGAAAAAATAATTCTTGTGCATCAGTTTTGCCAATTTTTTCGTGCATAACTTTTTTCGAGCCATTTTTTTTTCCCCCGAATTTTTTTTTTTTTAATTAAATTTTTTTTTATTAAAAATATTATTTTTTATTAAAAAAAAGAAATTTCAAATTGTCACATGGCATTCCCACAATCCTTCCTATCCTTTTTATTTTAAAAACTTTTTTCATTAACACTCCCCTATATATATATATATATATATATATATATATATATATATATATATATATATATATATATATATATATATATATAACTAATTTTTTATATTACAATAGATATTTAGCTAAATGGCTACGGGCTTCGCCGATAACTTAGAGTATTTCTAATGGAAAATTATGATATTATTTTAACCGATGAATATGTTATATGTAAACATCAATAAAGTATATAGTATATGTTTCATAGAATAATAAGTTGTTTATAGTAACATGACATTTTAATTTTATTAATCCTTTAAAAAAGGTTTATAATAAAAGATAAACTATAAATGTTATGATCAAAGAAAAATCATAATCATTATATTCGGCTTATTAAGAATTTGGCTTTTTTATTTTAACAACCTCCTTATTTTAATTTAACGAACTTTAACTTTCTGCGTAGTTAATATGACTTTTATAAAGCTAATATCTATTAAAAAATCAAATATGAGACCTCATAAATCAAAGGCTCAAACCTTTATTACAAAACAAATTAATCACACGATAAATCAAACATTATTTAAGGTATGATAAACCAAAAATGAGTTAACATATGATAACATGGTTTATAGATTTATATTGCCATGATAAGTCATTGTGATTAATTGAATTACAATACTTAATAACCACTAACACTTATTTTATGTATTCCTTAATAGGGATCTAGGTCTTAATTATAAATTATTGATAATAATTGGTTGTCGCTCAGATGTAAATTCTGATAGTGTCTTTATTCGTATCATTTTTCGCCGTTAACCCTTAAACTCTTTGCACCCACTTAGAATTGCATTATGTATAATGTATTATGTATCTATTCGAAAAAGGTAAAACTAGTTTAAATATATGTATATCGATTTGGAGTTAATTGCTAGTTTTATATGAAAAATCTAGATAATATTTTGTATGGGTTCTTTAACTTGTAGTAGTGAGATATCTTTTGAATTTAAAATCCAGTAAACAAATTTCTTTATAAAATAAAAAGAAATAATTTATTTATTTTATAGGTAATTAAATAACTGAACAATTCATGAGCTGAATCATTGGTGCATCATCATTCTGAATTTCTGATTAGAGCAATATTATTTTACAATATTTTTTTTATTTTCTTTTAGAAAGGTAATGTTAGTGATTCGGGGCCACAGTGACATCCTATTGAAAGACCTCCCCTAGGGAAGGACAACCTCCTACCAATGGGACAAATCCTCATTGACAATATTATTTTACAATACGTTTAACTTTAATTTAGAATAAACCGAAACACAAACGTCGTTGTTGACGTCGCAACAGGTCATGCCCAATTGTAGTAGAAACATTGTTCGTAGAGACGAGACAATGGGCTATGAAGGCGTTTGACCCCTTTTAGCGAGATTAATTTATATAAGAATATTTTAACAAGAATTCAGTAATAGATTATTGAGTTTCAAAACTTCAATTCTTTGGTATAAAATTATGATTTCGTCTATTTCCGATCCAAGTACGTGCGACCTTTAAGATTTTAAGTATGAAACTTGATTAATAAGTATTATATGTTTTTAAATTTTAAATTACAAAATAATTTCAATTAAAGTTTTTTAATTGATGACTATTGAGCACATATGAGTTATTTATTAGAATCTAAGACTATGGATGTTATAGCATATACTACAAGTATAAAAAGCTTTAAAAATTTGCATAAAATCTGGATCTAGTAGGATGTAGACTATCGATTAAAACAAAAAAGAAAAAGAACCATGACTAAACAATTTAAGCATATTAATTATTTATGCAAAAATGCATTGCTCATGGATAATTTAAAAATTATACCAAATATCAATCAAAACCTGTAACATCGATTGTATTTAGAGTAGATGTCGTTAGAATATTTGTTAATTTGAAAAACAATCCATGGTATAAAATTCGATAGAAACGAAAATTAGCATAAATTTAAAACTTAAATGACAAAAAAATGTTATTTGCTACACACCCCAAGAATTATTTATAAATTTACTCTAGTTTTATTATATATGAGGAATTAAAAAAATATACATATTTTTGAAATCAATTAGTTAATTATGAATATCTTTTATACTAATAAATGGGAGTTATCGCTGACATCATAAAGCTGATGTGGCAATTTTCTAGGTTGTCCACTTACACAAGTTTGTTACTTGATGATGCCATGTGTTTAGGTATACATATTTATTAATTTTATTATAAATGTCATTTTAATGTAATTTAATTATACAAATCCTGTGTATTACACGAGGAATAAACTAGTATTTGATAATACTAGACCACTAGTTGTCTGGCTAAAACATTGGCTAGGAGTTGTGTCCTAAAACTCAAGCCCTTTGTCATTTTGATTGTTATACTTTTCACATGTCTTATTTAACCTATTATTGAATATTACAAAGTTTTAGACCTTTCACGTATAGAACTATAGACGGAGTCGATGGAAGGCTAGAAAGTATGACTACTGACCTTCAAAGTATATATTAAATTAGTAACAAAGCCTATATGCTTTAGTTGTCGATGAATATTATAAACTCAATCACTTGACGATCTTTAATGAAGAAGATTGAGATTTGAAGAGAACATTAGATAAAATCTCTTCTCGTTGTTTTGAGTTACATATAGCTAAAGTGGTTTCACTTATACACACCAACTATCACGACTCATGCATGACACCTTTTCTGTAACAAGCCCAAGCACACCCGTAGCGTGATATTGTCCGTTTTGCTCACTGGCGCACGGGTTTGCTCTGACACGGAGCTCGTGCCAAAACGCGTCATACTAGGAGAGGTATCAACCCCCTTATAAAGAAGGATTCGTTCCCCTCTCCAACCGATGTGGGACGGATCCTTACAGGACACAGCGTCCTCGCTGTGTACATCGGTCCGGGCCCCGGCTCTGATACCATTTGTAAGCGTGATATTGTCCGCTTTGCTCACCGGCGCACGGATTTGTTTCAGGCACGGAGCTCGTGCCAAAACGCGTCATGCTATGAGAGGTATCAACCCCCTTATAAAGAATGATTCGTTCCCCTCTCCAACCGATGTGGGACGAATGTTACAATCCTCCCCCCTTACAGGACACAGCGTCCTCGCTGTGTACATCGGTTCGGGCCCCGGCTCTGATACCATTTGCAAAAGCCCAAGCACACCCGAAGCGTGATATTGTCCGCTTTGCTCACCAGCGCACGGATTTGCTCTGACACGGAGATCGTGCCAAAACGCATCATACTAGGAGAGGTATCAACCCCTTATAAAGAAGGATTCGTTCCCCTCTCTAACCGATGTGGGACGGATGTTACATTTTCGATCTTTAATGAAGAAAATTGAGATTTGTAGAGAATATTAGATAGTCTTTAAACATTCTTACATGTTCCATATAAAAGGGTGATTTACCTTTCTTATGTCAATAAACTAAGAACAAATAGCGGGCGTGATACTCATGTGATGAAATGTCTTTGACCATAAGTGGTGAAGGTACAATCGAAGAAGAACGTCTCGAAAACTTTAAGTAAAGCAACAAAAGTAACACTAGCAAAAGATTTATATAAAGACAAATAAAACGTCACAAAACAATAAAAACAAAACATATTAATTAATTAAATACTATAATAATTCAATCTTTTTTATTTCTTTATTAATTTGTAGCCAACGAGATTAAATAGTTTTTTCAAATTATTGAGTTGGGTTGGCCCATAGAAAAGGACAAGTGATGAGACTAAACACTTGCATAGTGAATATATATATATATATATATATATATATATATATATATATATATATATATATATATAGAGGTGGGTTCATTTAGGAACCATCAATTATTTAGGAACCATTAGGAACCATTTTTAGGCAAGGTGGCAATTTTGTAATTAAGTCAAATCCCCAAATTGGAAATCAATTAAAACCCACTTTAAAATACTAATTAACTTTAAATTAACATATCTAGAGTATAACTAGGTTTTAGGAAAAACTAAATACACCATTAAAACAAGCATTTAATTATCTTTCCAACGAGCACCCACTTGATATACTTTTGACGACTTTTTTTTTTTTTTTTTTTTTAGAGTGAGTTTCGGTATATACACTAGTGTATATACTAAATATTCACTAGTGTATATACTAATTCACCAAAAACACATCTGAACCATATACACTATACACTAGTGTATACACTATATTCACTAATGTATACGAATCTTTATATTAATTTCCTTTTAATTGTGAATACGCAATATACAAAAGTGAATATACAATATATATATATACACAAGTGAATATACAATATACACCAGTGAATACGCAATATACACAAGTGAATATACAATATACACCAGTGAATACCATGTATTCAATAGAGAATACATCTTATACATTAGTGAATATAGTGTATACACTAGTGTATATTGTATAAATACACTAGTGTATAACTATACATTAGTGAATATAGTGTATACACTAGTGTATAAATACACTACTGTAGTGTATAAATACACTAGTGTATAACTATACATTAGTGAATATAGTGTATACACTAGTGTATAGTATATATGGTTCAGATGTGTTTTTTGTGAATTAGTATATACACTGGTGAATATTTAGTATATACACTAGTGTATATACCGAAACTCACTGTAAAAAAAAAAAAAAAAAAAGTCGTCAAAAGTATATCAAGTGGGTGCTCGTTGGAAAGATAATTAAATGCTTGTTCTAATGGTGTATTTAGTTTTTCCTAAAACCTAGTTATACTCTAGATATGTTAATTTAAAGTTAATTAGGATTTTAAAGTGGTTTTAATTGATTTCCAATTTGGCTCCCAATTTTGACTTAATTACAAAATTGCCACCTTGAGTTTAATTACAAAATTGTCATCTTTCCTAAAAATGGTTCCTAATGGTTCCTAAATAATTACATGGTTCTTAAATGAAACCAACTCTATATATATATATATATATATATATATATATATATATATATATATATATATATATATATATATATATAGGGGAGGGTTCATGTAAAAAGTATTAAATTTGAAAAAAGTGTGAGAAGCATTGTGGGAGTGACATGTGACAAGCTTGAATTTTTTTTTTTCTTTTTTTTTTAATAAAAAAATAATATTTTTAATAAAAAAAATATTTTAAAAAAAAATCGAAATTTTTTTTTTTATTTTTGCTCGAAAAAAGTTATGTACAAAAAAAAATATGATACACATTTATGATGCACATCTATGATGAACATTTTATGTGTGCATCATAGTTGAATATCATAGTATTTTTGTGTGCATCATTTATATGAATCATATTTTTTGTGCATCATTAATGTACATCATATTTTTTGTGCGCATCATATGACGTGGCAGATGAAGTTATCAAAAAGAATTTCAAATTTTTTTTTTTTCCAAAATCTTTTTTTTTTACGATTTTTTTTTTTCAAAAAAAAAAATTATTTTTTTAAATATCTTTTTATTAAATTTTTTTTTTTTTTTCCAAGTTTGCCACATGTCACTCCTACAATGCTTCTCACACTTTTTACAAATTTAATTTTATTTGATCCTATATATATATATATATATATATATATATATATATATATATATATATATATATATATATATATATATATATATATAGAGGTTGGTTCTTGTAAAACAAACTTTAAGATAAAATAAGTAAAAAGAAAATAAAAAATAATTTATGACGTTAGATATTTTGGATTATCGTTCATTTTAACCATATATCAAACTTTAAAAAACGAAGTTTTGTTGTAAATCAAAAAATAGGTAGTTTTATCGTTGTGCATCAAATTTGAATATTTACTGCACAAAAACAATGAATTTGATGCACAACCCCTAAACGACATATATTTTGATGCATATCAAAACTTGCTTTTTTAAAGTTTGTTATAATTGAATAAATAAACATAATACAAAATTACACATATTATAAATTATTTTTTCATATTTTTTTACTTAATTTACTTTAAATATTGGTTTATAAGAACCTCCTTCTATATATATATATATATATATATATATATATATATATATATATATATATATATATATATATATATATATATATATATATATATATATATATATACACGTATGTATTTTAAAGGTAACAAAATGAGTGGATCCAACAAATTAAAATGATTAAATATTTATATCTCTCTATTTTATAGTTTTATAAACATTTAATGTGTTATTTATGACTAGCAAAGCTATATTATTGTAAGAATAAGCTAAAGTTGTATTAATCTTAATTTAGAGGTTTTATGTATTAGGACAATTTCTTCTTTAGTTAAAATTCAAGTTTAATTCACTAGCTTCGATGGAGATATAAAATCATAAAAAACGAGAAATTTCAGAAAGATTTGTAATATGAAAAGATCTACAATTTATGAAATATAAGATTGCCATTTTAGAATTTCATTTAACATAGTTAAATTAAACTCGCGATACCATCATCTTTTCTATATCTAATTTCAATATATTGTTGTCGTTTCTTCCCACACCGCCTCTCCCTTTTGAAAGGAGAGAAATGGTATGTTGAAATAAATATTTATTCTGACAGATTCTTCTCTTCTATCGTTAAACTATATAAGTCAAAATTGTTACTTTGAGAAGGTTTTTTGGAATGACAATACAATATTGTAAAACATAAAGATTGATAATAATTCGTACTTATTAGGTCATCTTGAGATAATACATCTCCTTGTCACCTTGCCAACAACACAAAAAATGATAGAAAACATGAAAGCATTACATATAAATAATCACCCTCTCTTATTTGCATCACCTTATAAGTTCATATGTCAATTTATATGATATGCATATCAACATTTTATCTGTTTTCAACTCCCTATCAATACTTTTATCATTTTCACCTTTTATTTCGAACATCTGTTGGCTTACATTAAAAAACCGCATTCAAAATAGGTTAAAATACATAAGCCTCAAAACTTACGTTTTAGACTTGTGAATAGTAACCTTGATCTATTAATAGTCGACATTTTCCAGTTTAGTTATTGATAACTAGTATAGAACTCGCACGATGCAGCGACGGTTAGGGGTGTTCAAAAGACACGGACCGGGCCGAACCGGTAAAAACCGGACCGGATCGAGACAAAAAAAATCAAGAAACGGTGGACCGAGGAACGGACCGCTTTTTCCGTGTTATTTCCGGTTCGGTTCCTAGTCGGTTCTTCGATTTTTCGGTTCATTTCGGTTCATTTAGATCTCGTTTTGAAACTTAATGTTATGTCTTCCTATTATGTTAAGTTGTAATAATTTTTTATCGGCGATCTCACGTAAACATATAGATTAACAGCTATGATTAGATATTTTATTATTTTAACAACAATAATTGATTAAACAAATAAAAATCAAATTTTAATTATTAAGATTATCAAACTATCTATTTTATTAAAATAAAGCAGTTACTATGATAAACTTTTTAATCAAATATTTTTAATTAAAAGATAAAGGATTTTCTAATTACCTTTGATGAGTTCGTAAAGAATGAAACTAGTATGTTTATTAAATAACTCTTTTTTCACGTCAGATTCTATATACACATATATAAAAAGTTAATTTTTCGGTTCGAACCGGTGAACCGCCAGTTTAACCATGGACCGGACCGGATTTATTTTTTGAGTATTTTTGAGAACCGAGAACCGGACCATCATAGCCTGTCCAGTTCGGTTCCGGTCCAAATGCGGGCCGTTTTTCCGGTTCTAGCCGGTTCTCGGTTTTTTTGGTCACCCCTAGCGACGGCTAAAAATGTACATTCAACAAAATTATATTGAGTGTAATAGTGTCTAGCTCCCTCCTTCGGGCCATAAGAAGAATTACTCGGTATAGTGTGTAATTCGTTTGGGCTTTCCCGTCAGTATGTAGTTTGGACGGATGGAACATGCTACCATTTGAAACGCTTGTCCGACTACGAGAAGCCATTTGAGTAAATAATGTTTAACAACAATTGAGAAACATTTTTGGAATTAAAGAAAGGGGCTAACGTGACTTTCACTTTCATAAAGAAGAAAAAAATAGACTTGCAGTTAAAGAAATGGAATTGCGATGAGTTAAATATTAGAATATCGTCAAACCACTTATCTATGTCTCCCATAATTCTACGAGAAACATTTTTTTGCCTACTTCCATTACGGTCGGAGGTAATGGTTTTTTCTTTTTTCTTTTAGAACCACTCCTACATGCCATATAAAAGATTATATGGTTAAAGTTTATGAACCGGAACCGGAACCTTGGCTTCTATCTAGCTATAAATACCACGCAAATCAATTGCAATAAAAAAATCATTTCCGACAAACTTGTAAGATAATTATGGTGTGTATGTGATGATCCTGGATTTCTCTGTGTATCGTATAAGTTCACTTTCCGTATTAAGTATTTTGACCCTATAAGATGTCTGGGTTGCACGAAATCCTAATCGGGATAATACAAAGAGAATTGTCAATTTGTGTTCTAGACCCCAGAATCACAAATCAGAAAAGTAAAGGAATTGAATGGTTTTTCATATTGTTCAAATGAGACTGATCCATCTGTATATAGAAACAGTTTTGCGGTTATTGACAGTTTTTCAGACAGTTATAACTGTCTGAAAACTGTCCAAAACGTTGGGAAAATGGCGGGAAAATTAAGGCTAGACCTTAATACTGATTCGCAAAAATCGTTTAGGTTCAGCAAGGGGCGCTGCCCCTTGATCCATGCTTTACTGTCATGGTTGAGTTCATATTAGCTCAACGAGTGTGCACTCCACACTTCCCTAACTCGTATCTGAGCTGAATATGAATTCACATTAGTCTTTAGTAAATCACGTTACCTAAATGGCCGTTGATGACACTAAAATCACCAACAAATCTCCCCCATTTTAGTGTAATCCTTAATTTACTAAACATATATAAAGATATATGAAAGTATATTAAAACAAACATAACGAAACAAACAAATGCATAAATGATAATGTCTTGCGATTGAATTTTCATCTTAGTATAATACACATTCCAAATACTCGAAAATCGGGGTGTCGTAACAATTGAACCCGTCAATCCATTTGAATACTTGAAGATACTATACACATAAGTTTCTACAACACTTTACAATTCATATACTTGACACTATTACAAGCCATGTGTCCTAATCCATTAATGAACATATAGGAAGCCAAGTCCAAGCTTCTTGAAGCGGCAAAACTCCATGTTCACATAGGTGGTCCTTTTAGTTCTTGCACCTTCATTTGCAATTTTTCAAAAGAACCATTAAGAAGGTAAACTTCAACCTAACCATCACTTGCACGTCTGAACACATACCTCAGGAAGATCAATATTAGTGTTCCAATCTCTAGCTATGAGCTTTCCACATTGAATTCAGTTTCTAACGTTGTATTAAAAGGGAATTGGGTATCACATAGATAGTAGATTTATATGGACTTTAATCCAATCCCTATCACCGACTTATTCACTAAGTCCCTAGTCAGACCCTTCGTCAATTGGTCTGCTAAATTATGATGTGTCCGAACAAACTCAATAGATATCACACCATTCACGATTAGTTTTCTAACCATACTATGTCTAACACCTAAGTGTCTAGACTTCCCATTATATATCTGACTATATGCCCTAGCCATTGTGGGAGCACTATCACAACGGATAGAAATTGGTGCTATTGGTTTCGGCCATATTGGAATCTCATGTATCAAATTTCTTAGTCATTCTGCATCTTTACCAGCGGCAGCTAATGCTACAAATTCAGATTCCATAGTAGAACCAGTGATGCATGTTTGCTTCTTGGAAGCCCATGAAATGGCACCTCCCCCAAGCAAGAACACACATCCATTTGTAGAAGATGATCTTCAACATGATTTATCCAACTAGCATCTGAATATCCTTCTAACACCGAAGGATATCCAACATATGATAAACCATAATCCTTGGTACCTCTCAAGTACTTAAACACCCTAGTTATTGCTTTCCAATGCTGTCTACTAGGATTACTAGTAAACCTACTCTATCTGCCAACAGCATATGCATTATCAGGTCTAGTACTTGTCATAGCATACATCAAGCTACCAATAGCTCTAGAATATTCGAGTTGATCCACAGGTTTACCTGTATTAGGCATAAGCTTTTCTACCGGATCCATGGGAGTACTCACTGGAGAGAACAATCTTCACGATTAAATTTCTTGAGTATGTTCTCAATATAATGAGATTGTGTAATTACAATCCCTTTATTTTGACCTTTACTCTTAATACCAAGAATAACGTCTGTTTCTCCCATATCCTTCATTGAGAACCTCGACGACAATAACTTCTTAGTTTTATCAACTTGATTTTGGTCAGTTCCAAAAATCAACATGTTATCAACATATAGGCAAATTATGACACATTTACCGGAACTGTCAAATTTTCTATATACACACTTGTCAGATTGGTTTAAAAGAAAACCACTTGACAACACCACCTCATCAAACTTTTGATGCCACTACTTAGGTGCTTGTTTTAGCCCATACAACGACTTAACCAGCTTACACACCTTATGCTCATTACTCGGCATAACAAATCCTTCTGGTTGCTTCATGTACACTTCTTCATCCAAATCACCATTTAAAAATGCTATTTTGACATCCATTTGATGGATCACTAGATTGTGTATAGCTGCTAAAGCTAACAACAATCTAATAGTAGTGATACGAGCAACTGGTGCATAGGTATCGAAATAATCGATACCTTCATTTTGCCTAAAACCTTGGATTACCAATCGAAGATCCATTTGCAACCTAATGCTTTGCAACCAGGGGGTAAATCAGATAGAACCCATGTACCATTTTACATAATTGACCCAATCTCATCACCAATTGCTTCTTTCCAGAAAGCAGAATCTCTAGATTGCATAGCTTCATTAAAGGTTCTAGGATCACCCTCAATACAATAACAATAAAAGTATTGTGATCCCACTTGATCTCTCGATCCCTCAACTAAGTATAGATGAAAATCAGAACCATATGATTTAGCTTTCCGAACTCTTTTAGGGTGTGTATGTGACCACACAAAAAGGTAATATGTTAGGCAATAAAAAATTGTTTATATGCAACGTTGAATAGTTTCTAATTCGCTTTTAGTAGAATTATTTATACGTCAATTTGTAATAGTTTCTAGTTTGAACCATATGTATAACGGAAAACCCATGCGTACCATAGAAAGATTGAACTTTTTATTTCAAACGAGCGTTAAGTATATTATGTTTATAATTTTTGGGCCAGCCCTTTTTGGATTAATTAACTTATTACTTTTTTGTTTCCCTTGTTCCATAAAATAATTATTTATATGTGGTGTCTAATAGTTTATACGCTAAAACAATGTTATATTGCGAAAAACGTGTTGTTTTATAGAACTCCGACTTACTGTTCAAATGAAATGTGTTGTATTATAAGAAAATAAAAAAGAAATTGTGTATCTCTTTGAAAACCCGACCTCCCATTGAAAACGCGGATCAGATTACACAGAAACTATTATTAGTATTTTTAGTATTTGTCAAGTGTGCATTAAGTATTTATTATTTTGAAAGTGTTTGTAGGTGAAAGTATTTATTATTTTCAAAGTTTTTGAAAGTGTTTGTAAGTTAAAGTTTTTGAAAGTGTTTGTAAGTTAAAGTATTTCTTCATTAATGTGACCACATTTAAAAAGAAGAAAAGGAAAAATTTCACATATTATGACTATGAGCCAAGTAAATGTTACATATAACTAATTGTGTATATCGACCTCATATAGCATTACCAAAGTATTTGAAACGTAACTTGTATCCAAAAAACGTCAACAAAATAAGTCTTACATTAATAAATATATACGCTATACATAACCGAAATATGGATAATATATGTGGAAATTTTTTTATTTCAATTGATTTAAGATAATGGAAATATTTCTACCATTAAAACTTAATTGCCTAAATAATTAGTAAAATATTGTTTGACTATCATTTATTAGTTTAAATAAATATCGGTTAGAAATTTTGAATTTATAAATAAAGGATAAATAAGTAATTCAATTTTATGTAAAATTTCAACTTTAAGTAAAAGGGTTTTATAATATAGTATAGATATGAAAGATCAATATAGAAGATACTAAACACAACTATTTATGACTCTGGTCCCTAAGAGTCGACATTTACCTGATTAACTAACTTATATTTATGTTGTAATACGTACGTAGATAACTTTATCAAAAACCGTGAAATACGTAAATAATCTATCGAAAATAATACAGTTATAATAAATAGAAAGATTAGAACATTGCATATATAGAAAATTATTAACAATCTAAAAAGATATATAAGTTGTGATTTCAAATATTATGTCGTTTAGATTATACTTATTTGGATGATATGCAGAAAAACAAGTCATTAATAATTCTAACATGAAAACAATGAATCAAGGTTGAATGAACGTTTTCATGCTAACAAGATCGGGATCGTAAAAAAGCTATACGTTTAAATCTTCTTGTTCGAAGTTGGTGATCAAGCCCTTGCATTATGCCTTGATCCTACTAGTATATGTTTTGATCATATTAGTATAATATATATAGTTCATATCAATTACTAATATATATGTTAAAATCATTAATTGCTTATTATTTGAACTTTATGAAATTTGTGTAAATAAATTCATATATGCAGATTACTTAAGTGAGTTAATATTTTGATTTAACAAGTGTTCGTCGTTGAAGTAAAATATTTTATAAAAAATATTTTTCTAAGTGTTTTAACCACTTGTATGATTTGTTTTGCAGTTTATTCTAACAAAAGTAATTTATATATAGGCTTTTTGTTTTCTGATTTAGGATCGGATTGTATAAAGATCTTAAGGTCTAAAAATCAAGATCGAGATCCTACTAGAATGTTATGATTATATAGATCCTATGAAGAATCGATCATTTTTGAAAAATGAGATCGTAAAATCGTAAATTCTAAGATCAAGATAATGATCTTAACAACATTGTAATGAATAATAATAAACTCAAACAATAAATCAACAGGGACGGCAAATGAATGTTGGTGGCCATGTGTAGTAATCAAGCAAGAGGTCTTTAAACGCAAAATAAAATTCTAAAACAAACGTGAAAATGTAAATTAACATTACAAAAAGTTGGAGGTCATCAGAGGATGTTGTTTAGAGCCGATTTTTAATATGGTTAAATAAGTATTGAGACTTGTTAGTTTTGGACAGATATTTTTATAGAATTTTTTTTAAAACAAAGTTAAAAGATAACTATTTTTTATGCTTTATTTAATGATATAGAGACATCTTCGAAATCGGAGGCCTTAAATAATGATGACCATGTGTGAACATGTCGCACATATTAAGATTCTCCGTCGTAAATAAATATTTACTTTTTTATATTCGTTTGATATGTTTGATATGCGTTTAATATGTTTGAAAAAACTGAATAAATTAAGAGAAAATCACCAATTTAATCATCTCATACATTAAGATTTCGAAAATAATCACCAAATTAGAGACAATTTTGTCTTTTATCTTTAGCACGAGAACGAGATTTTTTAAAATGGGTGATGTATATTAAGCCACGTCATTGCGAGAGAACGGGATTGCCATGTCGCGAGAACGGGTATTAATAGGCGCGAAGACGTGGCTTAATATACACCACTTATTTCAAAATATCACGTTCTCGCGCTAAAAATAAAAGACAAAATTGTCACGAATTTGATGATTATTTTCGAAATTTTTATATACCAGATGATTAATTTCGTGATTTTCTCATAATTTAAACCCTTAAATCTTAAAGAAAAAAAAATGTAAAATTATTATACCAAAAGCATATTCCACTTTTTGAAAACAATATACGTGTTAGCAATTTTGACCTCATGTTATTAACGTAAAAAAAAAAAAGTTTAAAAGATTAGATTTTATATTTCACATTGTTTCATATTGTAATGTTTCCATATATTATAATTTGCCACTAAACACACTAAAACCTAAAAGTAGAAGATGACAAATACTACACATGTATTTCTTTTCTTTTGGTTATCAAATTGAAGGTTCATGTGATATGGAATAAAATTCGCCTTAGTTGTATTATTAAATTGGTTTCTCGATAATTGTGTAACGTCTACATACATGCTAACATCAAGGATGATACAAACTTCAGATCTCGTGTTACTTATCTACACTTAACATGACTTATCACTCATATATGTAGTAATGTTAATCGTGAGACATATCACATAAGAGTTACTAACAATAGAGTGGTTACATTTATATAAAGTTTGTTTTGTTTAGAGTAAATCATATAATATGTTTTTGTGATTTTATACAAATAATAGATTTGTTTAATAAATTGAAAAAATTATGCCGGTTATTTTTTATTGGTTGAGTTCATTTAATATCATTATAAAATTCGAGAATAAATGAATTAATTACAATCCTTCATTTTAAAAACTTACTTTACTTTATTTTTGTTTAAAAGTTAATTAACTTAAAACCATAAATGTATTAAACGAATAAATTACACTATTAAAACGAGTATGATTTCCTCTTTCTATAGAGCACCACTTGAGACGGAAAAAAAATTCCGGGTTGTTGACGGGTTTTGGAAAATTTAAATTATAAAATCACAGTTTTATCATATGTGATATTAGTAGTTTGACTTATGATTTTTGTGTTCTTCTTTTTTATTTTAGTTAAATATACATCATATAATATATTTAGGTTTTGAAATTCACATTTAGTGTTTATATCACATGTGGTTTTACCTTACGAATATCAACATTTGACCAAAAACGAAGAAAAAGAAAAGTCGTCAAAATTCGATTTTTTTTTCTGGGTCTATATAAAATATATCTCGTATAATATTTTTGTGTTTAAAATTTCACATTTAAAGCTAAAATCGTGTGTGTTAATGGCTTATTTGTTTTAAAGTTCTACGTATATTATAATATCGCATATGATTTACGTTTATATCAATGTGATTTTAGTACTATCACATGTGATTTCGTTGAATTTTTTATAGATTTAATTTAATTATATATCATATAACGATTTTAAATCTTTAAATCCACATTTTATGTTAATATCACATGTGATATAATCTTATGAGTTTAAACATTTGACCAAAAACGAAAAAATAAAAGTTATTAAAATTTGATTTTTTTTCTGTGTTTAGATAAATCATACTTTATATAACATTTTTTGTTTTTGAAGTTTACTCAATTATGTTAAAATCACATGTGAGATATTGACCTTACAATTTCAATACCCACCAGAAAATCGAAAAAATAAAAGTCCTCGAAATTTACCAAAGTTATAAATATACATATGTAGCCTAATCAACTCAAGACAATAAGGGGAATGAACTCAAGACAATAAGGGGAATGAACATGGATCTTCAATCCAATTTCTCTGTTCATAGACTTTTTCTTGTAGCGATTCTGAATCGAAAACATAGATTTCCGTTGAATGAAAGAAAAAGATCTTCCTCCATAAAAAAAAAATTAGAGAATGCAAAAAAGAACTTTAAATTAAAAGATAAGATACAATTTGGTAACTAGAAAAAGCTAAATAGATGAGCGATCAATCACATTTAGAAGAAAGTGATTGTTAGCCATCCCACAAGAAAGTAAACTAAAACCAATGTTTTAAATAACGTGCCATGGCGTAAGGCGTGACTTCGTCGTTACGAAAACATGCAAGGCGTCGTTGTTAGGTGTGACGTCCAAAAACGTGAAAATGGGCGCCATGACGAGCTTTAACGCGTTATTTTCTAAGTTTTTTGTAACACGTTATGAAAAAAAAAATTAAAAAAAAAAACTTAAAAACTGTTAAAAGAATTTAAAAATGGCTAAAAAGATTATTTGATTATAAATTGATGACTATATAAATTAGATGTATATTAAAATTTGAAAACATTGATTTTTGTTTAATTGGTTACTATATTTAGATTCGATGTATATTGCAATGTAAAAACATTGACATTTTATTATTTATTGTTACAACTTAATAAGAGTAAATATATATACAAGTATATATAAAAATTCTAAAATTTATTAAATTTTGCCGCCTTGTCACGCTTTGAAAAAACGTCATGTCTCGCCATGTTTTACAAAACTTGAGACTTGGTCTCGCCGCCACGCCTTACGTAATTTACAACCTTGACCAAAACCAACTACAAATGAGCCGAAGCTAAAACAAACTGCTACCACTAAACTGAAAACTCTTAGAATCCAAAATTCAACTATATTATGGCGAAAACCAAGAAATATAAAAGTTGAGTAAACATTGCAACTGACTTCACTCTATAGGCATGAGAGAATTTGGATGATGAAAACTCCTTTCAAATCGAACTAAAGCAACTTTAAGCCATAACTTGAAACGTAACCATTGCACACTTACTCTTTATCACTCGAAAAACCTAAATCGGAAAATAATAATCTTTTTTTGTTTATAGGAGATAAGTTTACCTTGTTCAAAACTTCGTTTTCATTGACTCCCAGACAATCCACTTTATCAAACCTTGTATCATAAATCATGTTTCCTAGCTAAGCAAAGGATGATTGATGTTTTTAACATGATGGTGTCACAAGTCTTTTTATGGTGTAACAATAGGGGTAGGCGCAAACTTGATTGGTCATTTTGGATTAGAAATCCAATGTATAGTCTTATTAACTGGTTCTTTTTAGCTTCTTACTAATATTAATATATTTGAATACATGCACGGGATGATGGCAATGCCGAAGCTTCTTATTTGTACTTTTGCCGTTAAAAAAAAAAAAAAAAACGATTAACTTCTTTGCCTGCAACTTTTGTTTGGTTAGAAACCAAGTCTTACTCTATAATGTTAACCACATCCTCGTCCGAAAGTCAATCACCATTCAATTTCTCCGATTCCATATTGCTCGAGATAAACCTTATGGAACCCTTTTGGTCAAAGTTAAATTTTAGAGGGATGAATATTGTCATCGATAATCCCGATAATCTTGGAAAGCGAAGGAAGCTGTGATAAATGGCCAACATTCCACCAGCCACGGGTTTTATCACAAAATCCTTGAACCTTGATGGATTGAACCATTAAATGCTCCAAGAGCTCTCCATTACGACCACATAAGGCACACTAGGACGATTCTAAAGGTATGCCTCTTCGAAGAAGATTGGTACATGTCCGAAGGCGATTTAAGATGGCCCTCCAAGTCCAAGCACAAAAGTTAACTTTAATGGGAAGCAAAGTTTTCCAAGTAAAGCTATGGTGGGAGTGAACGGCTCATGAAGAACTTTCTGTTGTATCAGGAAAATTTTCTAAAAGTGTCCTATTTTTTAAAACCGTTATCAACTCTGCATGCTTTTTTGCACGGGGTCCAACTCTGTAATGGTTTGTAGATGTAAGTGTTTGTGTTATAAGTATTTGTATGTTTGTATTGTAATATGTATATATATAAGTATGTTGCATGTATGGTAAGGTGGTATGTAGGTGGGTAGCACCTGCTAGGTGTCATCGTTCTACTATTTTAATTGTACTCAAATAAACTCGCCGTTTAAAAGTGGGTGTCAGAAGTTGATGGATAGCACCTGGCAAATGCAATCCATCAACATAACGTTTTGTTTTTTTTTTGCTTTTACATGGATCCGCACGTACTAGGTGCGATCCATGTGAAGTTTTTTTTTGCTTTTCATAGGGGTGGCACCTACTACCTGTGATTGGGTAGTTTTTGACCTCGTACAAAAAAGCATGCAAAATTGATAACAATTAAACACTTTTAGAAATTTTCGTTGTTCCAGATGTGTAAAATAGTAACCGAGAAACTATATTAAATTATAATAATATCAATAGTTAGATTTAATATTATTAGTATTAATATATTAGCTTGTTTGTTATAATATAAAAAGTTTGTGCTTAATCGTTTTTCGAAAAAAGTTGTTTAAATAGACAAAGATGTTCAAGTTGATATGAGGTCATGTCAAGATGTTATATGACCATTCGCTTGACGAAAACAAGGAATCAACCAATTAAGATCCTAAAAACCAAATAACAAAGTCTATTAATATTAAAATTCAACAACATCAACACAAAAATTGCTTCTTAATATAGCTTGACTTGATCATTCATTTACCGGCTAAACAAAAGCAAAATAATAATGATCCATTTGCATAAAAAGATAAGATAGATCACACCTCATCTGAGAAGTTGACAGATAAATCCCAGTACTGGCCGACTCCGGCATCAGAAAACACTTTACGAGCAGCATTTTCAGTTCTGCACTCGTGCACCAAGAACCTATGAAAACTGGGTCTAGCAACACTCCCTTGCCACACTAACACACACTTGTTCTTGGGTTTATCATCATCGTTATCATTTTCTCCATTTTGGTTCTCTTCCTCCACAACAGCATCAGCCCAGTTTATACGTTTAAGCATCAACTTCTGATAACGTTTTATGGATTTACTACCACCTTCCACCACCACAACGCAAATACCCTCTGACATGACCGCACATCCAGACAGTCGGTTTTCTTGGGCGTTAACATCAACCTTAAACCTTGTTTGAGGGTGAGAAAGATCATTAACTTTGTAAACTGAAACTATCGTCTCAAGGGTATTATTGTTGTCATCAAAAAGTTTTCTTTCTTTCTTTTCACGCCTCTCAGCTGGTGTTAGTTTCCGTGCAATGTTTCTGTCAGCGTGAGCTTGCTCACGATCTGCTGCCGCGGTTCTGATCTCCATTTCAAGCCTGGTTGGGTCTTGAGTAGCTTCAGAGCCAAGAACTTTCATGAGATTGCTCATTTTGACTTTGGGTTTAGGAGGTTCTAGCAGGCCTTGCCTGATCATCTCTTGGCGGTTTTTCTCGGTGGCAAGGCGTCTCTGAGTGCGAAGTTTCTTGCGTTCTTTTTGGGTCAGTTTTAGGGGTTGAGGTGGTGGTGGAGCGGGTTCAGCTGGTGGTTCAATTGGACGAGGATGTTCCACATATATAGTGATCTTCTCTTTCTTTAGTACCTCTTCAACCAACCCACCTTCAGTTATGCTTCCATATGTACCAGAATTAAGAAGAGGCACGTCCCTACATGTACAAAAAGCTCCAAATTATAATTCACAAAACAAAATTAATGGCTCAAAACAATCATATTCTTTGTAATCAACATTAGTTTACCGGTACAAAAATCACATGTTTCAAATCCCCACCTACCCATTTGCCACCTCTACTCTATGTGGGTTAGAAAAAGCAAGTAACTGCTAAGGTCTTAAAAACTAAGGTGGGAGCAAAAAAAGGTCAAAACACAGATTTTAACCTTGTAACTTACAAAGGGTCACACGCAGTGTAAGATGAAAAACGTTTCCACTACATAAACAAGGAAATATGAGAGGTAATATGCACAATTAGCAAGGGACAGCCTTTCTTTTGCTACCGACACTACACGATTTATTTATTTTAAAGGGAATGTAAAATGTGCATACTGGTGCAAAGCTAAAGAAACTTACCACCACTCAACATCAGGAATAGGGTCCTTGGGCTTCTCTTTAATAATTATCCGCTCAGATACCTCTATGAGATTTGGATTAATATCAGGTTCAGCTTTAGCCTTAGCAAGCTGTGCTTGCTTTGCTTTGAACTCTCTTGCCTGAGCTTCTCCAAATTGACTCTGGAAACACAAACGGCAACAATCAGAAACTCACTAAAACAAAACTCAGAAAAAATTAAAAGATATGGCAGATACCTTCAACTTAATGATCTCAGCATCCTTTGACCATTTGCCTTCCTCTACAAACTGAAATGACATCTTTTTAGGCCTTAATAACTTGGTTTTATCTATTCCCATTCGGGGATCAAAGTGAGGATTTGTATCCGGATCCACTTCTAATTCAGGTTTCAAAATCTGAAATGCGTCTTTTTTCTGCTTGTTAATGTTCACCTGGAATGATTAATGGTTGGAAAAAAGAAACAAAACAAGACTTAGAATATACTTTAACACTTTTAAATCTGGACACAACTATAGGTAGCAATTATAATTTAAAAGCAATGAATAAAACAGACCTTTAAGGTGCTCAGGCTGTTTAACTTTGGTATATTGACCACATTACCATGTTCATCTACTTCCCTTCCCAATGCATCCAAACGAAGGACAGGAGCTTTGGCAGGCTTGGGTTGAAGAATGACTTCGGTTGGCATCTGTCCGGGGAACATGTTTATAAGTGGAGCAAACTCCGGGTCCTGTCTAAATCCCATTTTGGCAGCAAGCTCTTGTGCACGTTTTACAGCTTCAAATTTTGGTGCAGTTAGTTCTGCAAGTTGTGGCACCCCACTACCAAGTGGCTGCACAGAAGCAGCAGGTGTACTAGCACTAGCATTGGTTCTTACAGGTTGGGGTGACTTTTCTTTGCTTGGGTCGGCAACTTTGTTTAACTGCGGAAAAAAAAACGAAAAAAAAAAATCTTATCAATACAAAAACTTACTATTGATTGAAATGATAGATTGAAAAACTTACCATTGGGATCTTCTTCATCTTCTCTTGCAGTTCCTTCCGCTTGAGTAAGGTTGCTTTAGCCTTAGATATGGCATCGAGAGAGATGCCTCCAGTCTTGCCAGCTGCATCTGCAGAAGAACTCCGATCTGTACTGGATTTCCCAGGAACCTCATGAGATCTGTTACTATTAACTCCTTCATTTTCATGTTTGGTAGAAATCGAAGATACCTTAGGAGGATGAGGAGGAGGGTGGCTGGTTGCCAAATGGGTCTCACGTGTGGTTCCAGATGACTTACTGTGCGATTCCAGTCCACTACCCTGTACCAATTAAGTATGAAAGACAAGTCAACATACATAAACAAGATAAAGTTGACATAGATAACAAATCACGGCAAAAAAAGATTGTTTCAAGATATAAACTAAATCATGAAAGAAGCTCTTACAGAATGCCAAAATTGCCAATGTTAATTACAAATATTAAGTCAAGTCCGGGCATTAACACATCAGAGGGCATCTAATGCAATAACCATCAAGAAAGGACTATCGAGCATACCATGTGACAGCAACTACTTACTATTACTTATTTACTTACAACCAATCCACATACCATCCTTAGAAATATTCTAACAATATCAGTTCTAAGTTATTTCAACGACAATAATCATTATAAAAACAATCATTCATGGGAGCACTTACCTTCATAAGAAATGTAAACATGCAAACAGTGTTTGTCGAAGCTTATTATGAAGGCTTACTTAATCTTATTTTCAATAAGTAGATTATATCTTATGATGACTACGCTTATAAGTTTTTGGTAACTACTTAATAAGCACACAAGCCGCACCAAAATAAACTCATATATATACCTAAGCTTCTACACTTATCCGAACACTACTACGGGCATATGTTATTCTAACTGAGGTAGCAAGCTAGAAATCCCTAAATGTAAGCTAAAACAAACACCGCCTTCGTCTACCTAGAATCCACCGACTCACAAAAACAGCTACAATTTCAATTCCATACCATTTTAAAAATGTAACAACTATACTAGAAACAGAATTATATTAGTCCTCAATTACGCAACAATAAACATTTCATGTCTAATATATATCGATTTAACCAACGAAAAAGGTCGAACAGCTTACATTCACACAGGAACCACGAATCGATTCATCTTTTACTTCTTTCTTAACCGAATCACCATTCAAACTCTTCTGTTTAATCATATCAACATCCACGTCATCATCAATATCATCTTCATTCTTAACTTTATTATCATCATTAAATCTCCTCCTCTCCTTCCTCTCTTGTCTATCTCTATCATCTTCCGCCGCCGCAACTTTATCCTCAAAACGACGTCGTTCCTTTCGTTCATCCGAAACCCTAACTCGTTTATCACGAGCTTCGTAATACCGATCCTCATCGTCACTATCTCTATCCTTCCGTTTCTGATGATGATGATCTCTATCGTAATCTCTGTGTTTAACGGAATCTTCTAGAACTTCTTCGGATCTGTCGCGGTCGGAGCGGCGACGGCGGTCATCACCGTCTGTGTCACGGTGTTTGGAGCGGTGGTGACTGTCGCGATGCTTTGAATCTCGATCGGAATCTCTGTGTTTCCGGCTAGATCTTTCCATTTTTTGGGGGTTAGGGTTTTGGGAAATTGGTTACCGGAAGGAATCACGAAAGGGGATGATGGATGTGAGGTATGTAGATGGATTTGGGTGTTTATTGGGTTATATTGGTACACAAGCCCATAATTGTTAATGGCCTTTTTTTCAATCTATATAATCGTAACAAGTCTTTGACTCGGATATACGTAATCTAATCTGGATGTTTTTATAGCGGTTTTCAAACCATATTTGTTAGTCATCACAAAATGATTAAGTTTAGAACAATTAGTTCACCTCCCATGTGAGTTTTTCAAATCTTTAACAAATTATTTGTTTTGTTAACTATATTATGTATCATATTCTTTATAGCTCAAAGGGTAGTTCATCAGTTAATATATCGCTGTATAAATTCATGTATATGAGGGTAGACACGTTATTTGCCAAATTAGTTGTCATACTAAGACCACTTCCAATGTTGACACAAAACCGACTCGTTAATCATTGTCCATTCACCTTTACATCACACATACATCAAAACTGACCGATCATTGCCAACAATAATTTGTCACTTATTATTTATGGACCTGTACACTATTTACTTAACATGATATACAAACATTGTTTTATTCTAATTAACTTAGGCCTACCCCTTCGTCTCTTTCTTTGTCACTTAACCTACCGTCTCCAACTGTCGATGCGGGGCCATTGGTGGTGGTTTAACCGATGCTCCTATTGGCATAGGTCCATAAGCAATTCTTTGTTTTTGTTGGACAAGATCAAATCCCATTTGTTTACCATTGTTACATAGCAACTCCTAGTTGCTAAGTTGGCTCGTTTGTTGGGTTTGAAAATCTCAAGCTTTAGGTTTATCTATGGTTGCCTTTTTCATATATGGGATTTGTGTTTTTGATATGACTTATTGAGTATAACCCGGATAGTGTATTTGATTTTATTTTATGTATAAGAGATTAAGAGGTAGAACTTGCACAATTTCTAATTTCTAAAGGCTCTTTCAACATCTAATCTAATCTAAATATATAACGAATAGAGGATTGAACAATTTTTAGAACGACACCTAAACGTAGATTAAAATGCCATGTGGCAAAAAATAATAATCCAAAACTAAATTAAGATAAACCTTATATATTTCATGATCTTTATATATATATATATATATATATATATATATATATATATATATATATATATATATATATATATATATATATATATATATATATATATATATATATATATATATATATAGAGTTGGTTTCATTTAAGAACCATGTAATTATTTAGGAACCATTAGGAACCAAGGTGGCAATTTTGTAATTAAACTCAAGGTGGCAATTTTGTAATTAAGTCAAAATTGAGAGCCAAATTGGAAATCAATTAAAACCACTTTAAAATCCTAATTAACTTTAAATTAACATATCTAGAGTATAACTAGGTTTTAGGAAAAACTAAATACACCATTAGAACAAGCATTTAATTATCTTTCCAACGAGCACCCACTTGATATACTTTTGACGACTTTTTTTTTTTTTTTTTTTTACAGTGAGTTTCGGTATATACACTAGTGTATATACTATACCAGTGTATATATTAATTCACAAAAAACACATCTGAACCATATATACTATACACTAGTGTATACACTATATTCACTAATGTATAGTTATACACTAGTGTATTTATACACTACAGTAGTGTATTTATACACTAGTGTATAGTTATACACTAGTGTATTTATACAATATACACTAGTGTATACACTATATTCACTAATGTATAAGATGTATTCTCTATTGAATACATGGTATTCACTGGTGTATATTGTATATTCACTTGTGTATATTGCGTATTCACTGGTGTATATTGTATATTCACTTGTGTATATATATATTGTATATTCACTTTTGTATATTGCGTATTCACAATTAAAAGGAAATTAATATAAAGATTCGTATACATTAGTGAATATAGTGTATACACTAGTGTATAGTGTATATGGTTTAGATGTGTTTTTGGTGAATTAGTATATACACTGGTGAATATTTAGTATATACACTAGTGTATATACCGAAACTCACTAAAAAAAAAAAAAAAAAAAAAGTCGTCAAAAGTATATCAAGTGGATGCTCGTTGGAAAGATAATTAAATGCTTGTTTTAATGGTGTATTTAGTTTTTCCTAAAACCTAGTTATACTCTAGATTATTTTAAAGTGGGTTTTAATTGATTTCCAATTTGGGATTTGACTTAATTACAAAATTGCCACCTTGCCTAAAAATGGTTCCTAATGGTTCCTAAATAATTGATGGTTCCTAAATGAACCCACCTCTATATATATATATATATATATATATATATATATATATATATATATATATATATATATATATATATATATATATATATATATATATATATATATATATATCCCTTTAATTAATTTAATTATTAGAGAAATATAACAATATGTATTTAAGATATTTGTATAGGGATATGATTATTTTGCTAGTAAATATTTTTTTTCAGAGCCCGAATATTCATTTTACTTTAAAATATAAATAACTATAAGCATAGTCTTAATTATGGAACCACAATTTCTACTTAGACCGATATATGAATATGTTTTGTAATTCATCGATAACTCATCAAAGGAATAGGAAGATGGTTCTTAATAGTTAAAAAAATCTATCAATATCTTCCTTTTTGGCCTATACCTCTAGTGATGCAAAATCACAATGAAAGCCGAACTTAGCAAAGTTGCTAAACACGAGAACTTGCTTAGAGAATCAACACGTTTTACTTTTGATACATTTGGGTTTCTAGTTGCGGAGGCAGTGGAGTTTTTGACTAGGGTTCAACGGGTTGTGCAAAGTAATTTTCCGATCCTTAAGTCACAAAACTTCATTTGTAGTAGGATTAGTTTTGTCATCCTAGCGCAACTTATTGCTCGTTTATCTGTCATTTTATTGTAAATATCTAATTAGACTATGTATTGAATCTAATTAATGTATTTGTCTTTGATTAATTGGTCTTCTAATGCCTCCATTTAACATATCCTCGGACCATTTGTTCGTTCACAATTTTCTACAAAATCCCCGTACTTGAAAGCTTTGAATTAACATTTTATTTTTTTATTTTTGCTTTGAGATTAACCTGATTACTACTATGCTGATACATTCATATATGAAAGATTAAACTTTCAACAAATCATCAACATTACCCGTGTAATACACGGGTTTATCAACTAGTGCATACTTGCTGTAAATTCAACCAGAGAGACATCTTATAGAGTCATCATTTCCAATTGTAATAGCTGTGTGATTTATCGCGGCATATTTCTCGTCTCTGTAATTGTACTCTAATGGCAATAGCTACAATGATAGCTTAACCTTCAAATTCCTATTCTTCTTTTGATTACAAGCTATACTAGGATTTCTTCTTTTTATTTGATTCTAATTCAATCATATCAAACCAAAACCAAAATAAATCGTACGTTATGTTACAATAATCACTTTGAAAACTGATTTCGTTCATCAAAGCACCAGATTTAAGATAAGGGTCTTGCACGTTAGAGTTTGTTGAGTTTTAAAATGTTTCATAAATAATGTCATGATAGAAAAAAGTGAAACAAGATATAGAAGAGAACTACAGAATTTCGAAACAAAATTTCGTTCAAATATAACTTTAAATCCAGCAAAACAAAGTACTCTGCAAATAAAACTAACAGTAGCAACAACCATAACTGGCAACAAAAAACGAAATAAAAATCTAAGCGCAAAGCACAACAGCACCTCCAGCTTCCTTGATCTTCTTCTCAGCAGTCTTTGAAATCAACTTAGTCTTAACGACAAACGGCTTTGAAGCAGGAACAGCTCCCTTTCCCAAAACCTTAAAGAAACCTGCTTGAGTGACATCAATGACTGGAACCTTGTCGCCTGAATCCTTCTCCTTCACGTCTTGTGGAACCATGGACCAAAGCTTGTCAACGTTCACGATGGGGCAGTAGAACTTGTTCCTTAGCTTGTGGAAGTATCGCATACCGACCTTACCGAAGTAACCAGGATGGTACTTGTCGAAGAGGATTCTGTGGTGGTGCATACCTCCAGCGTTACCACGACCTCCAGGATGCTTTCGGTGCTTTCCAATACGACCATGTCCAGCACTAACGTGTCCTCTCTTCTTGCGATTCTTCCTCAATCTGGTAGTCATTTTCCCTACATAATACAATAAACCGAACAAATCAAAAAATATCTATGAGATCAAAACACGAGTCATATAAATTATGTAAGCAACGTATTACCTATATAAAATTCAATGTCAAGATTCCTTAAACTAAAAAGCAATAGCATAAAGTGTCGTAAACAAATAATTTCAAAGAATACATCAACAACAAAACAAACGTAAAGCTACGATAAAACTAGTTTTCGCAAACTTATCGCGATAACTGCGAAAAAAAATCAAAAAATTCAAAACAAAACTTTTTACACACTAGTAGAGCTAATTTCTAAAATCAGCAACATACGAATTAAGCATCTTAAAAACAATTAATAAAAGAATTAAGAAAAAACTAAATAAAATTTTCTGCAAATTTAACAATAAAAAATCATGAAAACATATCAATTCAATTTCGAGTTTGAAATTGAAATTCAACAATAAATAAGCTAAACGTAACAGTAGAATAGAAACCAAACAGGTACAAAAATCATACTATATATCAGTTAAAAACCTAAGTTAATTAGAGTAGTAATAACAAATAGTATAAATTCAGCAAATTAACAGAAAATGCGATAAAATAATAATAAATCGTAGATCTGTGATAAATGAAGTAGTAATTGAGGTTACCTGAGAAGGTTGAATCCGGTGAAAGATGACGGCAGAAACCCTAAGTTTCAGTCGAGCTCAAGAAATGAAACCCTAACTTGGTTTTATAGATTCAAGAGGATTATTTTCTGGGCTTTTTTTATAATGGGCTGTTTCATATGATAAGCCCAATCATACTATAGTATTTTAGATCATTATGGGATTATATACACTTTTCATAAACTATAATCTACTTGTGATATAAGCCTAAGCTAAAACACATATCCCCTAAATTGTTTGCTTTAACAAGTTTTGTTGACAACTTGCTATTCGAAAATTTGTTAAATATTCATTACTTTTTTATAGTATACGGGTAAACACTTATTTCGGTACAAGTCTATTAATTTTCAATTTTAAATTATTTGCAAGACGATTTAACACATAAAGATCTGTAAAATGGACAAACGATAGGTGTTATAGTAAAAACTAAGAAACAAAAAATGTACCAAAGACGGAGATCAATGTAGTGACACATATCTATGAGATCAAGATTCAATATTCAAGACACAAAATATATCAAAGGATGTACCAAAAAGTGAGTTACACATACACTTATACAACCCTAAACCTAAATGGACCGGGTCACCAAAGTTTGTTATCACGAATTAAACAAGAACTCGATGTGTAACTTTAAATTCACATTTTTTGTTATATCTTGTAGTGTCGAATCTTGCTCTTTTTGAACATTGCCTATGTGTTTTGATGTACTTCTTATAACATAGTAGAGAACATCGACATGAGGTTAGTTTCAAGTATTCAAGGTTCAATGACTAGCTGTTCTCAGATCACCTCCTAGCCATTCTGCGTCCTAAGATTTGACTACATCTCCAAAGAATAAACGTGTTAAATTATATAAAAATGAACCGTATTATGAAACAACTCTATTTAGACACGAGCATTTTCGTGTATATATGGCACATGTTCTTCACAAAAATCAATCATTTTTTTTCGAAAAACATGCACACTCAAAAAATTTCCTTTCTGTTTGTAAAGGAGTCCCTTGTGACCCATTTTGACTTGTTGAAGGTTTATTAGAAGGATCAACTCCTACGACGTGTTGTTGTTCGTCAAGCATGACTTGTTTCCCGTTATAAATTATGGACACCTTGCAAAAATTAGGTGCATTCTTCCTTACGAACTCTCCTTTACTCTGCCCCTTTCTCAACAGCCTATATAACAATACAAAGAGTTTACTTTTATAAGTTTTTTGTGCTTTAGACAAAAATATTAAGTGTTAAGTTGATACCAAACATTCATATATTTACCTTAACGGAGGTGCTCGTTTAGTACCAATGACAAGGTTTGTCATGTTGACGACATGGATTAAATCTAGAATAGCCTTGGTAGTGTTATTGCTTTCGAGAAGCATTGTTTCGACATTTATCTGGCCATTTAACACTGAAATTTAAGTATCTTATACGCGAAATAATGTTTTTTCTTAATGTGAATATATGACAGAAACTCACCTTGGCGTCTGTACAAAGGCGTATGTACTTGTGTAAAAGGCTTCTTCGCTTATTGTTCTCTTCGTTTATATAGATTTGGACTTGCTCTTTGCTTAATTGGTTTCTTGATAGCTTTCCAACTTTTTATGACACCAAAACACATATGTTAGATAAAGTTAGTCAAATACCTTCGAAGTGTTTATCATGATGTAAAATAGGTCACATAGGGGTTGTAACTTGTAAGCTTTGACAAAAAAAGGTTTAGGATCACTAAGGAAGACTTTTGGAACGGTCACAAAAATATTAGTTAGACCGCGTACATAAAAAAGAACAACTAACATACTATTTTTAATATATGATACTAAACACTTTTCTTTGTACATTTAATCTCCCATACCAAAAAAGGGTACACTCGGCCCAACCGGCGAACATGCCAATGGTTGTTTTGTTATTAATCAACTCAATGTACGAATGCACATTCACTTAGGTTACCTAAATATGTTCTAGATTTTAGTTAGAGATTGACACCTACAACCTTAGTAATAAACTATTAAAAAACTATATGTTTTTTCTTGGATGTGGAATAAATTAAAACAAATTGACACAATAAATTTACCCTTTACATTACCTTAGAGGTTAGAGCAACAAAAATAATAATAATTAAAAATAAAAAGTTTATTTATGACCCACTAACTTTATTATTATAAAATATATAAAAATCACACCTCTTCCTAATTTGTATTATATTATCTCGTAAAATTTTTACAACTTAAAATATATATATACTTCAAACAAAGTCATATGGTTAATTATATATAACTAAAAGAATTTACAGAGTGATAGAAGGAAAGCGAACAACAAGCTGCTCCGCTAACTATTTTTGGGATTGCAAAGTCATATTAATCATGTAATAATAATATTGAATCAATCACATTCAACATATTGATTATTACCAAAAGGAAAAAAGAAAGTGTTAAAGTAGGTTAATGTACTAACAATAAAACCATTTTGACCCGTTACTCAATTCAGACTCATAAACGTCAAAAAAAAAAAAAAAATGAAGTTGAATAATGTTCCATACCAGGAGTTTGAATATAATTAACCGGAGGAAAGACATGAACAAGATAAACTTTCGCTCCGGGTACAACAACATGATCAATCGCCCATTTCACAACATCAACATCATTTTTCCCCACCGCGATAAACACATCAACCGTCTCTCTAGTGACAACATTCCGGTTCTCTTGCTCTTCAACGACTTCCACAATCTCGGGTGACATAACTCGACGCCAACTAGTTTGGCGCCAGTTTTCTTGTCCCATATCCATTATGTCATGATCACGATCACGCTCACCATGATGAGCGTGATCGTGATCATGATCAGTGGCTATATCTCTTGACATAACAACTACACTAGCTAGAAGATAATTTGATAATGGATTGGAGGAGATGGAAACAAAGGTGAGTGTGAGAATGTGGTGGCGGTGGCTTCTTGTGAATATATGAAATCTGTCTCGTTGCTTTCAAAGCCTTTTTCTTCTTTTTAGTTATAAAATAAATGGTTTTTCTTATTCTTTATAACTTTTTTGTTTTAATATTTTATAGACATACGTATATGCTTTTCTTTAAATAAACCATAAATAATTAGAAAGTCCGACCATCTTACACGTCTTGTCTTAGGTCAATATGTGAAAGACAATACTAACTTTTGCTTATTCAGTAATACGTTAAAAAGATTATGGATTAAGAGTATACAACATCCGTCAGATGTGCACCTTAACTACTATTGAGGTAGCATTCGTTATGTCTAAAACACAAATTTTAATAAATAATACATGTTTTGACCTTTCAAACCCGTGTATAAATTACTATTATAAAAAAATATAATCCGTAACAAAAGAAATTTGGCATACCCGTAATGTCCTCTCATGATACAATCATCTTCCCACCAAGTCCTATTTTAGTTAAAAGAACTTGTCATATCCATTAACATTGTAACAATTGCTTGATTATTTGTAGCAATTTGACTTTTGTATTTGAAAGGTAAGAATCTTTTGTGTTCAACCTTACTTGTTTGTATGAAATGGGTAGTCAATTATAGACCACTTTAGTTAGGCTTTATGCACATGCTTGATGTCCAAAGGCCAAAAGCCAAAACACCAACATGACAATTGTATTTTGTACATCTTTTAGTGTTGAATCTACTTGTTTTACATTTCAAAAATCTAAACGATTCGTTTTTTCTTATTACAAAAGGTCCTAACACGTAAACGTTACATGTCCCATCACATAAAAAGAGAATTTGACACCATATCCCGCATTATGTAAGTGCGTGATACATTTCACGTGATGTTAAAAGTGTGTTGGTCGATTTTGACGTCGTTTTGCATAATGACATGATTACTTAAAGGAATTTAGGGTTCAAATTATTAGATTTAGCAATTTTAAAAGTAGGGTTTTGAAATAATGGAAACTCCAACAAGTTTTGATTTATAGATATATTAGGAAGTAGTAAATTTTGATAGTGCTCCTATCAATTATTTTGGTTTTCATTTTGAGAAAACCCACCATAAGAGCATCAACAGTTCTATTGTGCTATCCTTGTAAATGAGCACTAAAAAATTACCATAAAAATTAGAAGCACAAATTCATTACATGATCTAATAAGATTGCTAAAAACACCCTAATGATCGCTATAATTATACCTGAGAAGCGTAAGAAGAAATCCGAGATGTTACTTTTGTGATGTTGATTTACTTCGCTGGTTCTCAAAAGTTAAGAATCAACTTTACAAAAAGTAATGAATAGTTTTGTTTCTTAGGTGCTGTTTTTTTTTGAAAAAAAAGTCTGAATAGGCTTTGATCTCTGACCCGGTCAGAGGTTTTAAAATTTTTGTTGTTCTTTATTTTTTTCAACCAGAGACAAAAAACCTCTTTTTACCTCGGATACAATCCTACATAAAAATCCTCTTTTTACCTCTGATTACCTTTTTCTCTTCACCAGTAAATTCAAGTAATTTTTGATTATTTTTTTCAATGGTTTGTCACTTGATTTCGTTATATAAATTGATATTGATGATTGTTTGTTAGATTTAGGTGAAATAATGTTTTTTTAATATGTATTTGTTTTCGATTGCATATAAACTCCTACTATTACATTGACTTTTATGTGAACTTTTCTTTTGTTAATTATTTTTATATCTTGAAATTGATGTTAGACAATTAGTTTATTAATTTGTTCAGTCACGCTCATGCTAAACTTAGAAACGTGATTGAGCGTGCTTTTGGTGTTTTGAAAGCACGTTTTCCCATCTTGAAGAGAATAGCTCCGTATTCTTTGGTGAAACAAAGAGATATTACTATTGCATGATTTTCTATTCATAATTTTATACGAAAAGAAGGATTAAGTGATGATTTTTTCTCCGAATATAATCGAGGTGAACATGCTAACGAGAATGTACAAGATGGGGACGAGTACGATGAGGACGAGGTTCAACCACATGGAAATACAACAGATCAACAATATATGATCAATTTTCGAAATCAACTTGCGGCACATTTAATGCAAAAATGTTGAAAATGTTGTTTGAATATTATATTTATTTGAAAAATATTGCCACTATGTTTGAACATTTTTATGAATGTTTTTATTTAAGACGGTTTATAAATAAGACAGTTTAGTACTAATATAGTAAAACAGATGTTACGAAGGAAAAAAGAACATAGTATATTGATTCAGATTCAGAGTTTTGGACCACCTCTGATTATTCAGAGCTGGTATTCAGATTCAGAGGAAAAATCTTTGGTTCAAAAGAACAGCACCTTACACTTGTAATTTGAATTTTATTTCTTATCGGAACCAAAGTGACCAATAAAACTAAGAATCGTATAAAAAAATTGTAACTTCTTACTTGCCAAAAAGATGAAAGAGGAAGATCTAAAACCAAAACCTTAAAACATGTTTTTGAAGCAACAAACATCATATAGGAACAATACAGAAATTCACAATCGATGTCTTCACTAACTAAAAGAAAAAAAAAAAAAACTCGTACACCAACATATAGAGGTTTAATGACATGAATGAGAGAAGTACTTGCGGAAGTGTTCCGTTTTATGTAACAAACTCTATTTGTACACCAGAAGTCATTAAGAACGTTAAAGATGTGCATTGATCACTCTCTGAGAATACACAATTGAGTTGAGATTACCTTACAAGTTCAATTAATAGTTTGCAACATCTCTACAACTACGTTGCTAGAACAAAACACATACATGTGAAAATCCACTAACTTAGGGTGTACACAAAAAGTTTATATGTTACATGAACTAACGTGTATCTTGTAAATGTTGCTATTAGGTTAACTCACCCTCAGAGCCCCGCTCGCTGACTTTCTGTTACCAACATGCGAGAGGTAAATCACTTAAACCGCAAACAAGGGATGCATACCATTTGATCCTTGGATCCCTACTTTATGTTGCATATCTCCCACTTCCAAGCCACCATACCAATGGGGTGTTCAAACGGTCGGGTTTCAGTTTTGGGTTTCAGTTTTATAAGGTTAATACTTAATAGGTTTAGTTATATCGGTTTTCATAAACTTTATGAACCACCCAATATCCAAACCAAAACTGCAAAAAACTAATCCAAACCATCCAATTAACAACCGAGTTAATTGGGTCACGGCGCATAACCATAATTATGAAAACTTTTGAAAAAACATTGATAATATATCATATTTAAGGTGCTTAATTACTTGGTGCATTTATGTTTCTAAAATATGTGTAAATAGAAAGTGAAAACAAATTGGAGGATTTCAATTTTGAAATTGAATATTCGATTGCTTACACCATATAGTATATTCTTAAAACGCTTATTAAAATGTATAATCGGGTTTCAGGTGGGCCCGATCTCTAATATCTATATCCAAATATGATCCAAAAACCAAAAATTTAAATCGGTTTTCCCCAAATACCTAACCCAAACCCGAATAACCCCAAACCGAGTAACCCAAATTTAATTGGATTGGGCAATTTATCTGCTTAAACCGCTTAATGAACACCCAACATACCATAGCAAGTTCTCGTTGCTATTACGTTTCATTGTCCCATAAAAAAAGGTAAAACTATAAAAGCAATAGCTAAATAGACTTTCGAAAATGAAACACCTTACTTCAAATAAACATATACTTGGTGTTTATTATTTTGTCACAAGACAAACCCTCATATTTATTGTGTTTCAAGCCACTTAAAACTTAAAAGCTACAGATCTAGCATCATCAATATACCACTTTCATAAAAGAACCATTATTTTTAGTAAGATTTCAAATACTAGCGTCTCGTGTCAGTCCTTGTTATGACAGCTTGATGGTCTTTGCAACTTGTTACGAGCAAATCGATTGATATTCAGGAACATATGCATATGGACCACCACGCGTGACGTTGAGATGCAATTCCATTCCCCTTGTGGTTAAACATGGGCATTGGCTTTATTAACTAAAACCTGACCAAAATCTGCTCCCAGTCACCTGATTCCTACATATGAAAGCTTTTAAAACGTCAAAAAGACACCCTTTGCCGAGTTTTTACTTAAAAAGATAGATAAATCTGAGGCTGCCATCAAGATATCTCAACGAAAAAGATTTAAAACACTACAAGTAAAGTGACAAGAAGTGGAGGGGACCAAGAATCCACTCTACAAATGCGGGTCAATTTCGCTACAAACATATACATCACAACGAAAAGGGATAGAAAAATATCATGAAGCTGACACCATGCTAATGCCAAAGACTACCATCACCTCACCTCAACTCATATATGTCATTGCATATTATTCAAACCGTTATTCTTGCACTAGATTTCCGTCGTAGGTAGGACCCTCGTGAATTTAACAGAAATGGATTACAAGAATATAACATATTCATATACGTATATATATTTCTTATACCTTAACACAAATAAGAAATCCATATTCGGTGAATAACATATATCTATATGTTTCTATGTATCCTGAATTTAGACCAACGGATTACAAGAATAGCGTAAACATATAAGCATACGAATACTTGCATAACAAACAAAATTAAGTGTTTACGCTACAATAACAATATATTTTCCCAGGGTATGCATATGTATATCCTAGTAAGATTACATTTAGATTATCTTTAGTAATACTCATGTGCCATTGCCCGTAGGTGTAGCCCTATAAGGCGCCACCCATAACATAATTTTTGGGTTCTTCGTAGATATCAATTCCTGAAAATATCCCCTTCGTCAACCGATGTTCATGAGTTTGATGCAAAAAGGCCATGGGTTATATTCCAATACCATGGGGAGAAATAGAAATGATTAGTATGATAAAGTTATTTGAATAATATCATTCAACATTATGATGTAAACTGTACTAAATACTAATGGTGGGGTGTACTAATGATATCTATATCTATATCTATATATCTAATTCATATATAAATATGCATAACTATAACTTAGTTTTTCACCAACTTCTGGGTACTATATAAGTACAAACAATTTTCATTACTCACTGTAACCGTATAAGCTCGGAAAATGGGGAAATCTTTACTTATTATTCTCAAGTTTTTTATGGTCTTACTAGCCGTTGTTTGGGTATCTATATGGGTTATGAAACCGACACAAATATGGACAAGAAAATGGAAAAAAGCAGAAGATGCTGCAAAAACGACTGTTTTTGGTTCAAACGGTAAGTTCTTGAAGTCTATAGAGGTTATAAATAAATTAAAATTTGATAAACAATCGTTCTAACGTGGTACATGTATTTGCAGGTCTTGATTTTGCTGTTTTATCATTTCCTATAGTTGTTTCCGTGATGATTGGATATGTCTACTTGCATTTTAAACCAAAGGAATATAGAGGAAGGTAAGTTACAAATAAACTCATGATATTAAACTTGTTGATCATTAATAAATTAACGAGTTACCTTTGAGCGTTTTGTGTCGTGTTTGTTTGGATGTCAGACAAGGGAGGAGTATGATCACGGCTTTGTCCAATCCAATCATCGTTAATAGTTTTGTTGGTGTTTTGTCTGCGATGGAAGTCGTATTGATGTTGGTTTTCATCCTCTTGCTAGCATGGACGTTTTACATACGCATCTCTAATGATTTCGAGAAGATGACACCAGTTAAATCATTGAAATTAAACATGTGAGTACTAAGATTATAATCAAGTGACCGCCTATCTTGAATAATCATATTTTGACCGGTTATCCAACACGTTTAACCTTGCCACCTTTATTATTAGCTACATGATATGTAATTCTCATTGCTTGAATGTTGCAGATGGCAATTTAAAACGTTTAGGATAGCAACACGGTGTGGATTGTTGGCAGAAGCTTGTTTAGCTCTACTGCTATTCCCTATCATGAGGGGAATGACTGTTTTTCGGTTCTTTGGTATTCAGTTTGAAGCATCTGTCCGGTATCATATCTGGCTTGGAACAATGATGCTATCGTTCGCCACTTTACATGGTGTTGGCACTTTATTCATATGGGGTATCAAAAACCAGCTTCAAGATGAGGTGATTACCTTCATTCACTCATTTCTTCAAACTTTCGAGGGTAAATTAGTAATTTAACACCTTCAATAATGACATTAATTGTTCATTTTTTCAACAAAACTACAAATAAAAAAAGTTCGTATGAACATTGTAACAAACTTTATGTCAAATTTTTGAAATAAGTCATGGGTTTGACTTGTATAATTCACTTGGATCTTTTTTTAAGCAATAAAGGTCGACGAGTTGTTCACATTTTAAATAACTTAAAAATTGGAAAATTTTCAAATGCGGATCCTAAACCTAACCTTAGTTTAAACGGGGTGAGAATGACAGGTCATAAAAAGGGCCTTGTTCGTTTAATGAACGGTTAGTGTTTGGCTTGACCTGTCTATCTCGTTTCCAAACCAACCAAGCCCTTTAAATTTATAATTTAAAGAAGAAAAAAAAAATTATAAATTTAACCGAACAACCCGTTTACAACCCATTGACCAAACTAAACCGTTTACAACCTATTTAACCCGCTAACCAGTGTGACCCGTTTAAATAGACATGTGACCAAGCACGAGTTACCAAGTTACATGGGTTAAGCACGTTCAAGTTAGGGTTAGTTTTTTCTATTCAATTAACTAACCGGGTCATGTTTGGCTTCAGGGGCGGATCCAATGTAGCAAATGGGAGGGCAGTTGCCCCCATTGAATGTAGGATTCCGGCTTAATAATTAGAGAAAATTGATATAAATTTTTTAATTTGTTTAGGCTTTTATATGTTTGTCCCCACCCAATTGGTCCAAAAATAATTATGCCCCCTTATCCGGGATTTCTGGATCCGCCACTGTTTGGCTTGGTTGATACCAACCATCAACCCGAACAAAGATTTATTAGTGAGATTAAGTCTGAACTCAACCATAAAGAAAGGTCCATATTTTCCCATATAACTATATAGCTAATATGATAAAATCTACTTATTAGATTGGTAAAAAAAAAAAAATTCTTTTTTTCTCATATATCATGTCTTTATATATAACAGCTCGTTTTTTGTGTGTTTTTACTGGGAAAATAGATATGGCAATGGCAGAAAACCGGAAGAATATACCTGGCTGGAGAAATTTCACTTGTCGCGGGATTAGTCATTTGGATCACATCGCTTCCACAAGTGAGAAGAAAAAGATTTGAAATCTTTTACTACACACACCATTTGTACATCATCTTCATCGTATTCTTCTTGTTTCATACGGGAGACCGTCATTTCTACATGGTGTTCCCTGCAATTTTTCTTTTTGCCATCGAGAGGTTACTTAGAATAATACAAGCAAGGCCAGAAACGTGCATTCTTTCTGCTCGAATCTTTCCTTCTAAGGCTATTGAAGTTATACTACCAAAAGAACCAGGTAAAAATTCCTCCGTTTATCAGTAGAGTTATCACATAGAAAGGTAGCATTCGACCCATTTAAATTTAATTATGAATGGGTTAATTTGGGTTGTATGTTTTCTCAAACGGGTAAAAAAAAGTCATTATCATAATTCAAGCACTAATTATTATACTTTTTCTTTTAAATTGTTAGCGGGTCAACCCAACCTGGCCCATTTTTTCTCGTACTAAAAAAGTCAAAAGAGACCTGTTTCGACCATTTCCTGTTTCGACCCGTTACTCAACCAGCATGAACTACCCATCTTACCACCTCTAATCACAAGTAAGTACTAAATAGAAAGACTTGATCCTAAAACTGTTTAATGGCATATGCAGGATTGAAGTATGCCCCAACAAGCATAATCTTCATGAAGATACCGAGCATTTCCAAATTTCAATGGCATTCATTTAGTATAGCTTCAAGCTCTAGTGTTGATGATAAAACAATGTCCGTAATCATCAAATGTGATGGATCATGGACAAATTCTCTTTATGACATAATTCAAGGAATGCCGATTAGTGGTCCTGATCTAAGAATGCAGAGATGCATTCCAGTTTCAGTTGAAGGACCGTATGGACCTGCATCCACCGAGTTTATAAGGTATTTAACATAGATTTCAAGAGGTGGCAATTTCGGGTTATCAGGCTTAGGCTGTTTTGACCAATTTCTATGCTTTTAATGCACACAGCCTCCTATATGGATTAACCGAAAGATTAAGATTATTAATTTCAATAATATTGTTTTTATAATGATAATTAATGGTGAACACTTTAAATAGTACTGAAAAATTAAAACAAAAGTGTTCACGGATCAACTAGGTATGTTTTCGTACTAAAAATGAGTTTTTTCAATCCAAACCAGTTTTGACCCATTGCCCAAACCACCCGCCCAGGCCATTCTGCATTTCTGCCACCTCATCAATTGTTACTGAAGTATTTTGACCTCTATCTAACTTTATAAATTTATACGTTCGATGTCTCAGCAAATATGATAGTTTGCTTCTGGTGGCTGGGGGAATCGGGGTGACTCCTTTCCTGAGCATATTGCAAGAAATTTCTTCCGCTCAAACTAATGGAAGAAAAAATTTCCCGACAAAAATTCAACTTGTTTATATCACGAAGAAACGTAACAGTATCGGTATACTAAATTCAGTTCTACCTCTTCTTCCAAGCAAAAGCACAAAGGAATTTAATTTGAAGCTGAAAACATACATCACCCAAGAAACGCATTCCAGTGCAACGGTCAGTGAAATGATACACGAGTTTTCTCAAGTGGAAACAATCAATTTTGACACGGGGAAAATAAGTTACTCCCCAAATGGCTGTGGGAGCTCACTATTAACAGCGACAATAGTCGGGTTTTCCTCCATGTTGTTTTTTGGTTTTCTAATAATTTTCAGTAACGTTTTCTTGCCCCAGCCGAAGAAAGCTTCTTCCAAAGAGAAAAATGTTTCATCATCAGTTGATCTTATTCTTATATGTGCTTTCGTCCTATCAATCATCATCAGCACAGTTGTGTTTTTAGTTTTGAGATCGAAAGATTTGAAGAAACAGAATCCACCGATGGCATTTGAGCATACAGGAAAAGAAATGCAAGCGGGTTCCTTTCAATCAAAAAGTTTTGATGAACATGAGGTCCATTTTGGAGCAAGACCCGACTTCCATGGTACGTTGTTTCTGTTTTTACGCCTTGAACTAGAGGTGGAAATTTCAAACTAGTTGAAAGGCTAACTTTAATGTATACAACCTTCTAATCGTTTAATTCAAAGATTTAGATTCTAGCCGTAATGAAATTGTTTTTACAATTATACTTACCTAAACGCTCTATGATTAGAAATTAACTCTCTTAAGTACCTAATTTCGATAAACTAATCATGCAATATGTAAATCGAGCAGATATATTTTCAAAGTTCCCAAACGAAACGGGTGGGTCCTACGTAGGGGTCTTGGTATGTGGACCCGAAAAAATGAAGGAATCAGTAGCTTCAATCTGCCGGTTAAGTTCTCAAGGTTCAATCACAGGTGCTCAAAGAAAAAAGCCATACTTCAATTTCCACTCCCTAAACTTCACTCTTTAGGAACATATGTATCGGTCTTACTTAAAAGACGGGCAAGCTTTATTCGACTGCAAGGAAAAACATAAAAGCTAATCCTAGATCACTAGCATAAGTGATCGGTATTCCATCTATGCAAGTATTGTTGTCTTTAAGTATTTAAAGTCATGAAGAATATAACCTGTAACAGTCTTGACCTACAAGATTAGGTATCTATACTTGAACGAAGTGTATATTTGAGTTGTTTTCACTTTTTCAACTTTTGTTTTGCAACTTATTCTGTAGTTTCTAATACATATTTCCGCTCCCAACAACCATATAACGGCTGCCTAAAAGAACAGGTCCTTGTGAATCTCTATTATTCTCTTTTTAAATTTCGCACGTCTTTAACAATTAAGAAGTTTTAAATATGATTAGCCTAGTATGGACACAAGACTTAATCAGACGGGTCCATGGCCGCACCAACCAAAGTTGACTTCAAATTTACAAAGAACATATAGACAGTCAGAAAAGAACAATGATGAGAGGTATCTTTACTTTTTAAACTTTAATTAGGTATAATCAAGTTTGTGCTTATTAGCCTAACTTTAAACTCATCGTTTAGTCATTTTGATCAATTTCCGTTTCCTGCAGAGGTGACAATTTCGACTTATTTACCTAAAAGGAGGCCAATATGGGTTATAATTTATCTCCAACGGGTCAAGTGGGTAGAATTTCAAAACTTATCCAAGATGAATCGGTCAGGGGCAAATGGGTCAAAAATCGCTTTAAATTGTGTATTCAAATGTTACTACCTAAAGGTGAAAGTATAAACGAGTCCCCAGAACCAACCCATTTGACCAGTTACCCCACCGATCCGTCCATTTTTGCCACCTCAAGTACCTAGTAAATTGTCCATACAGGTGATAAGCACACGAAACCCGTGAATCAATCCAAATTTGTGAAAAAAAATTCCATTAATTCAAGAAAAGTAAGATGTATGTATATGTTATAAACAAAGGTACAAACAAGATTTCACTATGTGTGAAATCGGTTCTATCAGTAGGTAAAACAAATATGGAAGGCTGACGTTAACGTTTTCTAACAACAAAAATCAATCAAAATAAAAATAAAAAATACAATACAACAGGGAAGGCAAAATATAGTTACAATGTAAGTGGCGGCGATGGTGGTGAGTGTCTCGATGGTGTCGATTATGGTGATGGCTGTTTCTTGCTTTCTTGTAGTATAACTCGTGGAGCAACGGTGGTATCCTCACCCAATAAAAGTGCCACTACCTCCTTCATAGTCGGTCTAAGCAGCGGATCAGGGTGGCAACAACTTAACCCTAACTTTAACACTGCTTCCATTTCTTCAACTTCATACTCCCCCTTAATTCTCCTATCCGCAAGCTCCACTAACTTTCCCTCTATGTACTTCTCTCTTACCAAATCAACCAGAACCATATCCTCTTCTCTTTCTTGCCACGTTTCAATAGGTTTCCGCCCACACGCCACCTCTAGCACCACCACTCCAAAGCTGTAAACGTCACTAGCGGCAGTTGGTGACGCCAACATAGCTAGTTCGGGCGCTAAATATCCAAGGGTACCCACCACTCTAGTAGTCCCGGGTTCCTCACCTTGGGTATACAATTTCGCTAATCCAAAATCACCCAAACGACCTCTCATTTCTAAATCCAATAACACGTTACTCGACTTAATATCTCTATGTACCACCACTTGTTCCCATCCGTGATGTAAATAATTCAAACCCTCCGCCACATCTGTCAAAACAATCTTCCGCCCTTCCCAATTCAGCACGTTTTTCGGCTTATCAAAAATCCAAGTATTAAGACTTCCATTAGGCATGTAATCATAAACAAGCAATAACTCATTCCGTTTCCTACACCAACCTTTCATTTGAACCAAATTCTTATGTTGTAACCTACCCATACTAGAAATTTCAGCCATAAATTCCCTCAACCCTTGTTTCGAATCATGATTCACACACTTCACAGCCACTTCCGTCTTATTACCTAACGTCCCTTTATAAACTTTACCAAAACCACCCGCACCAAGTATTTCACTATCCGAAAACCCATTAGTCGCTTCTTTCAACTCTTCATACGAATACCGATGAGGCCAATATTCAAGCTCCCAATCTTCAACCTCATCTTCTTCCACCCAACTTTTCCTTTTCACCCAAACATAATAACAAACACCTAACACGAACAAAAAAAACCCAACCGAACCACATATAATCCCCACTTTACCTCCACTCGACAACCCAGAACTAGACCCCGCCCTAGCCAAAAAAACCGGCAAACCAGTAACATTAATATCCCTGGCAACCCCCGTATCACTAAAACTCCAAGCTAAAATCCTTTGTGCTTCAACCCAAGTGGTTTTGGAAGCAGAAAACCCAACAAACATATTCCTAGACACATAATTAGCAATAGCAGGATTACGATAAGTTAACAAAGGTCTAACAGGCTTCAGAACCCCCATAGGAGCAATAGTAACATTAATTTCGTAACGAGGCCCATCGAATTCAATCCAAACATGTACATTTTGACCATTTCTCATATCCAACGCCACAAAAGTTCCATTGAAATCATAATAACCAGCAGATACATATATCTGGGACTCAATATTATTCAAATCAATACCTACATGATTACCATTAGTTTCATTAAACTCAGTATTCATACCTGTATCAAACTCAACAGCTATCAAGGGAGATAGTTCCCGCGCAGGCGTGTTGGGGAACAGTCCTAGATACTGTCCCCCGATCGCATTAATCGGTTCAGTCGTATTCGATAACACGAAAGCCAGACCGAAACCTGGAGAGGAGGGGATTTCTGGGAGGATTGAGAAAATGAACTGAGTTGAGAAGTTTGTTGTAAGGTTGTTAGGAGTTTGTTGGGAGGTTGTTGGGATTGGGATTGGAGTGGAGTAGAAAGCGCGGCCGAGTGACCACTGAGTTGAATCGTTTGATAAGCGGATTACTGGCGGCTCGATTCTGGCGTCGCGGAGGAGGACGAGGTTGGTGGAGTTTGTGAAGGAGTTGAAGAGGAAGTCTACGGCGGAGACTGGTGGTCGGAGGAGGAAGAATAGGAGGAGGAGGGTGGTGGTTTGGTGGTGGAGATGCATGATTTGGGGGAAATTTTGGTAGGTGGGGGATTATGGTTTCATAGCTTCATCAAGTTTTTTTTTTTTTGAATAATTGAATAATTGTGTTTGTTGTTTGTTGATGATAATTTATTTATTATTTATTCCATGCTGGTTTCATAGGTGTTACGACGGTGTTTGGGATTTTAAATGATTTTTATTATGAGACTGGTTGACTTATATTCTTATAAACAAGTTTTAAGCAATTGGCAAATTTGAAATTTCTTTTTTAAACAATAGTTGATGTCTGCTTTGTAAATCTCAATTATCAAACAAATAAGTTATAATATTGACTATGACATAGTCCAGTATTTTTCACGGTCATTGTCTCACAAGCTAGGAAATCATGACCCATTTATCTCAGGTTGCTTTCTTACTTGTAAATACTCGTTTGTTTTTGAATCTCGGTTTTCCTTCCCTTGCATGAACCAGCAATTATGTTTGGCCAACCATTTAATTACCCCACTCATAACATCGACCCCAACTTTATTAATACCCCAAAATGTTAAGCTCTTATTATGATGACTAACCCCACAGGTCAACAATATCTTTACTTGTTCTAAGCCTAGAGTTTATTTATGTTAGGTTAAGAAAAAACAAGTTTGTATTAGTAAATTTCTCAGTAATAGCCTATTCTTTTTAACACCCAAAACCAACCTTGACCCGTCTAAAAATCAACCTCTGAATCTGAAATCTGATTATACCATGTATTTTGCATTTAATGAAACTAAACGTTAAAGTTTACGACAAAATCAGAACCAACCTCTTAAACTTGAGCAGAAACTCGAACTAATGTTGATGGCCTCAAAACTTGCACAATTTTTTTTTTATATATTATCAGGTTTTCTTAAATGCATTGCTTGTTTGGAAGTGTTGTTCTTCAAAAAGTCTGATATGTGCTTTAAAAACTTCTACATTACATTATGAGTACTTTACCCAAGTTAAACTGTTAACGGAAAAGTCTTTTAGTTGTATATAAGAAAACGATGGGAAGCGTTGATCTTTTCTGTTAGATAGATGACCTAAACTAACGATCAAGGGCAAAAAAGATATATGGTGTTGAGAAGTGAAGGATTCAAGAGTGGGGATAAGGAAATTGATGGTCAAAGAACACTTAATACACTAAAATAAAAGGTCTAAATTAGACTTTAAAAGCAACAAGAAAAAGTCGTAGTGATATAGTCAAAAAAATATTATTATTATTAATATATTCCTTACTAAAAATATTATTTTAAGTGTAACCAATATTTCAAAATACACAATAGTTACGTTTTTTAAGATAATGAATAACGAGTCTAATAATACGAATACTATCCGATTAACAATCCTAAGCGGTTTACAAGTTAACTTTCCAATACTTTGATTACTTTACAAACTACCACTATACGAGAAGGATATCATTTCAAACAATATTAGACATTAGGGTTATTATAGTAAAACTAAAGAAACGTGTACATTCAAAGTTCTTTCAATTTTGCACATTTGATACCATTTTAACACCATTCAATACCCTTTCATTGAATGTGTAAGGCATATTTTTCTTTTCAAAGTCTTAGTGAAAACGTTAACGAATATTCGAATAATTTCTATTTATTTCCACGAAATTAAGAAAAGTAGCCTTCATTCGTATTTTGCGTGTAGAGTGTACTATTGTTTCTGCTTGTAATTTATAGATATAGTCCCTAAACTACTTATAAATATGGATTGTTTTCGATATCTTTTATTTTATTTTTGTTAACGTTGGTTAAATTAAATGACACTCAAACAATATAACTTGTGTTGTGACGATAAATATTTATCATGTTAAATATTTAGATGCAAACCTAAAATATAATTTATGATTCATTTAATTATTATGCTAAAGTATTTTATGAAAAGTTGTGTTTATAAAAGAGCTATTATAAATTTGTTACTGTCAATCTACTAACATACGTACATATTTAGGATTAAGATTACATAATTTCTTTTATTAAATCTATTAAATTAATATATATAAAAAAAATGTCAAAAAATTTAAACATTAAACACGTCGTTTGACAAATTAAAGGGTATACGTGACTACCATTCAAGAAGCTTATAATCTGCCTCTTAATCTACTTTTATCACTTTGGCTGTATTTGACGTAATTAGGTGGAATCGAAACTTGAGCTTAAGATTATAGTTAGAGTTGAAACTTATATATAAAAACGATAAACATATTTAGTAAAACAGTTGAAACTCGACCCTATAAAAAAAAAGGACATAAATGGATATGTAAAAATATATGATAGATATAAATGTAAATTTTGTTTACTCTAAGTTTGAACCTATTTGATAAAATACTAATGTGCATACAATTATTGTTTTTCAAGTACAACAAATTTGTGAAACTAATTTTTATCTTTACAATATTCGAATTTGTCTTGTATAACGCTTCTAAGTTCTAAACTAACATCAATTTCGTTACTAGAAAGAGTTCTAGTTCTTTTCAAAGTACAAACTAAAAGGATCAAAACTGCACATTGTTTATAGTGCAAGGACCTAGTTGTAACTAAGGAGTCCTTCCAACAAAAAAACCCTACCCCCTATAAATACAACCCACCTGTTAACTCATCGTTAACCCCTGAAGTCGACCCCACAATTCTTCTAGCACTTTCCACAACCATGCTAACGGATTCCGTCAACAAACAGTCACCGTTACCGTCACCGTCACCGTCACCGTCAACATCGACCATCAAATTCCTCTACAGCTACGGTGGAAAAATCCGTCCACGTCACCCCGACGGCAAGCTCCGTTACACCGGCGGCCACACCAGAATCCTCTCCGTCAACCGTTCCATCTCATTCACCGATCTAATCTCAAAATTCAACAAATCCGTTCAACTCCCCGTCAATTTGAAGTGTAAATTACCGTCAGAAGATCTCGACGTGTTAATCTCCGTCACATCCGATGAAGATCTCGCCGCCGTGGTGGCGGAATACGACCGTGTGGCACCGGATTCGAAAATCAGAGCCGTTATCGTTCCGTTAAAATCAGATGAGTCGCGTGGGAGCTCCGTTAAGACGATTTCGCCTGTTTTGTCTAGTGAATCGCTTGTGGATTATACGGCGGCGAAACCGCCGTTATGTCCGGTGGTAGGTAGGAAGAAGGTTAGGCAGGTGGTTAATACTTGCAGAGAGATTGAGCCGTTACCGTTGCGGTTTCGGCAGTATACCGTTCCGAAGAATTACTACTTTGTTAAATGGTAAATGGTAAAGTTGAGTAACGGTTTTAGGATTAGATGAAAGTGAATGTGATTAATGAATATAAACGTAATTACTGAGAATGAGATTATGACGATAATGAATTTTTTAGGATTTTGATTTTGATTTTGATTAATCTTTTCTTTTTTTCGTTATTGCTATGTTTTAATTGTTTGAACAGGTACATATGAATGGCATGTTAATATTTATAGCTAATTGTTTAATTCTTGAAAAGTTTTCGGTGTTACTTTCTTTTAACTAGGGTATCTATGCGGTGTAACGGGAACGAAAAACTTATTTCATAAAAATTTGAGAGAATGTCACAAATCGTCCTTGTGGTTGGTCTGTTTTTCACGAATCGTCCTTTCGAGGTTTTTTTAGCATTAACCATCCTTTGAATATGTCTTTTTATTACTGACAGTCCTTTCTCCACTTAAAAAGACTAAAATACCCTCACTTCTAATATTTTCTTATTTTTTTATCTTTTAAATTAATGCATACTTAATTTTGCCCAGATCTTCATAATCAATTTAAAAACAACCCTAATTTCTCATAAATTTATACTAAATCACAATCTTTTTTCATTTTTTCATTCTCTTAATCATCTACCTAACCTATTTTCTCTCCCTCCTCCTCCTTCACCACCTCTCCACCACCGCCGGACTCCCTCCTCTTCCTTCACCACCGCCTCCGCCGATGATTCCCACTTCAAAGGTTTCGACATCGAAGACGAACCAGAAGACAACAGATCATCTATCTCTGATCTCCACCACCACCAACCACCTTATCCGAATCCGCGTGTCCGGCACCTATTGATGTGATGGTGCGAGAGTTATTCCGTTACCACGTGTCCGACACCGGTATAACACCATCACCTCCGATTTCGCTGCTTCGTATGTTAAGTTTGTTGAATCTGATGGTGCGAGAGTAATACAATCCGTAAGTTTGCTCCGATATGAAGCCATTCTCTAGATCTGCTGGTGCGAGAGTACTATATTTCTTATTACTTTTGTATTTTTTATTAATTTATTATAGCAAAAGAAAGAAAAGCAAATGGATGGCAGATTCTTATGTTATTTTTTTTTTTAATTTAGTACTAAGATTCTTATGTTATTTTTTTGTTTTGGAAGGCAGATTCTTATGTTATTTGTTTTTGAATTTTAAGGTTCTTAAACTTTATTTTTGGATTTAATGATATAGGTGTATGTTTTAGTGTTTTAAGTTATTGTAATTTCTGGGATGATAGGGATGAAGATCTGGAAAAGAGAAAGGTGTATGATGATAAGGTATTTTAAAAGAAAAAAAAATAAGAAAAATATAAAAAGAAAGGGTATTTTAGTCTTTTTAAGTGAAAAAGGACTGTCGGTGATAAAAAGACATATTCAAAGGATGGTTAATGCTAAAAAAACCTCGAAAGGACGATTCGTGAAAAACAGACCAACCACAAGGACGATTTGTGACATTCTCTCTAAAAATTAAAGTATGAGAAAATATGGATGATAGATAAGAAGAAAAAGTTACTAAAATACAATTATAATGTTGTAAAAAGCAGTGTTCTAAATAACCCGCCATGGCGCCGCCATGTCTCGCCATTTCTCAAGGCTTGGAGTAGCCGCCATGGCGCCGCCATGTCTCGCCGTTTCTCAAGGCTTGGAGTAGCCGACACGAAATGATGAATAACTTCTTTGTAAAGCTTGGTTACTATATTTTACATTAGTTGTATATTGATATATGAAATTATTAACTTTTTATAATTTATTGGTGTTGATATAACTTAATAATAGTAAAAATATATATAAAACTATATATAAAATTATAAAATATATTAATTTTTTGCCGCTTTTTCACGCCTTGAAAAACGCCATGTCTCGCCATTTCTTGCAAAGCTTGAGGCTTGCTCATGCCGCCACGCCACGCCTTACGTTATCTATAACCTTGGTAAAAAGTGAATAATACATAATTTATATAACTAATAACATTAACTTTAATATATATGTACTTCATTCATTATTTAAAAAATTGGAAACATACGACGTTTTTATTTTAACAATGCACAATATAGTTACAAATGAAGGTGAAATAATTTACAAGGAGATGGATCTAATTTACGAGTTATGGATGGTTCAATAAAACGATTCTCTAGCTTTGAAACATCACTTTTGTATTCGAGAAGAACGATGCATCTAAACCCAGAGATCCCGATATACGATGGTTGAGAAATCACATAAAGCATGTTGAATCTAAATACTAATATCATATTTTAAAAAAATTTCCGTTGTATTATGTATGGTTGTACAAGACATTAACAATAATACTTTAGTTCGAAAAACAAAAACAAAAAGGGGAAAGAAAATAGTAATGCTTTTCGACAATTCACTTCCGTTTACACAGAAAGATGATAACTTTAGTATCAATTCCGTGATAAATAACATTCGCAGAAGTAAAAAAACACATGTATTTTTTCAAGAAAGAGTCGACCACTTTTGTGTATTTTAGAATAATCTTTTCTTGCGAATGATATTTCTCAATTCCATTATCTGCCTCATGAAAATGGGACCGTAATATAAAAATGAGAATGAACTCATAATGCTTAATTATTAGCTCCGCGACTATACCAGATATAGCTTTGTGGTATCGCTAAATCAATCTAGAAAAATACAGAGAATAGTTACAAAAACGAAAAACGATTGTACAAATTCTACAAAAGAGTTGCTATCGTCTCATTGTTTCAAGATTCTTTGGGAATTGGGACATTAGCAAATTGAAGTATATGCAAGGCTGCCAAGTCGGCATAGGCCATATACTTACCCATTTAAATTCTACCCCAAAGATATTATGAATTTATGATTCTCTATAAAATTAAAAACTAAAGGATTTATCCTAATAAAAAAAACCATAAATTAAAAAAAAAAAAAAAAAACTATGATTCTCTTCAAAATTATTAACCACATAAAAAACAACAACTAAAACTTGATGTAGAATCATTTCACGATTGCTCCTACAAAGAAATAACAAATCACAAACTATCACAAAATCAGGAAACGATCAATAAGAAAGTAGACAAAAACGAAATTATTGAAACTTGATCGTAGGAGAAATTAGGGATTAGGGAATTCATAAAGAGAGTAAGATTGCGAGACGGATAGAGAAGAGAGGGAAGACATGTTAGTGGTAGTAATGATTGTTTAATTAAGGGTAAGTAAGTAAATTTAATTACTTAAAATATAAGAGATTAAAATGTTATGGGAAATGCTTTATAATATAGTAGAGATAAGATGTTATGAGAATGATTATTTGATGGAAAATATTTGATGGGATATATTGGCTTTAAAGTGTGCACGTTCTCGACGTTCTTATTAATTATGAGTTCTATTGCTGTAAAGGCGAAATATCACTTTTATAACTAGGATATGCTTGTTTATTTTGGTGAATAATGAATATTGCTTTTTTCGTTTCAAATTTATTGTTCGATAAATAATTGCATACACTTTTAGAAAAATGTAATAATTTCATAACCCGTGTAAAACTTAAACATAAGTGTCCTTATAAAGAACTTTCTTAAAGAACATTTTCTTCTATTCTTTTCTATTAAATTGTTATCCATATATATAATAAATGACCACATACACATTTAAGAGACTGTATATCTTTTACGAGAAGTGATATACAAGCCTAAATTACATAAGCCTAAATATGCCTAATCCATACAAAACATGACACATGTATTTCCACTACTTATCTCTCATCATACCAACCAATCATTTATTGAATCATCCAATCACAATTTTAGGCCTATTTGTAGTCTTATGTAATTAGGCATATAAATCATTTTCCATCTTTTACCCATTTAAACCTTTTACCAATGAAAGAAATTGAAAGTAAACATTAATTTTTTTAATACAATTTAAAATGGGTTGTGATATGTTCACGAATAAATTTACTTGGTAGAAGAAAATTATTAGTCCATTAACAATTATGTTCGGTTTAGGTGAAAATTTGTGACTTATAAAACCCCGACTAAATTTTCTCGAATAACCTGAAACTCTCCTATATGAGATATTTGATTAAACATAGAATTTTCAGCTCAAGATGATAAAGACTTCACTGTATTGAAATTAAAAATTACCATCAAACTTATTTAAGCTTCTTAAGACTATCTCGGAAAGTTTATACACATCTTCCTACTTCTAATAATTAAAGTCATCTTAAATGTGAGATACAACGTTGCAATCATAACATTGAAACACTCGATGATATGACCAGGTCAGCATAACTTAAGCGATAACATAACACCAAAAATACCCCCAATAATAACACGAAACTTTGGACCTATCTATTTATATTAAAATTTCTAAATATCAGTTAGTAAAAATATGTATGGAATAAATTTTAAAGTTTTTATTTAGCGTTATTAAAGGTAATTCTTATTTTAGTTGGAAGGTTTATTGTAGAAAAAAAAGATCGTTTTATTAAAAATAGAAAAAATAAGGGATGTTATCAAAAGAGGGCAAGTAGCCAAGTAGGTGACCAAAGGAGCAATAGTGGAACCTGGTTGTGGGACCTTAGATAGTTAGTTAGATCACCTTCACCTTCCAAAATCCGAAGTTTCAACTTAACTTCCAAATATATGCAAAAGATTAACGAATTGAAAAGGACCTTATTAGATAATTAAACCATATTTAACCGGATTGGTGTTGCTTGGGTACCGGTTCTTAAACTTGATGCTAAATCGGAGTTGGTTGGTTTGGGGTTTGTTGGGTGTTATGCCGTTCTAAACTTGATTGTAAATGTTGAGACGTCTTAGAAAGAACACGTCTATTTAAAGGCTTAAATCCTTTTATTTATTATTGGTATCGAGTATTGTATTATAATATTTGTACTGCCGTGGACCATAATGTTGTTTGTTAAGACTATGCGGAGTGGTAAGTGATAAGTGATGATGATTTGGAGTGATAGAGGTGATTTGTAGGAAAGAGAGTGTGATTTGTAGGAAAGAGAGTGTGATGATGTGGAGTGATAAAAATGGGTGGAGTGGTTGTGTGTAAGTGATAATGATGTGGAGTGATAAAGGAAAGAGAGTGTGATTTTAAAAAGTTGTATATTTATTATTTTTTTTATATAAATGAAATTTAAAAAGTTGTATTTTTATTAAAAAAAAACACACACTACAATTTATTAAAAAACATACTACGATTAAACTAAAATACGTTAAAAAAATACAATTTAAAAAAAAAAACACTTCAATCTTCAGCGTTGTTTCCTCGGGGGCGGTAATACCAGACATGTTCGATCAAATCGGCTACCAGACTGTGATGGGTACCTTCGTCACGCATGTCATGTAAGTTCTCTTGTTTCTCTTCAAAGCTAATCTGGACTTCTGGTTCTGTGGCATTCTCATCATAAGCTTGACAATACGCGCGACCTTTGTCTTCCAAAATCATGTTATGAAGAATTATAGCGGCGTACATCGCGTTTCTAATTTTTTCTAAACTCCAAGCTCTTGCGGGGTTTTTAATTATATGCCATCTTTTTTTCAACACTCCAAATGCCCGTTCGATGTCCTTTCTTGAAGATTCCTGGGCTTTTTTAAAATTGTTACGCTTCTCGTTTAATTCGTCTCTTTCCCTGAAAGACTTTATTAACACCGGCCATTTTGGATAAATACCATCAGCGAGGTAATACCCGTATATGTAGGTTGTGTCGTTAACAATAAACGACTGATCGGGAGCCGTCCCATTCTCAATGTTGTTGAAAAGCGGTGACTGATCCAAGACATTGATGTCATTATTCGCTCCAGCAACCCCAAAAAATGCATGCCATATCCACAAATCAGTAGAGGCCGTAGCCTCTAACATAATGGAAGGGTGATTGTGATCACCCCTATGGTATTGACCATGCCAAGCCACAGGACAATTTTCCCACTCCCAATGCATACAATCCAAACTGCCTAGCATACCGGGAAAATTGTGTTTTTCATCATGAACCGAAGTAATCTGACGTATGTCACTCCAACTAGGACGGCGTAAATATCTCTTGCCGTATAAAGAAACCACAACTATTTCAGATATTATTACATTTTAAGTAAAAATAAGTTTTAAAGTAAACTAATTAAAAAAGTAAAGGTTAAAAATTTACCTTCGCAAAAGTTGGCAAGGGATTCACGTGAAACTCTTTCGGACATTTTTAAATACTCGTCCCATATGTCACTACAAGTGCCAAAAGCAAGTTGTCGTATGGCGGAGGTGCATTTCTGAATCGGTGTAAACCCAGGCCTTCCTCTACAATCAAATTTTTGCCTAAAATAATCAAAATGGTTTTCAAAATCGTGGCATATCCTGAGAAATAGCTCCCTCCTCATTCGAAAACGACGGGTAAATTGTTCGTCGGTGTAGGTGCAACCCGGAGAAAAGTAAGATTCCATTAGTAGTGTTTGAGCCGCTTCACGGTTACGTTCCATTGCGGTTCTTCTTGTGGTGATTGGTCTTTGGATGTGTTGTGATGCATAGTTAACAACGGCCATAATCGTTTCGGCTACAATTGCATCTTCATCCGAACTTGACATTGTATATATATTTTGTGTGTGTTTTGTGTGTGTTTTTTGTAATTTGTATATATATTTTGTGTGTGTTTGAGTTTGTTTATATAGACAAATGGTTTTTTTTTTTTAAACACACAACGGTCTTGTGACCGTTGCACCAACAACAAGCGCCCATCACCCCGTGAGCAGAAACACGCCTGGCCCATAACGCCCGCCCAAAACGCCCTATAACGCCCCACCGGAGTGGATGGTGGGCGTTATCCGTCTAGGTGGCGGCGTGATTGGGGCAAAAAACGCCCCACTCCGTTGAGTCTAACACTTCTTAGCATATAATTAAATATGCAATCATTTTGTCAAAAAATGTCATTTTTTAGGGTGTACGTAGAAGGCCTATTATTGAATTAAAGTAAGGAATACATATTTGGAAATATATATAACTCTCTTCTAAAATTCGTAATATGTATTTAATTTTATATGTGTTAATCTTTAAAATAGATAATATGATACCTTGCATGAAAACTTATAGAGATGACAAGTAAGCACATACACATACGAATATATAATAATACTTTTCTAAAATTTGATACATAAAATATTTAAAATTAAATACATATGTAGATTTTCAAGTAAGGTTTAATATATTTTCAAACACTTATATCTAAAAACAAACCTAAAAATATATCTACCTACGGTCTATCATACACCATTGAATTGTTGACTTCTCTACTTAAACAAACCCATAATTGGAATAAACATGGCATCCAAAAAACATATGCAACATATATGCAACATGAAATCTTATAGTTGATCGATTAAAGGTTGTTTATACATAAAATGTACGTGAAGGTAAAGGACGAAGATAGTTAATTTACCTTGACATCATAAATACTTGCCAACTGACATCTCGTCGTGTTCTAGCTAGAATTCAAATCCCTGCAGAAAACAAAATAAATTTGAAAGTTAATTAGTGTGACATGAAGAGCAAAGTTAGTAGGGGTGTTCAAAATATCCGTATCCGAAAATCCGATCCGAAATTATCCGAAAATTCGGATATCCGGTTTTTCGAATTCGGATTCAGATAGTGATATTTCCAAATTTCGGATATTTCGGATATCCGATTATCCGAAAATCCGATTTTTTTTTTTTTTTTTTTTAGTTTTTATAGTTATTCTATAGGTAAATGTAAATATTTTGGTGATTTAATGACATATTTAGATAAATATATGTAAATATTAAATATTGTGGTTAAAAAAATGTATAATAAAATTTGGAACAAACAAAAAATAACACAAAAGAACAAAAAACAAAAAGATACTTTTTCAAAATTTTGGATTTTCGGATATGTTGGATATCCGAAACCGGATATCCGAAATTCGAATATCCGAAATTCGGATTCGGATTTCGGATAGTGAATCACTATCCGAATTTTCGAATATCCGATTTTGAACACCCCTGATTTTTAGTAAATGGAAAACTTGTCAAATTCAAAAACAATGTAGGAAAACAACAGTTACCTCTTGTTTTTTGGTCTTTATAAACTCGTTGAGATCTTCGTCTACATAACACAACCCAAAAATTGTCCCTATTAATTTTAATTCTGGAGTAACCAAACATCCATTAGTGAAAACCACCATCTTTGGACATTCCTTGATTTCCAAAGTATCCAATGATGGCCATGAAAAACCGTCATTCCCTAAGGAAAATCCGATGAGACTTGGAAGTTCCTCAAGTTTTAACGACTTCAAACAAGGTAACGTAATCTCATTCACTTTGATATCAGGCTCTCCTTCTTCTAGAACAAAATTATCTTCCTTGACAATTACCTCCATATTTTTGCAATGACTTACGTGTAGCTCCTTTAGTTGCACCAGACTACCAACCATGGAACGAGTAAAAACATCTTTTATACTCGTGCATCGATGCAGGGACACCCTTGTTAGGTTTGGGAACTCCAACTCGGTCCACTGATTGATCTTCCAAATATATTTGAGATTGTATAACTCCACCAAATCGACTTCTTTTAGCTTTGGAAATATCAATGTAGATGGTGATTCATTGAGACCACTATTTCTCCCTTTTGATGCTTCGAATACCTCCTCGAGCCGATAACAATGCTTTAGATGAACCTTTTCAAGCTTTTGTAGTTGTGGTAACGCATTGAATGAAATAATCTTTTTAATATCGTCATTTCTTTCTATATCCATTTCAATCAAATTAGCAAAAGACCAAGGCATCCTTTCCAAAGTAGGGCATGAACTTGTGCTCTCTAAACAGGGGAACCGAGTCTACAAGATGAAAGGAAAACATAAGGCGTGTCTTAGAGGGAGCTTCGGTGCTCCAAACACTTAAAAAAAAGATTTTATGACTTTGCATGATAAAATATCTTGCGAAAATATAAGTAATGCTTAAATAACAAGAGATTTTCTACTAACTACTTCAAGACTCGTTTAATCACCGATGTGTTTAATACCTGATGCAATGTTGTTAGAACACGAAAGTTAAGACCACATTCAAGATTATGCTTGCCTAATCCTGTATGTATACGGTTGAGCTGTGGAGCTGTTGACTTTGCACACGTGAATGCCATCATTTGCGGGCAATCATCAATCTTAACCTTATTTAATAATGGAAACCGGAACTCATTCATTCCCAAGAAGAAACCCTTGAGATTTGGTAAATCGACTAGTGTAAGGGACTTTAAACAAGGGAATATCACAACTTTAGACGTTGTTTGCTCTTCGTCTTCTTCCTTTACAATCACTTGCATTTTCCAACACCTCTTGATCTTTAACTCTTTGAGTTGTTTGATGCTTTCAAGTATGGAAAATGTAAATATATGATCCAAATGGTCGCAATCTTTGATATGTAATATCTTTAGGTTCAACAATTTAAGGGTAGTCATATTCGTCAACCTTGGAATTCTCACTCCAATTCGGCTTCCAACATAACTACTCTGACCCCTATCATTGTTGAGCCCTTCAAATAACTGTATCATTGATGGACATAAGGATACTTTAAGCTTTTCAAGCTTTAGAAGTTGTCCTACTGCATTAGATGGAATCGCAGATGATAGTGCATCACAATTAAAGATCTTTATCTTTCTCGGGTATTGACATAACGACCAGGAAGCAACCACTTGGGGACACTGCAATATATGATATATCAATGAACATGTAATAATATCGTATTGATTGAATTTAATGATTGAATTTAAACGTTCAATTGTTTTCTGCCAACATGCACACTACTTATCAGTTAACTTTTTTTTTCTTCTAGAAAGACAAGTATTACATCACACCTCACAATTATTCACGATTTTGTCCCTTATGGGACTTGAACCCGCAGCCCTTAGGTTAATGGTCAACTCATATACCGCTAGGATACAAACCCTATGGGTATAGTATCAAATTGTCAGTTAACTTGATTAAGATTGAGCTAAAACGGAGTAATTGATATGGTTATGATGGTATCACATGACAAGTCATAAAAAATTAGTCAAATGTGTTTATGATACAATTGAAGAGAAACATACCGTCAATTGATCATGAATAGAAGAAGTCGTTGTGGTAACATTGGAGGATCTTGTCCTGTTACCCCCGCCACCAATACCCCATAAACTCCTTAGGTAACCTAGTTCAAGAGTATCGAGATGAGGGAAGAAAGTAGTGTTTGTGGGTAAAGATGTAGATGTTGCAATTTCTCCATCTTTGTCATCTCTATCTGAAACAACCTCTTCAAAACCATCACAATTGAAAATATAAATGCCCTTTAAGTTATGGAGTAGTGTGACCATGAGAGGTGAAAACAAGTACTTTATGCGTTTGCATTTATACACGGATATGTTAGTAACGTTGTGGAATGAGGATTCTAGTAGATGTTTTCTAAGAATGAAGAATTTGTTCCAATTGCATTTCCACACATGAGTCATCCTCTCCATATCCTTCAACTCTAAATACTTAAGGTATGGAAGTATTAGTCGTTGTTGATTATCCCGAGTTGTGGCCAATTTTGTACTACTTGCACTCTCTATCTCAAAAACCACCTCCACCCCTTTGTAGTTAGCCAAATAAAGGCTTTGAAGTTTATGCAAAATATGTATGAGATGGGATGAGAGTGCTACATCGGATATATTAGCATCCAATTCTGAGATATCTTCTTTGGGTACAACAGATATCTGCATTTAACCGAGGGAAAATGCACCAGATGACCATTGTACTTACCAAAATTATCCGTCTAAGTCATTGTACAAAGTTTATGTCTATTTACATCACTATACTCCATTTGACCGTTTAAATAACAACCTTAACTTTTAAAAACCGTTTAAATAAATCATTTTGGTGACCTGAAACCCTTTGGTAACCTCCACGTCACCCTTTTCTCTAACTTTATATTTTCAACTTTATAAACAAGAAATTAGGGTTTATCAATTGGGAATTTTGCAGAGCTTCAATTGGGGAAAACCATAACCCACCACCTACAGAACTTGAATATCCACCGGAAAACCATAACCCTAATAACGAGTCTCCACTTTCAAAACAGCCTCTTTAAAATCCACATACGAATCCGGAGGATTCATATACCAAAACTCATCATCTCCATGAAACGAAACATACAATTCAAACACAGCCTTATAAGTTTTCCTCGAAATCAACACATCTTTCATTTTCACATCAGTTTCATTCTCAATCCTAAACCAAAATTCATCATTCACACCATTCGTAGCCGATATCGGTATAATCAAATCCGCATGTTTATTCTCAATCTCAATATCATAATCCTTAACAAAATTTAATTTTCTACTTAAACTATAACCTTCAGATTCAACAATCGATATCCAGATTCCGGCGATCCAGATTCCGGCGATCCGATCATAAAAACAGAAGAATATCAACTCCGTCTATCCAGATTCCGGCGATCCGATCATACTGTTCGGCTTTACACTCCGCTTTGAATTCCAATACAGCTGCAGTCCATTTACACTTCCTGCAGTCCCTTCTTGCTAATGGTGGTTTAGCTACAAATCTTCGGTTTTCAGAGGGTGGAAATAGGATTGTGAGAGGATTGAGGACTCCAGTGATTCATAAACGTAAAGAAGTTTATCAAGATTGAGATGATGAGAGATGTACAGATTGGAAATGGAGAATAAGAGAATGGAAATGATAATTTGGTATTATAAAAATGAAAGAGAGAGAGAGAGAGAATTAGTGGAGGGTGACGTCACCGGTTTTTACCGGTTGTTTGAAAAAAAGTCGTTTATTTAAACGGTCAAATGTAGTATAGTGATGTAAATAGACATAAACTTTGTACAATGACTTAGACGGATAATTTTGGTAAGTACAATGGTCATCTGGTGCATTTTCCCTTTAACCGATTATGTAATGTCTGATCATTAGTAGTTAAGCATTTGTGTTACTATAGGTACTTTAAATGTGGGTCGAATATGAAATATTTTAAAACACCATTTTAATGAAATAGAGCGAAACAGATAGGATTTTGGTTTTATATGAAAAAGTACCAAGACAAACATGATTTCTGCCTAGAATAAGAAAGTTGCAACGGAAAACGTTTATGTTAGTTTTGAATCCATAAACTGAGACGTACAATCGTTTTATTTAACTAGTTATAAGGAAATGTTAGTTGAATGTAAATAAACAAGCTGAGATAACATAACATACCTCTTCCTCTTGAGTACTCTCAACCGATTCATTGTCTTCCAAAACATTTCCCCAATCTTCGTGACCATGTATTTCAACGTGTGTTAGTGATCTCATATCAAAATTGGCAGTGACGGGTGTGAATATATTTCTAAAGCTATTACACTTTACTATCAGTATGCCTTCGACTGCTTGAAAGCCATGAATGATGACATTAGAGACGCTTACACCTATAACCCTCCATACATCTCTTAGCTTCCCTAATTCCTCTAAGACAATATATCTTAGATTACTAGTGCATTCCCCTATTTCAGTAGCACATTTCATGTCGATGTTGAATACAACTTCAATGGAATCACATTTCACGACTCGGAGCTCTTCTAGATGATGCAGAAACGGTAAGTAATTGCTTGGAAATAGATTCAAAAGACTATTGCATTGCCTCACTATAATCTCTCGTAACGTGCAAACGTTAACATCATTATGACTACTACGAATTTGGCAAGGCCATATCTCCGTCAAGTTATCCATGCTCCCAATCTCCAATTTCTTTATCTTAGGAATTTCAACCTGCACAAGATTTAAAGCCCATTGGATCCATAGCCGTTAACACTAGATTCTTACTCTAGACGACATATTAAAGTAGCTTAATACAAATTTATATTTCTATAAATCAACATAAACATATGTACCTCTTTGTTCAAGAAAGGTTGTTTTGTAGAAATATAGGTTTGCGTAAATGGCGTTGGTTCATTCTCAGGATATATGCTAGTGAAATTTGGAAGGCCGTCAAGTCGTAACTCCACCAGCTCCGGCAGTAAAATTACGTTAGAAGTGTTACACAAACTCACCAGCTTTGGTAACCCGTCTAAAGATAGAAACTTTAGCTCTTGAAATGTAACCGTCTCATCACCACTATTCTCAATATAAATGAGTACTTCCAAAACAGGGCAAAAGGAGACTGTAAGGCGCTCGAGTTTTGTTAAACCATTTGCAACACGGACTGTAAAGAGGAACCTCAAGTGTTCACATTGATAAACATCAAGCACTCGTAAACTGGAAAACGAGTATTGAGGGGGATGCAAGGATTGCACCAAGATGTCTTCAATATGATTCATATCGTTGACCTTTAACCTAAGAACCTCCGTCTTTTGAAAGAGCTTATTGATTTTGGATTCCAATAAATCATCTTTGTTGGTTTCCAGCATTAACGTGTTTTCAAATGAGTTCATGTTTTCACCTGAATTTTCTTTTAGGTAACATCCTATAGAGATCTTGAATCTTTCAAGTTTTTTAAATGAAACATTTTTTGCCTTGATATGATTCTCAAAAAACTCGAGTTCTAGTGAAAAGAGGTTCATTGAACGCTCCGCCAATTCGGTACAATTACTATTCGTGAATTGAATGGCCTTTTGATCAGAAACTCTCATATAAAGCTCTTCAAGATTTACCAATTTTTTCAAGATACCATCGTCGATACGAAGATCAACACAACCCGTCAAGTCCAGTAGCTTTAGCACCTTCAAATTACCAATCGTGGATGGTAATTTCCGGATGTTACAATGAGCAAGGCTTAGCACTTCTAAATTTAAAAGGTCTCCAATAGGAGAGTAATCAAACATTAATAAGCATTGTCGGAGACAAAGTGTGCGAAGATTAGTAGAACATTGAAGCGATCTTGAAAACAATGGGTAGTGCAACTTTTCATATGAGATTACTTCAAGATTTTCCGTTTTTTCATATAAGTTATGAGAAAACACGAGTGACTCATCTCCGTGCATAAGTTTCAAAAGTTTCAGATTCGGGTACACAAAGTCTCTAGGAAACTCAGACATACCAATGCAGGTTAATGATATCCTTTCATATGAATCGCTTGTGCCCTTCCTAGGCCACTCAAACATGTTATGATGGTTGACAATCAAAGTATGCTTGACTTTATCGTAAACTCCCCAAACAAATGAGAGAACCAGATCATGCAACTTAACACATCCTACCCGATGACTTTCTATCAGTAAACTTGAGCGTATGAGTCTGTCAACACATGTTTTCAACCTATGTCGTGCTTCTCGTATGGTATACACTCTTTTAAACAATTTCAAGCCCCATCCATACCTCATCAAGTCTTCGACAGGAATATCAAAGTTATTAGGAAATAAGCCACAAAGTAAAAGAACTGATTTAGTTTCTTCATTGTTTAGATTGTTGTAGCTCATTTCGATTACTTGATGAACAATTCCTTCTATGTCATGGTGCTCTAAACGAGAAAAGGCATCTTTCCATACATCTTTAGTTTTACCTTTAAGAGTATAGGCGATGGTTTTAATGGCAATGGGTAAACCACCACACCTTCGCACAATATCATCTCCTATCTTATAGAGCTCCGGATCTGCATCTTCTGAAATGTCTACAAATAAGCGGAAAAAACTTTGTGCTTCTTGTGGTTTTATGACTTCCAAATTTAGAATTAAATCAACTTCTACTCCCATCATAGTGCAAACATTTCTGTCTCGCGCTGTCAATAAGACCTTAAAACTAACACCTTGACTTGGAAAAGGACTTAAACCAATATCATTCAGATCAACAAACTGCCATACGTCATCTAGGATTATTAAGATCTTATTCTTACCTCCATCTGAATAAGCCTCGAAACTTTTACGTAGACGATCAGCTCTTGCTGCTTTGGTTTTTTCGCTTAAATGTATACTAAGGTAATCGGCTACAGCATCCTGAATAGCGACCGGGTTCGTCTTTTCCCCTATAACCACCTTGACAATCAAACTAAAATATTTCTTCTCATCCATAACACTTTTTAATTTGTCCATCATGGTAGTCTTTCCTATTCCACCCATCCCGCATATGGCTATCATGTGGGATTTTTGGTCGGGTTCAAGTGCTTTTAGTGCGTCCATAAAAATCCGCTCTCTTGATTTGAAATCAACATGATAACTTGATGGTGAGGAGTTGTATGCCCTTTCAGAATCAACATTTCCAAGGGGAACAAGATGATCAGTCCATTTGATCCTCGAGTTCTCTATTATAAGACGGTCAATATCCTGCCTAATCTTGAAAGCCTTCCGTCCAGTCTTGTGCCTAATCTTGAGATTGAAACAACGGTCAACCTTGTCATTATGAACGTTTTCCACTTCTGCATTGATCTTTTCAACTTTTTCTAACCAACTAGTGACATGAGATGGAATATTGAAATTGCTTCTCTTGTTTCGTTGGATGTGGTCCTCAACGTCGAGTCTAGTAGCATCCAGCTCCATCATTTTGGTACACATATCCCTTACATATTTTGTACAGGAAATTTCGTAGCCCATGTTTTTTGTAACGGGATCCAAGAAAGAATGAACCACAGGGCTTAAGCTGGTAGCAACAATCTCCATTTCTCAATACTTGTGGTAGCACCTACAAATTAACTTAATTAACTACATTTAATTCGTTAAGTGATTAAAGACTCGTGGATATATTTTTCTTAATTAGCTTCAGCCTATACATTCCTGATCTAGTCTATTAGATTAGTTCGTCTCATAATCTATAATGAATCTAACGATAACTTCTCGACAAAACTTTTTGAAGTACATCAGATTTCTTGTCATGAATTACTATTGTGTGTATCGAACAAACACAACAATTTCTATATAAACAAGCAAAATAACTAAAACAATTACAAAAAATGAGTACCATCATGTAATGCATATCCAAACATATTATTCATTGCATCGGAGACTATGTGTAGCAAAAACGAAAAGAGATATACCTTGTGTAGTGGTTTTCCTTATATTCCTTTTCTCTTCAAAGAAAAGCTTCTAAAATTTTGGAGGAACTGTAACTTGAGATTATTAATAATTAATCTCTATTTTTCCAAAGCGTAGTTATGAATATACGCAAATCTAAGCATTGACTATGAGAGTTTATTTAATATGATAATTATACAAGTTGTTTATAATTTTTTTTAATCTCTAATGTTTATATATGTTAGCCACACCGACTGTTGACATTAATACTCGTGTGATATCTGATTTGAGAGTAGTTAATAACACTGTTTTACGAATTGTTATAAGAATCTTTTCAAAGAGTCAATTTATGTCTTTCAAATACTTTTGGTTGAAGAATAATATTTTGGTTGAAGAATAATAGAAACCTTTTCTATTATTGTATTATTCATGAATATATATAAGTTACAAATAATATCATAAAACCCTAACCCTAATTGACTCGAGCCACATCTAATACTCCCCGATAGTTCGATCGGCGAAATCGCGAAATCTTGAACTGGAGATGAAAAAAGAAAACATAATTAAAAGAAGTAAATAAATAAAAAAATAAAATAATAAAAAAATAAATTAAAAAGATAGATAAACATAGATAGTTGCTGATAAAATTCGTTGCTTGGCGGAACGTGACGGCGCGTTAATGATGTGGTCGCTGCTTTTCCAGATGCATTTTCTTCGGAATTTAATTACGAATACAGGACCGCTGACGGCGTCAGCTAACTCCAAACTGTTTGAGAGTTAATACCAAAACACTAAACTTTTTTTTTTCTTCAGATCTGAACCCGGTGATTGTTTCGGAGCGTACGGGCGCGTCTAGTGGTCTTCTTTTGCGATTCCGATATGCTTTTCTTCGGAATTTGATTACGAAGCCACTAGCGCCGACCTCATCATCTAACTCCAAGCGGTTTAGGAGTTATGACCGAAACAGTGACCGGTGGTGTACAAATCCGAATTTTTGAGGGTTTTTTTTTTTTTTTTTTTTTTTTCTCCTTTCTTTTTGTCAGACCCGCTCTGATACCATGAATAATAATAGAAACCCTTCCCTATTATTGTATTATTCATGAATGAATATATATAGCTTACAAATAATATGATAAAACCATAACCCTAATTGACCCAACGCCCACATGTTGGGCTTGGGCCACATCTAATATTGGTAAGTCGCAAGAAGTTTTTTGTAAGCTTAAAAATGTGGTTAACATGGTAAGATGTGGTGATGTGAATTAACAAGGGAGTACGACTACACTATTCGTGGTGAAGAAGTCGACCATCTTCAACTTTGTCTATATAAACCTCAACCTTATGGATCTTATGGAAGTTCATAAGTGAATCTACTTTCAACTTAAAAAAACCGAAGGCCACAACAATTGGAGATGATGCGAAAGTTCTTTCCCATTTTTGGATTTCCTGGCTAGTCTTTTAATCCAAAGGCACGATTGATTGTTTGGGTTCTATATAAAGAAAGCTCACTTTTCCTCGAGCCTATTTCTTCTAAAATAGTGTATATTTGTGGCAATTTATCCGCACACGTCTGCTACTGAAGTATGAGTATCTTAAAAATGTTTAGAAAAACAAATACTAAGAATGGCCATTCGGCAAAGTGTTGATAACTATGTATTCGACAATAATTTAAATGTTACATGGTATTAAAAGAAAGATGATCAACCCGTTTCTTGCTCAAACTCATCACCTTCAGATTCTTCTGCATTATCGGCTTCATCATCATCATCATCTGCATCATTGTCAAAGTCTTCTTTGTTAACGTCAACGGTTGACTTCCTGATCACAATAAGGTTACTATCTATCTTCCTGATTTCATTACACTGCAAAACCAAACGTCTTATATTTACGTCAGTTTGTGCAATGTAATTTATCTAAATAATATAACTTAGCTAAGCTAACCAATTTGTAAAAACGAATAAAAAAATCCTAAAGTACTTTCGAAGCCCTTCGAATGATATAAACTGGTTAAGTATAGAATTAAAAATCACATCATCTCGGAGATTTAATTTGACTTAACTTAAATACAGTCCATATTCATAATACAGAGTTGGATTTTCTCCGGATGAAATGAAATCAATATTGATAAAATATCTTGCATTTTTCCGTAAATACAATCCATTTTAATTATAGGAATTTGGATTTATCAATCAAATCTAATTTCAACTCCTTTTCACAAAATTGGAATGGAAAATGAAATCAACATTGATATACTAGATTGGGTTAAGTAACTAAAAAGGTATCAAATTATAATCAATCAAATTACTATTGTAAGTTTCATATTTTAAAAGTTTCTACTACTATTTATCCGACCTCTTATAACCCAAAAATTAATGGCGTGACAACTTATATGGTTGTCATGTAAGAAAAAAACAAATACTTGTTACCTTGTATACATATATGAAGAATAAAAAGCTTTGTCCATACAATAGTAATTTGGGTACATTTGAATACAAATTGGATTTTAATTTTTCAAATCTAAAATCCAAGGGGGCGTTTGTTTCAGTTTATTTGCAGCTGAGTAGCTGAGTTTACAGTTGCGTTTACGAGGTTATGTAAATTTTAAAAATCTCGTAAACGCACTGTTTCCGGCTTATGACCAGGGGCAAAACCATAAATTTTTTCATGTTGTTGAGGAGTCGGTTGAGATTGTTGACCATGATGTCAAGCGTTTGCGGCGGAGTTAGATTCCTATTGTGAAGGTTCGTTGGAATTCGCAGGTTGGAGCTGCGTTTACTTGGGAGCGTGAGGACGAGATGCAGGTACCCCCATTTCTTTTCCAGCAGCAGTACTCAGTAGTAATTTTAGCAGCAGTACTCAGTAGTAATTTCGAGGACGAAATTCTTTTTAGTAGGGGAGGCTGTGACATTTCGTATTTTCGAAGTATTAACCGTTTACCGTTTATCTTTATTTTTTTTTATCGTCTTGGTTTGACCTATTGATTTTCCTTGTGATTATTCACGCTTTATGTGATTTGTCGGGTTTTATGTTACTTGTTGCTTCGTCCTCCGTGACGGAAACATTTTAGTTACCTTAGTGCCGATTAGTTAGTATTCTCGTGTAATAAGTTATGGTGTTTATGCCTTTGATTATTGATTAAGATTAACGTTATTAATATTACAAAGTTGGTCATTTCTAACGAGTCAAATTCGTGCATAAGTTGCTATCGTACACGTGTTTCCCTAAATACGGGTTTAAGGGAAGGATTGTTGGGAGCAAACCCATGTTCCACATCAGTAAAAATATAAACTAAATACTAACATATAAGCCAGTGTGTTATTCCTCTGTTTCCAATCAGTTTTAGAAAAAACCCGCGTTGGTCTTATAATACTGAGCATGTTGTTAGGTTAAACGGTCATACCACACTCAATGTCCCTAAATGAACGAGTGATGTAATATTTGAACTTAGGGATGAAATATGTAATTTAAGATAAATCATAAGAACGATTTACGAAATTTACTATATGATTTAATACGAAAAGTAACTAAATCCTATCGTTTATCCTTATATTTTCTTAGTAATCGTTCATTTGTTACTCCAAAATATATGTGATTTTGATTTTTTTCTTTATATTTATATTATGACTTTTAGTTGTTCTTTTCTTTTCACTTTTAACAATTTATGTATCTTTTTCATCTTCATGTATAAACTCTACAACAAACTACATGTTTATCATCTCCATTAATATCATTATCATTTTAAGAACATCAAGTTTTTCGTCATCTCAAAACATCAATTTAACAACAAGAAATTTCCTAAATCAAACTATCTAACACACAAACAATACTATGAACTAATACATCAACTTGCAAGTCAATTAAAAGCTCAAATTTTAATAGAATTTAGCAATTATTACAACACCACAAAATTCTAAGTTTATGGTATTTTTTCCCCACACACCCTTTTAAACATCACAAATCGAAACTCATCTCTGCTACTCCAAAAATTCGAAAACCCTAATGTTGTCACCACCATATTTTCCGCTATTTCCGACAAAGGTGGTGTGAGGTAGTTGCAAGTTTCGGCATAGGAGATAATGGCATAATCATAGACAAAATGAGTTTGTACATAAGATAATACAGTGTGGCAATCAGAGTGAAAAGGTTGTCGAATCAAGTAGAAACATTATCATAATTAAGCGAAAACTCTATCGAAATTAAAATAGGAACGCCACCAGAATCTAAAAAAGACGGTGCCAAAATAAAAGGTTGAGTTCTGGCCAGCTAGTACTAGACTGGACGACAACATGCGAGTTTATATGGTCACATGACTCACAGATGGATTATTGTGGTCCTTTGCGATAGTCATAAAAAAGACCTATTTGAAGACAAAAGTTTCGAATTTTTTTTGGAAAGAGCTACTGACACAGTGAAAATAATCGTAACTAAGTTTATACACTATTTTTTTTGTGAGAAAATGAAGGATCATATATGACGATTTTTGACATTTACTCTTATTTAGTTATATAGGGTTTGAAATTGTTTTATTTTCTTAATTCTTAATGTTTAAACTTTAACGTGTTATTTATCTAAACTATGCTTGTATTCTTTAATTTTGATCTATACTAGATAATGTATAATCTTTTATAACCGGAATATCTTTATAAAAGATTAATTATTGTCCTGAATCATTTTATAAACAGTAATACCATCCTTTTCACATGTTTTTAATCGCTCAATTGAGTATATGCAACCGAAATTGTACCATCACACATGACATAATTATTTACATATGTTAAGTTGTTAATCAACTTACCAAAAGTGAAATTGATCAATTTTAGGGAAAGACGTTGTTGATGAAGAAATTAAGGTTGTGAAAGACATAAATATAGGTAAATCGACATAGGGTGTGTTTAACGTACCAATCTAGAATTATAACTAGAACTGAAGTCTGAGTTTATAGAACTTGCTGAACCTTATATATAAACTTGAAAAACATATTTAGTAGAGTAACAAGAGTTATGGTTTTTAAATGTAAAACAATATAAAAGGACATGTCAAGATATATATTCTAATTAGTATAAAAGAAATTCATATAATTTTGTTAGAGTCGTATTTTTAATAAACTACCACTACACCAAAAAACAACTTTAGGGACTACGGATGTCGTCCCGAAAAACCCCGTTTGTAGTCCCGAAAAACCTATCGGGACGACATGTAGTCTCTGCTAGCGTAGTCCCGTCTGCTCCGTCCCTATAGGTTGGCGGGACGACATTTTTGATTTTTAGGGACGACGCGTTGACCGGCCACGTCGACGTTTTTTAATGTGGGACGATATCTTTCGGGACTACTCTATGTCCCTTAAAACTGTTCGAAAGGTCGATTGAAATATCTTTCGGGACTACAATCTGTCCCAAAAGATTTTTTCGAAACTTATAAGGACAGGGTTTTCGGGACTACATGTAATCCCAAAAAGTTTTGACCTTTTCAACCCCATTTATTTAATTATTTATTTATTATTTATTTAAAGAATTATGTTACTATATTTTATTTATTTAATTATTAATTATTTTATTTAAATAATATATTTGATAAATCATTATAAAATATATTTAATAAATATAATTTCATTTTAATTAATATATTTAATTATCTATATAATTAAAAACATTTATTTTTGATTTCAATATACCAATACATAATTATAATTATATAAATACAAATATAAAAATCAATCAAATTATATAAAACTTAATATAAATAACAATAAATCTTCAATCATCAATCAAAATTTAATACAAACCATAAATCTTCAATCATCAATAAAACCTAATACAAATATCAATTTATCATATACAAATTTCTAAATCAAAACTAAATTAAATTAAACTAAAAGCCATGGTGGCAGCAGCAAGTGGCGGTGGTGGGTGGAGGGGGCAGCTGGTGGGTCACGGTGGCAGCAGGTGGTGGCTAGAGGGGGCAGCGAGTGTGGAGGCAGCAGGTGGTGGTGGTGTGTGGTGGCAGCTTGAGGGGGCAGCGGGCGGCGGCGGCGGCAGCAGACGGCGGCAGCAGCAGGCGGCATTATTTGGTGGTGGCAGCTAAAGAGATGTGGTGGTGGTGGTGGTTTTGATTGAGAAGAAATGGAGATAATGATTTGTGATTTGTGAAGTTAGAAGGTAGAATTGAATCTAAGTATTGGAGATAAGTATTGGAGATGGTGAATGTTTAAAGTGATATTAGACCCTTAGATCAAGTTTTAATCAATGAATGGTATTATTTGTAAGGGGAAATAGTGGATTGATGATAGATAACACAAAAAAAATTATAATAATACAATGATTTAAATAAAAATTTGAGATTATCTTAATCAAAATTAAATATCTCAATCAAAGTGTCTAAATATTATTAACAATAATAATTTTTAATTAATTATCTAGAGATAATCAATAATTAATAATAATAATTTATAATTAATTGCCCGTGTTAACACGAAAAAATATACAAAACTAATGATATAAAAAAGTTGTATGTATATAATAACATTAATTATGTTGCTTGAAGTTAATATTCAAACATTTTATACATTTAACAAATGATGGAACAAATTATTATCTATATTTATATCTATACCTTATATATAAAGCATATGAAATGTTTTTTTTAATATTGATGATAGATAATACAAAAGAAAATTACAATAACCTAAAAAGTTGTCTAAAACTAGTATTTTCACCCTAGACTACTAAAATGCACGATTACTCCATCAAATTTTCCTTGAGAAGGATTGTTGAGTTGAGAGATTCGGCCCAATCTCATAATTGGTCTGATATTCTGAGTTTGTATTTCTCCAGGGCAAATGATGCTGACCTCGAGCTTGCACGTATGATTAGCAATGTGAGTGTTTGGTTGGGTTATCAATAAGGATAAGTCAATTGAGTATTTAGAAATTAATTGGCTTGCACGTTGCATAAGTAATACGGTTAAAAAGTTAAAAAGATGCATAAATCGTCTAAGTTTAGAAATTAATTGGTCTTTTCGTTCTTAAATATTAAACTTCATAATAAACTTATAACTTTTATTTAATCAATTACAAATTAATGATTATTTACATTTGAATAACAAAATGTTTATTTAATGCACATCTATAAACGAGTCGATCAATATGTATGAAAAGGGTCGATAGCTAGCTACACACGTGACACGTACTAGCTCGTATAGTCAATGATTAATGGTGACCAATCAATTCATTGTTAATTGATCAATAAAACGCACACAGATGAATAACTTCAGATGTCATGTTTGTCTTTGGGGTTAGGGTTTAGGATTATAGTTTAGGGTTTAAGGGTTTATGAGGGTTATCGTTGTTAAAAGCTTCAGATTTCATGTTTAGGGTTTAAGGTTTATCTTTGTTTAAGGTCTAACTTTAGGGGTTTAGGGTTTAAGGTATTTGTTAATTGAAATACCACACGTAAACATTTTCGATACCTTTCAGATATAGGTTTGTTTTAAGTATTTTTCACGTTTATCGTAAGTAGTTACGAGTTAAGGGTTTAGTTAGGTTCCTACAACTAACTATAAAATTAATTTACAATTATTATACATTGAATACTATTATATGATATAATATATACAAATAATATCTTAAATAAAATCAATTAATTGATATTTATATTATATATTCGTAATTTAAATATTTTTTAAATAACATTTTAGTATAATTACTTTTAATAAAATAATATATATAAATTTTTTGATATCAAGTAATAATATTTTAAATAAAATCAATTAATTGATATTTATATATTATATATTTTTAATTTAAATATATTTTAAATAACATTTTAATAATTACTTTTAATAATATAATATATATAAATTTTTTGATATCAAGTAATAATATTTTAAATAAAATCAATTAATTGATATTTATATATTATATATTTTTAATTTAAATATATTTTAAATAACATTTTAATAATTTCAGGATTACATTTTAGGGTTTTTAGGGACTACATGTTGTCCCATAAAGTATTCAGACAGGTCGTTTTTTTGTCATAAGACTTTTCGGGACGACATCTGTAGTACCCTAAAAATTCAGTTTAGACGGCAAATTTTCTCTCCATTTTTTCACTTTGGTGACATTTTTTGGGACAAAACCTGTAGTCCCTAAAGCTTTGTCGAATTACAATTGTTTAATGGTTGTCCCGTAAGATTTGATTATCGGGACAAACACGTAGTCCCGCCAAATTTTTTGACCAAACACATTTATCGGGACAACGATGTCGTCCCGTTAAGTTTGAGCGCCAATTTTTCCCGCCAACTTATTTTCGTCATGTTTTTTTAGAGACTACGTGTAGTCCCGATAAATAAGTAGCCTAATGTTTTGTCATCTAGTGAAGTTTTAGGGACAACGTGTGTAGTCCCTAAAGCTGAGTTTAATTTGATGGTTGTCCCATAATAGTAGTTTATCGGGACAGATAGGTAGTCCCATGAAGTTTTGTACTCCAAAACATTTATCGGGACAACTTTGTAGTCCCTTAAAGTTTGAGCGCCAAGTTTTGCCTCCAACTTTTTTTCGTTATGGTTTTTTAGGGACTATATGTAGTCCCTATAAATAGTAGTCAAAATTAAAGAAAACATAAGACTCATTTTTTGTCACGTAGTGAAGTTTTCGGGACTACATGTTGTCCCGATAAACGATGACATTGTCTCTATAGATTTTGGTCAAACTTTTGGGCAAAAAAACCCATTTTTTGTCGTCTAGTGGACTTTTCGGGACGGATTTTCGTAGTTACGAAAAAGTTTTTGTCCCGAAAGCCAAATTTTGGTGTAGTGTACTTCAAATTACTTCAAATAGCTTATTGTTTTAAATTTTATTATAATTTGTTTATAAGCTCCATAAAATATTTGACAACAAAACCAAACTTATAAAATAGAAACATAATTACAAGTCCAAACACAACCAAACACAACCAAACATACTATAACAATTTGATGTGTTTCACGAAATTGAATAATTGCGTGGTATGTTACACTTTGTACATTTTTTTAATATTGAAAACTGGAAACATACTATAACTAGTTGTGTTTCACGAAATTGAATAATTGCGTGGTACGTTACACTTTGTACATTTTTTATGCATGAAAATTAGGAAATTATATAAAACTCTAGAAACATATAATCTAAAAAGACCCAAACTAATACTTTTCTATTCTTTTCTTGAACAACAATGTTAGTTATTCGGGATAACAATGACATCTAATTAAACAATATGTAACCTACAAACCTTACACCAAAATAAATTATTTAAAGCCTCAAACCAAGACCTACTCTAAAAAAAGGAAAACCTATTACGAATGAAACAACCGCTAATACTTTTCTGTTATCGGATGCAATATTATATCTGCATGCAAATTGAAAAATAATCCATATGTCCAATTATAATATTATATACCTTGACAAAACCGCCATACTCTTTTCATCATCCTTCGTGTCACTACTTACCTCACTCCACGTGTCTTCTCCATCATCATTCACCACCGCAAACAACAACACCATCAAGATTCTTCATACCCATTTCAAGAAATCAAATACCCATTTCAAATCAACAAAAACCCACCTCAAATCTCCAAAAAAATTCAACTTTTTTAACAAAAAATGAAACTTTATGTATATGTACTTGAAGGAAGAAACTGGGCAGTTGAAGACTCTTTTATAAAACTCAAAGTTGGTAATTTTAATTCAAGAACAAGGGTTTTGAAAAACACAAAAAACCCAATTTGGAATGAAGAGTTTGCGTTTAGGGTTTATAGTTTAGATGATGATGAGCTTATTGTTTCGGTTTATGATCATCATAATGATGATGAGAATGGTTATAAAGATGATTTGGTGGGTCGGGTTCGGATACCTTTATGGACTATTGCTGCTGAGGAGAATAAACATTTTCCACCTACTTGGTTTTCTGTTGAAAATCATGAATCAATGAAGAAAGAATGTGGTTAGTATTTTGTATCGAGTGTTATGAGTTCAGACGTGTTTGAAAAATTTGTACGTTATCTATTTTCCTTAAGAGCTCTCTCAATGATAACACCATTTTTGGTGTTATTATTGTCACGTCAACACAACACCAGTCATAACATAATACCAGAAAACCCCGTCAATTATGATTGTTGAATTTGTTATATGATCTTGTTAAGTTGTTTTATTTTAGTATAGTAATTATTATTAAATTATTTATTTGAAGTCAAAAGATTTCTTACTGATTTCAATGCAAACATATTTTTATTGGAAATTGAAATTTTTATTTAATATTTTTAAAATACTTTAAATTCTTTTCTTATATTTTGAAACTGGCTTTGATATTTTTAAATACGATATAGATTTTAGTGATGGATATAACATATATTTTAGTGCACAAATTAGCTTAGGTTTATTTAAAAAAGCTTTGATTTGACCATGAAAAGTCAAACTTGAAACTATTATGTATATTTGGAGGCAGGGAGTATTATCATACAAGGATAATGACATGTATAGCAAGTTGCTCTCACAAATGTATGCACCATGTTGTTTATACACCCTAAGAAATTAAACTTGCTAAAGTGTAAGTGTTCGCCGCGCTTACTAAATTTGTATAATGAGTTTGTGGTAATTGAACTCGTGTCTTCGACTCCTCATTATATAGGGTGGGATTGATGTTGCAACTTTAATGACCGCCATGGTACAAATAAGTACATTGCGTAGAATGGAATATTTTTTTTAAAGTATGTTCCTATCATATATAAAGGTTAGAGTAAATTAAGTGTGGATTATTATACCTTGCTTAACTCTAAGGTTAGATTCAAGTAGTATACATATGCAATGAGTTTTGTTTACAAAGTGATTAATTATTGATATTTAAATTGTCATGCTACAAGCCTATTATCTTCATTTATCCAATAATTTAGAGTCTTCATATCGTTGATCGATACCAACATTTCAGGTAAGATTCTTCTTGCTCTTTCATTGCACGAGAGGAATCAAGACACATCCAACAGTCATCGTTTCATCGTACAACCAAACATCATCGATCACTTTCATGACGAGCTTGACATCAACCAAAGCCCATCACGCGATTCTAACACTTCAAAAGCCTCACAAAAGATGATTAAAACCATCGCTAGACCATTGAAGAAGCTTTTCAAAACAAAACACTACGATTCCTCCATTAAAGACGATTCCTCTGACTTGCCCACAACTTCATCCGACAATGGTGAGTCAACCGAAGAATCCGCCTTCACTACTACTTTTGAAGATTCAATGGAAACCCTGGACTCAATAGATGATGAAAAGGAAATGCCAGAAAATCTAAAAGGAGGTGTTCTCATTGATCAAACTTACATAGTACCTCCTAAAGATCTAAACCATTTAATATTTGCTCCCGATTCACAATTGATGAAAGATTTAGCCTCAATTCAAGGTACAACAGACGTTCATGAGAGCCCATGGACATGGGATTCCAATAAAATGTCGTCTTTGACACGTACCGTTACTTATACAAAAGCTGCAACAAAATTGGTCAAGGCTTCTAAAGTCACCGAAGAACAAACTTACATCAAGGCAAATGGGAAAGAATTTGTTGTTTTCGTAAGTGTGAATACGCCTGATGTTCCATACGGAAGCACCTTTCGCGTGGAATTACTATACAAGATACTAAATGGGCCTGAAACTGAAAAAGAAGAAACATCACGGTTAATAGTCTCGTGGGGGATCAATTTTCATCAAAGTACAATGATGAAGGGTATGATTGAACGGGGAGCTAAGCAAGGTCTGAAGGAGAGTTTTGACCAGTTTGCGGGATTGATTGCTCAAACATTCAAATCTGTTAATCAGTTGACCGTATTAGACAAAAGTCAAACCTTGGCGAGTTTGGAAAATGAACACCAGTCGGATTGGGAATTGGCGGTGGGGTATTTTTGTAACTTCACTGTTGTGTCCACTGTTTTTATGGTTCTTTATGTTTCCATGCATATATTACTTTGTGAGCCTAGTAGGATTCAGGGTTTAGAGTTTAAGGGTCTTGAATTGCCGGATAGTTTTGGTGAATTTATTACTTGTGGGATTATTTTCTTCAACTTGGAACGTGTTTATATCATGGCTTCACATTTCGTCCAAGCAAGGCTACGTAGAGGTTAATTTTGCTCATGTTCAATTTTTTTTCTGTAGATATATGAGCACACATACATACACACTTACAGTTTTGATGGATAATAATGAATGACGAAAACGTTCTCGTTGATTGTTGGCAGGAAATGATCATGGTATTAAAGCTCGAGGTGAAGGATGGGTGCTTACTGTAGCAATCATCGAAGGAACCAATTTGGCTCCTTTGGATTCATCGGGGTTCTCAGATCCGTACGTAGTTTTGACATGCAACGGAAAGACGAGAACTAGTTCTGTCAAGCTTCAAACGCTTGATCCTCAATGGAACGGTGAGATTTTTTTCATTAAAATTTTATTTTAACCTGAGGGCACAATTTTTACACATTTACTTATGTCAAAGTGGAACGCTCAAATATATTTTGTAAGGCATATAAGTTCTTAATCGTTTAAAATCCGAAATTTGGAGTATTCTGTTATAATGCAGTTTTTGTTATCTATTAACACGTTAATTATCAAAAAAAGGAAAATGGACAAAAAAGTGTTTTTGGACAATATATATATATATAACTAAAGTTTCATATTTCATGAAATTGATACTATTATTTAGTTATATCTTGTAGAGATACTCGAGTTTGATGCCGCAGAAGAACCACCATCTCTATTGGATATCGAAGTTTTTGACTTCGATGGTCCTTTTGGTCAAGCAGTTTCACTTGGGCACTCGGAGATAAGATTCTTGAGACATACGTCTGAAGAATTGGCAGACATGTGGGTCCTTTTAGAGGGAAAACTTGCACAGTCTCTTCAGTCAAAGTTGCATTTAAGAATTTTTCTGGATAATAATAATGGAGCCGAAACAATCAAAGAGTACTTAACCAAAGTAGAGAAAGAAGCCGGGAAAAAGGTATGAGATTTCTAGCTAGTGTGGTTTGTGTGTTGTTAAGCTTGATAAAAGTAGAGACACTAGTTTGACTTATTCACGCATGAATGTGTTGAATCGGTGTATCTTTATCTATAACGGGTTAAACATGTATAATTAAAAAATTTGGTCAAAAGGAAGGGGTTCAAATTGGCCGAAAGTCGCACAAAGTGTATGTGTAATGCATAAATCCTTCTACATTGTATTATTTAAAAATCAATGTTATTCGAAAAGAGAGTATTATGACCTTCTGTAGGCAGGTTTGACAAATTAATTATTAGTTTCGATCTGATATTGTTAACTATTTGACAGATAAATGTGAAGTCGCCTCATAGGAATTCAATGTTTCAGAAGTATTTTAGTTTGCCTCCTGAGGAATTTCTTGTCAGTGATTTCTCGTGCTCACTTAAACGAAAACTGCCCCTTCAGGTACAAAATGTAACTAAAGACACCAAAAGGGAACTGTTATATTTTTTATAGTTACTAATCTCGTATTTATAGGGTCGACTATTTTTATCTTCAAGAATTGTTGGGTTTTATGCCAACTTGTTTGGACACAAAACCAAGTTCTCGTTCTTGTGGGAGGATGTTGAAGACATTCAAGTGCTTCCTCCATCATTGGCATCTGTTGGTAGCCCGATACTCGTAATGGTTCTGCACAAAGGTCGAGGTGTAGATGCTAGACATGGTGCAAAGTCTCAAGACGAAGAGGGCAGACTCCGATTTTATTTCCATTCATTTGTGTCGTTTAATTCAGCAAACAGGTAAAAATACTTGAACATGACCCTACGTTTGGCTAATAGAAAAGTGACATTTAATTACATACTTGCGGCCCGAGTTTTTTGTAACGCGTTATAAAAATTTAAAAAAAATAAAAAAAGAAACTGAAAAATTATTAAAAAATTTAAAATGACTATAAATATCATTTGATATAAATTGGTGACTATATTTTTAGATTAGATTTATATTAAAATGTGAAAACATGGATTTTTTTTATGATTTATTGATGTTAATATAACTTGATAATAGTAAATATATATATATATAAAAGTATATATAATATTATAAGGGACTGATTCATGCGAGAACTTTTATTTCTGCGAGAACTCTTAAAAAAAGTGTCAATTAACATGTAATTATGTCTATTGACATGTAAAAACTATTGAATGTTAAAAATCTAGTAAAAATATAAATGAAAGATTAAATAAATTGTATGAAATCACGCGTATTTAGAATTGTTCACATGTAAACGGTTTTTTTTTTTCTTCAAAAAAATGAGTTCATATATGAACGAAATTTTTTTACGTTATTTTATATGATTTTTTTTTTAGTTTTTTACGATTGTATTTACTTGATTATTAATCTCCAAAAGAGTTTGCATGTGAATGAACAAAGTGAAACGTGATTTAACACTTTTTGTGAGAGTTCTCGCAGTTCTCGTAAAAAAATGAGTTCTCGCATGAACCATAATATATTAAAATTTTGCCGCTTTGTCACGTCTTAAAAAAAGTCTCGCAAGGCTTAAGGGTTGCCCATGCCGCCACGCCCTGCTATATGTTATCTATTTACCAACGACCTATTGACCAACATGTGGGTAAAATACATCGACACGATTGATTTGTCACTTTAAGCGGACTTTGGAACTGATTTCTGACTTTTAACAAAACCTTTTTATGTCATTAAATGACAACTTTTTTTATGAAGTTTCCTGTTTTCGTGTTTGTAATACTCCCTGTTTTGTGCAAACCAGAACGATTATGGCGTTGTGGAGAACAAGATCATCAACCCCTGATCAGGATACCGACAGTTTTGAGGATCCCCATGACGATGATAGAAATGACACTTTTCGAGATCAACAAGAGCCAGATGGAAACGTTACTTCTCACTTGATTGTGGAAGATGCAAAAATGTCCAAGATCTTCTCAGCAGAACTTCCGATCAATGTGAGAGTACTAGAAAAAACATTCACAAGCATAATAAACGAAATTTGACCTTGACTTCGACTTTCAGGTCGACTTAATGATGGAGATATTTAAAGGAGGAAACTTGGAGCACAAAGTTATGGGAAAATTGTGTTGTTTGAATTACAACACAACCAATTGGGAACATGTCCCTGGTCGTTCTGATGCACTTGAACGACATTTATCTTACAAGTTTAATAGGAGGGTGTCGAGTTTTGGAGGGGATGTCACATGCAGACAGCAGAAGTCACCGATTGGTGATGGGAAAGGATGGGTTGTAACCGAGTCTATGTCTCTACATGATGTGCCATTTGGCGACCACTTTTATGTAAGTAATACCACAGTACAACATTTTAGAGAACCACATAACTTAAAAATATATAATTGATTAATCGGTTGCGACATATAGATCTCCATATACACTCTTCGCCATACACAAGTTTTACGCTTCTAATTTGTCACCTAAGTGTGATAATTCATCTATTTTCAAGTATATGCACACGATCTTTTATGACTTGATAGATATTTTTGTGATTATATTTTTAAATAACTTTTGTCTTAATATAAGCGTTTTAGTATCATCGTGATGGTCACATATCTGATCCGAATATGCAGGTTCAGTTGAAGTATGAGGTCGTCCATTGTAGACCAGGGTGGTGCACGTGCGATGTATTTGTTGGTGTGATGTGGCTTAGAAGTTGCAAATTCGAGCAACGGATATCTCGAAACATTACCATGAAGTTCGGTGAGCGGGTACAGGACATGTTTGAGTTGGTTGAAAGAGAAATGTTGTTGGCTATTGGTGATCATAGTTGATGCCGACCGATTATTAAAAAATGCATTTATCTTGTTGTAGTCCCTTTCCTTTTTGGTAGTTTTTTTTGTATGTTGGTTTGTTTGTTTTTTCTTCATTGATCAAAAAAAGTTTTGTCATGGGACATTGTAGACTTGATGCCAATCTACATAATTAGTTAATTATTGGATACATTATAATAACGTGCTTATTTTCCTTAGCATGCAAGACACAACTGTTGGCTATAAATACACCCACAATAAACGTCTACTATTGTACTCCCATCACATCATTTGCAAAAAAAATGACAACTAAACACAGAGTTCGCTGTCACCATTTTGGTATAGCCATATTTTATGGTACAAATTCAAATCGTCGACCTCATCAAATGGTGCACCACCGTTACCACCAGGTCCCCGTTCCTTACCGATTGTGGGATACATTCCGTTTCTCAGTCCCGACTTGCACATACAATGCACTAACATGGCTCACACATACGGTCCCATTTTCAAGTTCAAGCTAGGGAGCAAACTTCATGTTGTGATAAACACCCCCGAATTAGCAAAAGAGGTGGTTCGTGACCAAGATAAGACCTTTTCTGTCCGTGACCAACCGGTGGCAGTCTTAGTACTAACTTATGGAGGCCAGGATATTGTATTTTCCAAAAACAACTCTAATTGGCGTAAGCTTCGTAAGATAGTAACCCATGAGCTTCTAAGCAACAAGAACCTTGAAGCAAGTAGTTCTTTCAGTATGGTGAAGTTAGAAAAACAATCAAACATGTTTTTAGTAAAATTGGTACAAAAATAAATGTTCGTGAGATCGCTTTCTCAACGGAGACAAATGTTTTAACAAGAATGTTTTGGGAAAATACTTCAGAGAAAGAGCCAAAATATAGAAATCTTGTAGCTGATGTAGAGACGGTGGCTTCAAATATCGTTGAGATTATTGGACAAGTGAATTTATGTGATTTCTATTAATGTTTGACTTAATTTCCTAAAAGAGAGTAATCATGCCTTGGAAAGCAAGTTAATTTGGGGAATAAGTTTACTTGGAGAGTAAGAAGTTTTAATTTGGTAGATTTCCAAATTGTAGTATATGTAGGTTAATGAGATAATTGTAAAGGGGAGAGAAAAACTTAGAGAGAAAGATTTGTAAAAGAGTAAAGAGTGTTGAGAATTGAGCGTCTCGATCTTGTAATTCATTAATCTTAGTAAGTTTTTATTAGTCTATATTATTGTATTTGGACCTTGTATTAATAGTCCATTTAGTTTAGCCCACTCGTATCCTTTTGTATCTTGTATTTATTCATGTTTCCTCAAGGCAATGAAGTAACTAATCAATTATCTCTATACCTTTGCATGGTATCGGAGCAGTCTCGAAATAAAACCATCCAAATCCCAAAAACCATCAAAATTCTTTCACTTCCATCGCAACAGCACCTTTGAAAAAAAAAAAAAATTCAGCAATTCTTCTATCCGAATTCAACCATTACTAATCATGTCTTCTAGCACCGATTCCGATAGGATATTCGGATTCACTAACATCAAGTCTTTCATATCCGTAACGCTAGATATGGAAGAACACAATTTCGCTCTTTGGAAACTAATGATCGAAATGCATTTTATAACTTGGGAGGTTGATGGATTCCTCAATGGTACCACGAATCCTAAATGCACCGATGATAAAGCATTGATTAGACGCTACAACTTAATTAAAATATGGATTTATAATACAATAAGTCCATTTCTACTGCAAATAATGATGAAGAAAACGGATACTTCCTATCAATTATGGACCGCAATTGAAGACTTGTTTCAAGGCAACAAGGACACAAAAGGCATACAATTAAAGAAGATCTCCGCAACGCTCGCCTCGGTGATTTAATTGTGGATACTTTTTGACACACAATGAAGGTAAATTCTGACTTGCTTGAAAATATTGGGCAACCCATTGACGAAAAAATCTTAGTTATGCACCTAATTAACGGTATACTCGAACGATATGGAAGCGTGTGTCAGTTGATTCGGTATAATAGGCCGCCTCCTTTCTTGTCGCTAGGGATATGTTAATTATGGAAGAAACTCGGTTAGCAAATACTCGAAACTCGGATGCTTATCATGATAGTTCGTCGTCTCCAACGGTTCTCCGTGTCAAAGGTAACACCAACCGTACCTATGATTCTCATGTTTGTAGGAATTTTCAACGGGGACATTGCGGTTATAGCGAAAAGTGTAAGTTCCTCCACATCGTTCCGACCAACGCTCCTTAACTTCACACAACAGCGAAATCGACTAGGGGTTCTGTTGGGTATTCCCAGTATCACGCTACTCCAGTAACAACGAATTCGTATACTCCTATATCACGACCTCCCATTTACACATGCCCTCCAGGTTTTGGAACAAGCCCAATCCAGACTAATTATCCTAGTCACAACCCAATGCAGTCCACTAATTACCCAAGTCAAGGCCCAAGTCCAAAAGCAAACGGGCCTTATGGATCTGCTCGGCCAAGTAGTTCTTAGGGACTCAATTCGTCATCTCCTAATGCATTTTTTCATACTCAACAGGGACCTTCGGACCAGGCCACTTCTCTTCCACAAGATTTTGCTAATATGACTTTTAAGGATAACGAAGAATGGTACATGGACACGGGAGAAACGTCATATCTCACTACGGACACATGTAATCTTTGTACTGTTTTTAATAAATGTATTATACCATCTATACTTGTTGGAGACGGTAATTCCATACCCGTCACCAACACGGGACATAACATTTTGCCAACCAAAACTAGTCCCTTACACTTAAACGTAATTTATGTTTGTAAAATAACCACTGATAATAATTGTTCTATTGAATTTGAAAAATCTGGTTTTCTGTGAAGGAACCTCGGACCCAAAACATCCTTCTACGATGTGGCAGCCCCGGTGACTTATACCCTACCACTTACCCAATCAAGCCTTCTTTTTCATTTTTGTTATCAAGTCAAGACACGTGGCATCAACGACCTGGTCATCCAAGAGAAGATGCTTTACGCGTTCCTAGTATAAATGGTTTAATTTCTTTTAATAAAAACTCGAAACATTTCATATGTAATGCGTGTCAACTCGGAAAACACATTAAACTTCCATTTTATAGTTCTTCTTCTTTTGTTGAGTCCACTTGTGACATTGTTCACTCGGATTTATGGACTTCCCCCATTCCAAGTATAAGTGGGATAAAATATTACGCTTTGTTTTTAGATCATTATTTGCACTTTCTTTGGGTATACCCTCTACGGAGGAAATGTGATGCTTTTAATCGTTTCTTGCAATTTAGAACATATGTTAAAACTCAATTCAATAAAGAAATCAAATCGTTTCTGTCACACCCCGCTCAAAGCGGAAACACGGAGTGTTCCAGTTAATGATATCAAGAGTCAAGGATTACAACATACAACCGTAAACAAAACATCAAATCATATTAATCATGCCTCAAGGTTTTAAAATACAATACATAATCGAAAGTAAATCCAAAGTCAAATACGAATACAATACAAATGTCAATACGTGGATCATAAAGGAATTACATCAAGCAAAACGAATTCCAAATACAATAAATATATGATCCCAAAATGTGCAAGGCATGATCAACTAAATCCTCAAACTCCTGAAAAAGCGTTAAAAACGACATCAACACAATGTTGGTGAATTATTCGCAATATGTAAATAAAGATTGACCCAATAAAAGATTTAATAATCAATTTAAGTTTCAAAAGCATATCTTGATGTATAACCCTAGCGTGAGTATAGATACCAAAGATTAAACATACACTGAACCTGACCACAAATCCCCTAACCTAAGGCGATGCAATACCAAAGGCAACAAACAATCATACGGCCATAACATTCACTCGTACGGATATCCTAACAAGTAATGAGGGTTGGTCAAACCCATATAGATCTATATATATGCAACCGTGGGCAATAAGCTAACAAGGGTATAAGGGGGGCTTACCCAAGCCTAAGAAGCATCCTAATCTAAGGTGATACTGATACACTAGGCATACAAGATATACATCATATAATAGTTCAAAAACGCTTTCCAGCCCAAAATAATAAGAGAAATGGGGCTACGAATAACTCACTAGATAAGCTCGGCAAGATATCGGGTGTAAAATCAATAAGGAGCTAATAATCCGCCGCCTAAGTGCCCTAAAACAATATAACATGGTCTAAGTATCTCATTAACATAGTACGGTTTAGCCTTGTCGGTTAAGTTTAGTGTTTAAGATATATTAAAGTATTCCGACGATTTCCAAGTCGAGTCGTGATGACGGTTCAAGGTGACGATGTTCCGCGCCGATAGGGACGATAGGAAAATATCGATAATTTCACGTCATAATGACTATTAGAGAGGAATAACATTCCGAGCCGAACTTGACTAACAGGAACGTCGATTGAAAGGAATACTGTTACCAAAGTTTATTGAAATCGACCAAAGTCAACGTCGAAGATGTTGACTTGGTCAAAGTCAAAGATGTTGACTTGGTCAAAGTCAAAGTCAACAATTTATAGAAAAAGTCAAAATCAAAGATTTTATAGAAAAGTCAAAATTGACGATTTTGGATTTGAAATATAACTTTGAAAATTTAGAAGTAAAAGGCTTTTATTTCAGAATAATAGAGTAAAAATGAGTTATAACGGTTTTAAACGATTTGATGTAAAACATAAGTAAAACGTTTGTTTAATTATTTCGGTAATGTTTAATATTGCGGTAATGTCTTTGAGTCCAAAGACGGTATTTGGCTTATATAGTACTTTTATACATATTAGATTACTGATATAAGTTTAAAGTTGAAATACGTTACGAATCTAGGTTGAACGTTTAAACGAAAAATGAATATTTTGAGGACAGACCCTCGGTGCTGCGCACCTAGAGGGTGGTGCTTAGCACCGAGCCATTTTCCAACTTTATGAAATTTACGTTTTAGCCGAAATCTGATTCGTTTGTCGTTTTAGCGTGAAAGTGTAAACTGATCAAATGTTAGTTTAGGTTCGTTTAGCATTTACCAAGTGTCATATATGTCTAAATGTGTGGTTTTACATATATTTATCATAAAATATGTTAATTTCGGTAATAATCTCATCTTAACATATTTTACACGTTTTAAGTCCAAATTTCCGAGAACGAAAGGTGTTGGTCTAATATGTTAACCTAACCGTTTTTCAAGGCTTAAAACCGAATTTAAAGATAATGAAAAGAAGTAGTTTAGAGGTTATGAATGTTTTACCGATTTCACCCGCAAGACGTGTAGATATGAAAGGCTTGCAAGTATTTCGGAGAGAGACTTTGTTGGTGGTGGTGAGGAGGTAGTAAACTCCATAATACAAACAAAATCCACCGGTTAGTAAGAGTCTCAAAAAGAAAGAAAATAAGGACTTTCGGAGAAGTTTCTTACCGAAACTAAAATGAACTTCTTCCCCCGAGATGGTATCCAATTTCTCCGAGGCAAAGAATGAGAGTAAGAGAGCTTCCATTTCACACATGAATAGAATGATGTTAGAGGTGTTCAAATGAAGGAAGAAATATAGAAAATTCGGAGAGTTTACATACCCAAAAACCGAACTAATGTTTCTTCAAAGAGAATCACCGAAACTCTTCATCTTCATGGGTGTCATCGGAAGTAAGGCTTGGTAGAGCAAAGGAAATAAGATTATGAGTTAGAACTCCAAGCCAAATGGAAGAAAAGAGAAGAAAAATGAAGGAAATGACAAGGAAACTTACCGAAAATTATGTAGATTCAAAGAGTGTTTGTAAGAGATGATTTCTCCAACTTTTTCCCTTGGATTCTCACTTCAATTTTGATGCATTCTGTTCTTATTTCTCTGGAAATTCTGGAGAGAAAACAAGAGTTGAAGGAAGTGAGAATGAGAGAAAAAGGTGGTAAAGTGTTTAGATGTAAGTTTGCAATTTTGGAAACATAGGAGTTGTGAACCTTCTCTAGATTCACAAACTCACTTGTCAAACCCAAATAAGGCAATTTACAGCCAGAATCACGTGCATAAAGGTGTGGAATCTCAAGAATTTGACTCAAAAAGCCGATTTGGATTCTAGCCATTTTTGGCCTAGGTGCTGCGCACCTCCCTCATAGGTGCTGGGCACCGAGGGTTTTCTTGGCTGAAATTGTTAAGTCATGGTTAAAGGATGGAATTTGTAACAGATTCCGTTAGTTCTCCGTTAAAGGACTAACTTTGTAATAGAATTAGTTAGAGGACTAACTTTGTAATGAAATTTCGAAATATGATTTTTCTTAACCGACGATTATGGCGTAAACACAATACTTTCATAACGCGAGTATACTAGATATTAGGCACTTAGGTGATTCTAAAGCTTCCGTCTCGAAAGACAAAGTGATAAAACACATAAACCCGACTCAAATGTATAAAACGTGAGTAAAATAAAGCGAAATGCAAGGGTCCAAATCATTGCGAATAAAAAGAGTAATAATCGATAAATGAAATATACCTCGAAAAGACGGATTGTCACAGCATCCCCCAGTAAAAAGGAATTTCGTCCTCGAAATTCTACTGAACACTGCTGCTAGCAAAAAGATGTGGGTACTTCTTCTGCATCTCGTCCTCCCGCTCCCAAGTAAACTCAGCTCCAATCTTCGAGTTCCATCGGACTTTCACTATCGGGATCCGACTCCGCCGTAACTGTTTGACATCTCGGTCAACAATCTCCACCGGCTCCTCTATCACATGAAGCGAGTCATCCAACCGTAGTTTCTCCAGTGGTACAATCAGGGTCTCATCAGCAAGGCACTTCTTGAGATGCGATACATGAAATACGTTGTGCACACCGCACAACTCAGGTGGCAACTCAAGTCGATAAGCCACTGGACCAACACGGGACAAAATCCTGAAGGGACCCGTAAAACGTGGACTAAGCTTGCTGCGTTTCTCAAATCGAAACACACCCTTCCACGGAGAAACTTTCAACAACACCATATCCCCAATCTGAAACTCCAAAGGTCTCCTACGCAAATCCGCGTACTTCTTCTGACGGTCTCGGGCGGCTATCAAACGATCCTTGATCCTGAAGATCTTATCTGTCGTCTCCTGAATCAACTCGGGACCTGTAATCTGGCTATCTCCTATCTCTGCCCAACATATCGGAGATCTACACTTCCTACCGTAAAGGGCCTCAAATGGAGCACAGTTGATGCTGGAGTGGTAACTATTATTATACGAGAACTCGACCAATGGTAAATGTCGATCCCAACTCCCACCAAAATCTAACACACACGCCCGAAGCATATCCTCCAATGTCTGAATAGTACGCTCACTCTGCCCATCTGTCTGAGGATGATAAGCCGTACTCATATCCAATCTGGTACCCAAGGATCGCTGTAAAGACTGCCAAAACCTCGAAGTGAATCGCGTATCACGGTCTGAAATAACTGATACTGGAATGCCATGCTTGGCCACAATCTCGTCGATGTACAATCTAGATAACTTCTCTACTCGGTAATCTTCACGAATAGGAAGAAAGTGCGCTGACTTAGTCAGCCGATCGACAATAACCCAGATAGTATCATAACCTCCTGTAGACCTAGGAAGTTTCGTAACAAAATCCATCGTGATCCTCTCCCACTTCCACTGTGGGATCTCGGGCTGCTGGAGAAGGCCGGAAGGCTTTTGGTTCTGAGCCTTGACCTTCGAACACGTCAAACACTTGCCCACATACTCGGCAATCGCCCGCTTAATGCCAGGCCACCAATAGAACTCCTTCAGGTCATGGTACATCTTATCCGCTCCAGGATGAACGGAATAATTCGACTTATGGCCCTCATCTAAAATCAACTGCCTAAGACTAACGGGAACCCAAATACGATCCATGAAGTACATCACCCCGTCGTCCTTCGGCTCCAACTGTCGTGCCAAACTGAATAAACCCTCATCCTTAAGGCGATCCTCGGTGAGAGCCTCCTGCTGAGCCTGAATAATACGAGCCTTCAAGCTCGACTGAATAGAAACCATCATAGCACGAATCCTCACCGGCTTAACCGACTCCTTGTGACTCAACGCATCGGCTACGACATTCGCCTTACCCGGATGGTAGCGAATCTCACAATCATAATCGTTGAGCAACTCAACCCATCGACGTTGCCTCATATTCAACATCTTTTGATCAAAGATGTGCTGTAACGACTTATGATCGGTGAATACGGTACACTTAGTACCATAAAGATAGTGACGCCAGATCTTCAAAGCAAAAACTACTGCGCCCAACTCTAGATCGTGTGTCGTGTAATTCTGCTCATGAATCTTCAACTGACGAGAAGCATAGGCAATCACTTTCCCATTCTGCATCAGTACACAACCGAGTCCCTTATGCGAAGCGTCGCAATATACTACAAAATTCTCGGTACCCTCGGGAAGACTCAAAATAGGCGCATCACACAACCGCTTCTTCAGTAACTGAAAAGCTTCCTCCTGTTCTTCACCCCAAACAAACTCCTCACTCTTCTGGGTCAATTTAGTCATAGGCGAGGCTATCTTCGAGAAATTCTCGATGAAACGACGATAGTAGCCTGCCAAACCCAAGAATGATCGGATCTCAGTGGGTGTCTTCGGAGCGACCCAATCTCTAACGGCTTCAATCTTGGCAGGATCAACGTGAATGCCCACACCGTTGACCACGTGGCCAAGAAACTGAACCGCAGACAACCAAAACTCACATTTCGAGAACTTAGCGTAGAGTTTCTCCTGTCTAAGCAACTCCAACACTAGTCTCAAATGCTCCTCGTGCTCTTCCCGGCTACGAGAATATATCAGAATGTCGTCGATGAAAACGATCACGAACTTGTCGAGGTAAGGACGACATATACGGTTCATCATGTCCATGAAAGCTGCAGGCGCATTCGTGAGACCGAAAGGCATAACCAAAAACTCGAAGTGGTCGTACCGTGTCCTGAAGGCGGTCTTCGGAATGTCCTCCTCCTGCACTCTCAACTGATGATATCCGGATCGTAAATCAATCTTCGAAAAGAAGCAAGAACCCTGAAGCTGATCGAACAAGTCATCTATACGTGGTAAGGGATACCGGTTCTTCACCGTCAGCTTATTCAACTCCCTGTAATCGATACACAATCTCATAGATCCATCCTTCTTCTTCACGAAGAGTACCGGCGCGCCCCAAGGAGAGAAACTCGGTCTAACAAAGCCTTTATCCACCAACTCCTGAATCTGCTTCGATAACTCTAACATCTCCGAAGGTGCTAACCGATAAGGAGCCTTCGCCACCGGCGCTGCTCCAGGAACCAAGTCGATACGAAACTCTACCTGTCTGCTAGGGGGTAACCCAGGTAAGTCCTCCGGAAATACATCAGGAAAGTCACGAACTACTGGCTGCTCCTCAATCTGCCCCGCGGTGTCTTTCTTCACAAGGTGTGCAAGAAAGAGTGTGCAATCCCGCTTGATGTACTCCCAAACCTTCATGCAAGAAACTATCTTAAGGCGCTTTCCCGTCTTATTTCCCCGAACTAACAATGGTCCACCAACTGGCAACGGAATACGAATCATCTTCTCGAAGCATATGATCTCTGCACGGTGTGTCGCCAACCAATCCATCCCAATAATAACATCGAAACTACCCAGCGTGATAGGGATTAAGTTAATAGGAAAAGTATGATCCTCAAAGCTAATCCTACAAGCACTAAGTATCTCTGTGGCACGTAAATGCTTACCATCGGCTAGCTCTATCTCATAAGTAGGCACTAATGGTCTAGAAGTACAAGTAATCATGGTCCTAAACTCGGTAGATATGAAACTCCTATCGGCACCAGAGTCAAATAAAATAAAAGCAGGCTGACCACATATAAGAAAAGTACCCGTGACAACGATGGGATCCTGCTGTGCCTCATGTGCGCCCATAACAAAAGCTCTACCACGTGAGCCTAAACCAGAAGTAGTACTAATGCCCGCCGAAGCTAACTTGGGACACTTGTCCCTGTGATGCTCAGTAGAACCGCACTCAAAACACTTGCCCTTCTGGGCACGGCAATACCTATCAGTGTGCCCCAACTTCTTGCATTTCCCACACTCCCAACACTTCACCTCCTGAGAATGATGATTACTACACCGTCCACATTTCGGATACTTGCTCTGAGTACCCGGGGTCACCGCAGCATAAGACTGCACTACGTGAGGTGTATCCTGCCTCCTACTCTTCTTCCTTGGGTCACTATGGCGAAATCCACCGCTCTGTTTCCCTGCGGAGTGCTGCCTAGGTGCCATGGGGGGTAATCTACCATCGCGGACCGCGTTATGAGTCAACGTGGTCGCGTGCTCCACTGCGCTCTGAAATGTGCATGGCCTCGAGGACATAACATTATCCCGAATCTCCTGGGATAATCCACGGATGTAACGACTGATCCTCTTAGGCTCCGGACGAACCAAGTGTGGAACTAACTGCGACAAAGTATAAAACCGTGTAGTGTATCCCATAATGTCTGACCCAACCATCTCTAGTTTCCACAACTCCTCCTCTAGCCTCTCGAGTTCCGCCTCGGGCACATACTCAATAAGGATCAACTCCTTCAACTGTTCCCAAGTCATCATATCAGTCTCCACCCGACCTCGAACGCTCACAATGGAATTCCACCAAGTCAATGTTGTACCGTGGAGAACAAACGTAGCATAACGGACCTTATCCTCCTCTGCGCAACCAACCGTACTGAAAATGGACTCTAACTTCTCCATCCACTGAAGTGTCCCAATAGCACCCTCTGTACCTCGGAACTCGGGGACTTTGCATCCCATGAAAGTCTTCAGTGAACATCCCCTCCGTGGAGTATCGTCAATAATAATGGTGCGTCGAGTAGAGTCGTCCGCTCTACCAGAACCAGAACCTCCAACATGCATACCCGTCTCGGGTCCACCAAATCCAGTAACCACAACATCAGGACCACCGTGTCCGGAACCACCTGAACCAGTACCCGTACCCTCGGGACCTCCACCAACAACAATCGGCTCAGGACCACCATGATCTGATCCACCAGTACCCGTGCCGTCACTGCTATGCACTGTACTCTCCCTGATCTGGGCAACAATAGTCGGCAACATCGCTGCTATCTGCTGGGCTACAAGCTGAGCCAAGTCTGGTGTAGTCTCTGGACCTGAATCACCGGTCCTCGTAACAGGAGTAGGACCGCTAGTCCTCGTGACAGGTGTAGGACCGCTAGTCCTCGTAACTGGAGTAGTCCTCGTGACTGGAGTAGGACCTCTAGATCTCGTGCTCGTGCTCGCATCTCTAGCCTTCGCACTCGGACGACCACGTCGTGCTGACTTCTTAGGCGGCATCGTCCTAAAAGTATAAACGTGTTAAGATAGGCGACAAAATAGGGTTAGATAATAAAAGCAAAAGCGAGAAAATAAACACGTAAAGCAAATAATGCACACTTAGCAAATCAGAGAAAAATCGATTGTAAAGCCTCCGGTCATAGTCCAAGTGATTTCCTTCATAAAATCACTCGGTTCGCTATAACCATTGGCTCTGATACCAATTTCTGTCACACCCCGCTCAAAGCGGAAACACGAAGTGTTCCAGTTAATGATATCAAGAGTCAAGGATTACAACATACAACCGTAAACAAAACATCAAATCATATTAATCATGCCCAAAAGGTTTTAAAATACAATACATAATCGAAAGTAAATCCAAAGTCAAATACGAATACAATACAAATGTCAATACGTGGATCATAAAGGAATTACATCAAGCAAAACGAATTCCAAATACAATAAATATATGATCCAAAAATGTGCAAGGCATGATCAACTAAATCCTCAAACTCCTGAAAAAGCGTTAAAAACGACATCAACACAATGTTGGTGAATTATTCGCAATATGTAAATAAAGATTGACCCAATAAAAGATTTAATAATCAATTTAAGTTTCAAAAGCATATCTTGATGTATAACCCTAGCGTGAGTATAGATACCAAAGATTAAACATACACTGAACCTGACCACAAATCCCCTAACCTAAGGCGATGCAATACCAAAGGCAACAAACAATCATACGGCCATAACATTCACTCGTAGGGATATCCTAACAAGTAATGAGGGTTGGTCAAACCCATATAGATCTATATATATGCAACCGTGGGCAATAAGCTAACAAGTGTATAAGGGGGGCTTACCCAAGCCTAAGAAGCATCCTAATCTAAGGTGATACTGATACACTAGGCATACAAGATATACATCATATAATAGTTCAAAAACGCTTTCCAGCCCAAAATAATAAGAGAAAAGGGGCTACGAATAACTCACTAGATAAGCTCGGCAAGATATCGGGTGTAAAATCAATTAGGAGCTAATAATCCGCCGCCTAAGTGCCCTAAAACAATATAACATGGTCTAAGTATCTCATTAACATAGTACGGTTTAGCCTTGTCGGTTAAGTTTAGTGTTTAAGATATATTAAAGTATTCCGACGATTTCCAAGTCGAGTCGTGATGACGGTTCAAGGTGACGATGTTCCGCGCCGATAGGGACGATAGGAAAATATCGATAATTTCACGTCATAATGACTATTAGAGAGGAATAACATTCCGAGCCGAACTTGACTAACAGGAACGTCGATTGAAAGGAATACTGTTACCAAAGTTTATTGAAATCGACCAAAGTCAACGTCGAAGATGTTGACTTGGTCAAAGTCAAAGATGTTGACTTGGTCAAAGTCAAAGTCAACAATTTATAGAAAAAGTCAAAATCAAAGATTTTATAGAAAAGTCAAAATTGACGATTTTGGATTTGAAATATAACTTTGAAAATTTAGAAGTAAAAGGCTTTTATTTCAGAATAATAGAGTAAAAATGAGTTATAACGGTTTTAAACGATTTGATGTAAAACATAAGTAAAACGTTTGTTTAATTATTTCGGTAATGTTTAATATTGCGGTAATGTCTTTGAGTCCAAAGACGGTATTTGGCTTGTATAGTACTTTTATACATATTAGATTACTGATATAAGTTTAAAGTTGAAATACGTTACGAATCTAGGTTGAACGTTTAAACGAAAAATGAATATTTTGAGGACAGACCCTCGGTGCTGCGCACCTAGAGGGTGGTGCTTAGCACCGAGCCATTTTCCAACTTTATGAAATTTACGTTTTAGCCGAAATCTGATTCGTTTGTCGTTTTAGCGTGAAAGTGTAAACTGATCAAATGTTAGTTTAGGTTCATTTAGCATTTACCAAGTGTCATATATGTCTAAATGTGTGGTTTTACATATATTTATCATAAAATATGTTAATTTCGGTAATAATCTCATCTTAACATATTTTACACGTTTTAAGTCCAAATTTCCGAGAACGAAAGGTGTTGGTCTAATATGTTAACCTAACCGTTTTTCAAGGCTTAAAACCGAATTTAAAGATAATGAAAAGAAGTAGTTTAGAGGTTATGAATGTTTTACCGATTTCACCCGCAAGACGTGTAGATATGAAAGGCTTGCAAGTATTTCGGAGAGAGACTTTGTTGGTGGTGGTGAGGAGGTAGTAAACTCCATAATACAAACAAAATCCACCGGTTAGTAAGAGTCTCAAAAAGAAAGAAAATAAGGACTTTCGGAGAAGTTTCTTACCGAAACTAAAATGAACTTCTTCCCCCGAGATGGTATCCAATTTCTCCGAGGCAAAGAATGAGAGTAAGAGAGCTTCCATTTCACACATGAATAGAATGATGTTAGAGGTGTTCAAATGAAGGAAGAAATATAGAAAATTCGGAGAGTTTACATACCCAAAAACCGAACTAATGTTTCTTCAAAGAGAATCACCGAAACTCTTCATCTTCATGGGTGTCATCGGAAGTAAGGCTTGGTAGAGCAAAGGAAATAAGATTATGAGTTAGAACTCCAAGCCAAATGGAAGAAAAGAGAAGAAAAATGAAGGAAATGACAAGGAAACTTACCGAAAATTATGTAGATTCAAAGAGTGTTTGTAAGAGATGATTTCTCCAACTTTTTCCCTTGGATTCTCACTTCAATTTTGATGCATTCTATTCTTATTTCTCTGGAAATTCTGGAGAGAAAACAAGAGTTGAAGGAAGTGAGAATGAGAGAAAAAGGTGGTAAAGTGTTTAGATGTAAGTTTGCAATTTTGGAAACATAGGAGTTGTGAACCTTCTCTAGATTCACAAACTCACTTGTCAAACCCAAATAAGGCAATTTACAGCCAGAATCACGTGCATAAAGGTGTGGAATCTCAAGAATTTGACTCAAAAAGCCGATTTGGATTCTAGCCATTTTTGGCCTAGGTGCTGCGCACCTCCCTCATAGGTGCTGGGCACCGAGGGTTTTCTTGGCTGAAATTGTTAAGTCATGGTTAAAGGATGGAATTTGTAACAGATTCCGTTAGTTCTCCGTTAAAGGACTAACTTTGTAATAGAATTAGTTAGAGGACTAACTTTGTAATGAAATTTCGAAATATGATTTTTCTTAACCGACGATTATGGCGTAAACACAATACTTTAATAACGCGAGTATACTAGATATTAGGCACTTAGGTGATTCTAAAGCTTCCGTCTCGAAAGACAAAGTGATAAAACACATAAACCCGACTCAAATGTATAAAACGTGAGTAAAATAAAGCGAAATGCAAGGGTCCAAATCATTGCGAATAAAAAGAGTAATAATCGATAAATGAAATATACCTCGAAAAGACGGATTGTCACAGTTTCAATGTGATCATGGGGGGAATTCGACAATAATGATATGTACAAACTTTTTGAAACCAAAGGCATCATTTTTCATTTCTCATGCCCTAAAACCTCCCAACAAAACGGAAAATCCGAAAGAATGATTAGATCCATAAATAATATAATTCGTACACTCCTTTTCCATGCTACTCTTCCTCCAATCTATTGTCTTGAGGCTCGCTACCCATCTCTTATATGTCCTTCCATCCACCGCAATAGATAACGGAATTCCTTTTCAAAAATTATTTAACAAACCCCTGTGTTACACCAAACTTCGAACTTTCGGTTGTCTTTGCTATCCGCACCTTCACACATCTCACAAACTCCAACCTCGCTCCACTCCTTGCGTCTTTCTTGGTTACCCTACTAGTCACTGCCACTATCGATGTCTTGACTTGACAAACAAGAAAATAATTATTTCACGTCATGTCATTTTTGACGAAAGCCAATTTCCTTTTAACCACGCTAAACCATCTCCTAGTACCAAACCAAACTACACTTTCCTTGACGATCCTTTCACCGAATCCTTAATCCCTTCGCCCAAACCAACCACCTCGCCCTATGTTCCTTTACACCCAAACCCCCCCCCCCCCCCCCCCCCCCCCCCCCCCGGCACACACACACACACACACACACCCCACCACTAAATCAACCACCACCAGCTTCCCCGCACACCTCCCCTATTCAGCCACCTGTCGACCAGACTATTCTCGAACCATCATCACCATTAAATCCCCCTACACCTGCTGCCACCCCCACCTCCACCCCCACACCCCATGACAAATCGCTCTAAAACTGGAAATTTGAAACCGATAACACGCCTTAACCTTTACACAACATCACATCCACATGTTCCCTGTTCTCACCTTAAGGCCTTTAAAAATCCCCTTTGGCAAAGGTGTGACAACCGCAAATTTCGTATCACTTTTGCGTTTTATCATCTACCGTTATTTGTTTTTATTTTATTTTGACCCTATTATTATTGGTATTTATTTTGTTTCACGTGATATTGGTTTAGTCGGGATTTAAATTATTGTTTCGTCCTTCGTGACGTAAACGTTATAGTACCTAAGTGCCTAGCAAATTTTAAGTATTCTCGTAGGTTATTATTAGTATTTTAAAGCCTTCGTCTTTTCGAGAAAAATTAACATTTAAAATATTACAAAATTTACCCTCTAACTAAAAATCTGTTACAAGGTTAGTCCTTTAACGGGAACTAACGAAATCTGTTACAAATTCAGTTCTTTTAACGGACAAACTAATGGAGCAGATGGAGGCCCCTAATGCGGCGCATTAGAGGTTCAATGCGGGGCATTCTCCCTGCAGTCCAGGTCAAGACAAAAACGCTTTGTTGCTTTATTGAAACCCCAACTCACATGCAACCATGTGATTTCTGCCCAAAACTTGCTCTAATTGGTATGGATGAGTGAATTTGTGGATCATTGACCAATTCAAATCATCTCTCATTCCTATTTTGATCCTTAAACCATTTCCAACCCATTTGGTCAAACTTTGTGTCTCTCTCTAGAACTCAAACTCTCTCTAATTCCTTTCAATTCCAAGAACTTTTAGAGAGACAAATCAAATTAAAAAGTGATAATTGAATAGAGAAAGACCATTAGAAGACTTCCTTTGAATTCTACATCTTTCGGTAAGTAACTTTCTTTGAAAAAAAATCCATTTTTTTTTACATACTCTAGTTTTCCTTACTAGACACAAAGAGTATACTAACCAAACTCTTGTGTTCTTGAAAGGAATTCATCCAACAAGGTTTCATTTCCGGTTTATTCTTGAGTTAGAAGGATTTCTATCTTGGAGAAATCAGTAAGTAAGAACTGTTGTAAATATCTTTCTTCCATTATTTTCTCCTTAAAAGTCCATTCTAAGATATTATCATGCTTGATGTTTGGAGCTCTCTTTCACCACACTTCCTTGGAAAGTTCTTGGAATTCAAGACTTCTATCTTGGTGAAATTTGGTAAGTAAATCCCTTAAAAACGTTTTCTCTCATTTTTCTCTTTCAAATCCATATTCTAACGTATTCACTTTTCTCTTCATGTTTGGAGCTTATTACTCTCCCAAAACCGCTTTAAAGTCTTTTCCGACAAAAGTCTCGAGGCTTGTTTGCTACTTCAAAGACTTTTCGGTAATTCTTCATCTTTCCCTCTACTTTTCCGTTTTTCTGTTATTACTCATTTTCTCGCCTAAAACTATCTTAAAAACTTGTAAAAGAGTTAAAACGATTATTATGGCTAAAAACATAAAAGTTACTATAAAACTTAATAACCTTACCATGTTAATAGGATATTAGAAAACTTAACCGAAAACGTTATGACTAACATATATAAAACCGGATAATGACATATAGGCGTATTAGTAAATTCTTTATCGAATATGTTCCAACACCTTCTTGAAATATTAGTGGACTCGTAAAATCTAAGTATTTTATATCTATTATATATTATAACAAACTTAACGAGATATAACTAAAATCTTGTAAAATATTGTAAAATAAGTATATGTATGAATATGTATATTTTATATAAACTACGTATGAGTTATTTGACTAAATAACTTTAATTAACAATCTGTAACTACTCACCTAAGACTTAACCTAACTAACCGGTACTGAAACGATTTTAATCGAAAACTGAAATTTGACAACCTGACCCCTAAATGCGCCCGCATAGTACCCTCTATGCGCCGCATTCTAGGGTGTTCCAGGTTCGTTTCGTCGTTTTGCGTAGTTTGGACGATTTTAAGTATACGTAAACCTATTTTTAGTATACGTAAAGTATTATACATTGATAAATATATGTTTTGGAATCAAAACATAAACGCAATCTTAAACGACATACTACTTACTATTATATATATATATTAAAAACGTCCGTTTTATCGTTAAATCGTTTATTTCTCCGAAAACAATCAAATCTTCGATTTTAAACCTAATCTTTTAAACAAACTTTTATAAAACTGATTCAAGTCATATTTTACTCAAATATTCAAATTAAATCTTTAAAATATTCAAATCGTCATGGGTTGATTTTCGTTGAATTTGACTTCTTATCAAAACGGTTGACTTTCGTTGACTTTGACCATGTCAACTACCTTTGATATTAACTTTGGTTGACTTTGACTTTAGTTGATTTTAACTTGGTCGACTTGACCATGGTTGACTTTGACTTCGGTTGACTTCGACTTTGGTTGACTTTGACTAAATCTAATACTCCTTTCAATCGATATTTCTGGTAGTCACTTTAGGCTCGGAATATCATTCCTATCTAATAGAAGTTATAAACCTACTACTTATTAGAGATACTTAGACCTTTATATCTTTATGCTAGGGCACTTAGGCGGTGGAGTATTATTCTCCAGCTTGTGTCTACCCGACATACTTATCGATGATTCGTGAGTTATTCGATGCCCTTTTACCGCTTTATAAATTTTACTTCAGGCATGATTAGCGTTAACTAAATTTTATATATCTTGATTATGCATATATAGATCTATATGGGTTTTACGAACCCTCATCATTCACTGTGTGAAGGGATGTTATTACCGCTTAATTTTCGTGTACTATCTTAGTTTGACACACTAAGACAGAGGGTTTAAATGTTGCCTTTGTTGTAAGGTTCAGGTGTAGATGAATATCTAAGGTTTATGCATATATCGTACATTGTTATAATTCAAGATATTATTCATTTATAATATTGATTTCTAACTATATTTCAAATGGGTCAAAATCTTCAAAATATTATGTTTTTATAAAAATATGAATAACCCACCAACTTTATGTTGACGTCGTATTTTTAACGCTTTTCAGGAGGTTGAGTTTTGCATAAAATATGGAGTTACTATTTTTGCTTTGGATATTGTATGGACTTTTGAAGAGACGTAGCTAGATGTAGTTAGTTTCTATTTAGGTCATGTACCATTCTGTATTGTTTTATTTTTGTATTGTTGTAACTCCTAAACTTCATTTAATGTAATCTTATTGTTATAGTGTTTATTCGATGTAATACTTGGTCTTCTGATACCTAATATATTGTACACCTCGGGTTTCCGCCTGAGCGGGGTGTGACAAAAAGTCTATATTTGATGAATATGATGCATTAATTAAAAAACAATACTTGGATTCTTGTTCCTCGTCCTGCAGGTGTAAACGTTGTTACTTCGATGTGGCTTTTTAAGCTAAATCTTACTTCTGATGGTTCTATTAGTCGCTACAAAGCTCGATTAGTAGCAAATGGGCGGAGTCAGAAATAGGGTATTGACTGTGATGAAACTTTCAGTCCGGTTGTGAAACCAGGCACCATTCACACAGTTCTTAGTCTAGCAATTTACCGATCATGGCCGATTCACCAGGTAGACGTAAAGAACGCCTTATTGCACGGTTTTCTCAATGAAACTGTGTACATGCATCAACGACCTGGTTTTGTCAAACCGGCTCGCCCTGGTCACGTTTGTCTTCTACAGAGGTCTCTTTACAGTCTTAAACAGGCACCACGTGCCTGGTTTCAGCGCTTTGCTACGTATGCTCTTCGTATTGGATTTCTTCAGAGTTGTACAGATTCTTGTTTATTTATTTACATGAATGGTCGGGACACCGCTTATATGCTTCTATATGTGGACGACATCATTCTCACAACATCATCCACTACCTTTCTGCAGCGCATCATATCTGTACTCAACAGATAATTCTCTATGACAGATTTGAGTCCATTGAGCTACTTCCTCGGCATATCTGTCACTCGATATTACACTGGCATGTTTTTATCTCAGCAGAAATAAGCATGTGACATCCTAGAGCGAGCTCATATGCTCAACTGCAACCCCTGCAAGACTCCAGTAGACACATACTCCAAACTCAGTCTTAGTGGCCCTCATGTTGCTGATCCGAGTTTGTACCGTAGTCTTGCGTGGGAATTACAGTATCTTACGTTTACTCGCCCAAATTTGTCCTATGCAGTACAACAATGTTTGTTTATGCACGATCCATGTGATCCCCATCTACAGGCTCTCAAGCGCATCCTTCGCTATGTTCGGGGCACCATCAGTTTGGGGTTACAACTTTATTCTTCACCGATTACTCAGCTTACAAATTACTTTGATGCAGACTGGGGAGGCTGCCCTGATTCCCGTCGTTCTACCTCGGGTTATTGTGTGTTTCTGGGTTCTAACCTCCTTTCATGGTCTTCAAAACGACAACACACAGTCTCCCGTTCCAGTGCTCAGGATGAGTATCGCGGGGTCGCTAATGCAGTGGCAGAAACATCCTGGCTACGTAACCTACTTCGTGAGCTACATACTCCCATTTCTTCCGCTGCTATTGTATTTTGTGATAATGTGAGTGTTGTCTACATGTCTAAGAACCCGGTTCAACATCAACGGACCAAACACATAGAGATTGACATTCATTTTGTTCGCGACAAGGTTGATGTCTTGTCCGTGTTCTTCATGTCCCTTCCCGCTATCAGTACGCATATATCTTCACCAAAGGCCTTCCTTCTTCGCTCTTTACAGTTTTTCGTAACAGTTTGAGTGTCCGTTCCTCTCCCGATCACACTGCGGGGGCATATTAGTCTATATTATTGTATTTGGACCTTGTATTAATAGTCCATTTATTTTACCCCACTGGTATCCTCTTGTATCTTGTATTTATTCATGTTTCCTTAAGGCAATGAAGTAACTAATCAATTATCTCTATACCTTTGCAAGTTTTCGTTTGTGGATTAACCTTGAGGAGGTGAACCAAAATCGTTGTTGTGTTTGCTTTTTCTGTTTTCGTTTATTGGTTATCATCTTTGTGTTGATTCTACTTGTGGTGGGCGATCCAAACAAGTGGTATGAGGTTGGAGGAGAAAGAATCACGCAACTCGGAGGATACCCATACGAAGAAGCAAGAAAATTCGTTTTTAGTTTTTTGTCATTTTCTTCGCAGTGGTGGTAAAAGTGACGAATCTCAGTTGTTAACCGTCGGATCGTCGTCAAATTTTGGCTGTAGGTTCAAGACCAGTTGATCTAAGATCTGACCGTTGGCATTTTGGATTGGAGGTTTTTGTAGTAAGATACAAGCTTTCCTAATTTGGCTGCAGATTTTCCGTCGTTTTCTGCGTAACTGTGAAAAAATGAGTGTTCTGGGTTCGTTAACCGTCGGATCTTTGTGAATATTGGTCAGGCGGTTCAAGACACATAGATTTACGTTTTCACTGTTAGATTTTTGATTCAAGCTTCGTACAAAGAATTATCGATAAAAGATGGCTAGTGATGCGTCAAAGTTCTCGATCCCGATGTTGGATGGAAGATGGATTTTACGGTTTGGAAGATGACTATTGAAGATGTGTTGGTACAACAAGGTATTGATGAATCTCTACAAGAGGCGCAACCGAAAGAGAAGAAAAATGATGTTTGAAAGACGATGCAAAAGAAAGCTTCGAGTACAATAAGGCTGTCACTTGCTCCGGAGATCAAATACAGTGTTTTGCACGAGAAAACACCGAATGGAATTTGGGATAAGCTCGCGAGTATTCAAGCTTCAAATTCGTTGACAATCGACTATATTTGAAGATGAATTTGTTTTCGTTGAAACTCGAAGAAGAAGGGAATTTGCATGATCATATTAACTCTTTTAATCAGTTGGTTTGTTGGTTGTCTAATGTGGATGAGGTGTTGAAAGATGAAGAGCAAGCCTTGTTGATGTTGTTATCTTTGCCAAAATCTTATAAGTCGTTTGTGCAGACTATGTTGTTTGGGAGGACCACTTTGACACTTGAAGATGTGCTTAATGAGTTGCGTGATAATGAAAGGATGACGAGGAGTGATAGAATCTATATTTCTTGGAGAGGGAATCTTTACAAATGAGGACTTATTGCGAAAGCAATAAAAAGAAGAACGAGAAAATGGTGCATTTCTCTAATAAAGATGAAGTTTTAGGGAATTTGAGTCAAGGGAGGATTTGTTAATGTTTGACTTAATTTTCTAAAAGAGAGTAATCAAGCCTTGGAAAGCAAGTTAACTTGGGAAATAAGTTTACTTGTAGAGCAAGGAATTTTAATTTGGCAGGTTTTCCAAATTGTAATAGATTTCTTTTAGCCTATATATAGATGATATTATGTAGGTTAATGAGATAATTCTAAAGGTGAGAGAAATAGAGAGAAAGATTTGTGAAGGAGTCAAAAGTGTTGAGAGTTGAGCGTCTCTATCTTGTAATTCATTAATCTTAGTAAGGTTTTTCGTTTGTGGATTAACCTTGGGGAGGTGAACCACCAAAAATTGTTGTTGTGTTTGATTTTTCTGTTTTCGTTTATTGGTTATTATCTTTGTGTTGATTCTACATGTGGTGAGCTGTCCCAACAATTTCTTCCATGTTCTTGCACGATTTGATCTACAAGGTGTCGAGCGAGATATGAAGAAGCAACGCGAGAAGATGGATCGGATTTTTACAAGCAACATTGAAGGAAAGAGAGATTTTCTACAAATCTTATTAGATCACAAAGACCAAAAAGATGCCACATCGCTTGACATCACCCAAGTAAAGGCAATTCTCTTGGTAAGATTTATTCTTCGTGCCTCACGCATATTGCTAATAGTAAGTTTTTAATGCAACTATGCCGTTAAAAAAAGAAAAAAAAATATTGAAACATAAGTTGACGAAAAATCATCCAACGTGACATTCTGCTTAAATCGTTTGCATTGTTCATTTTTCATTACTCTACAAACTACAAAGAATGTTAACAACAAGCCTATCATTTTCTTTAAAATAAATACTTTTGATTGCCCTTATAATTAATCAGTTTTATTACATTATTGTCTCATTGGGTTAGAAAAACAAGAGTATTACTTTTGGGCCCAATCCCAAAATGTTTTGGTCAAAACTGATTACCGAAAATACCAACTACCCGAAATGATCTTAACCGAAATCAATTGATTTTTAAAAAACATATTTTTTTTTCCTGTGAAATAGATCCACCAAAATGAAATGGACAAAACTATTAGATGATAGGTCAAAATCCGATTTGTGGGTTTGAGTCTGATGATGTACCAAGTGAGATTCCAGAACCTCGTAAAGGTAAAAGAGTTCGGAAAGCTAAATCATATGGTTCTGATTTTTAGCTATACTTAGTTGAGGGATCGAGAGATCAAGTTGGATCACAATACGTTTATTGTTATTGTATTGAGGGTGATCCTAGAACCTGTAATGAAGCTATGCAATCTCGAGATTCTGCTTTCTGGAAAGAAGCAATTGGTGATGAGCTTGGGTCAATTATGGAAAATGGTACATGGGTTCTATCTCATTTACCCCCAAAGCATTAGGTTGCAAATGGATCTTCAAAAGGAAGATGAAAGTCGATGGAACAATTGACAAATTTAAAGATCGATTGGTAATCCAAGGCTTTAGACAAAAGGAAGGTATCGATTATTTCGATACCTATGCACCAGTTGCTCATATCACTACTATTAGATTGTTTTTAGCTTTAGCAGCTATACACAATCTAGTGATCCATCAAATGAAAATGGGCTTGCCCAAGTGAATTTACACGATACAGGGCTATAACCACTTGGGCAAGCCATGTATCGTGTAAATTCACTTTCCGTATTAAGTATTTCGACCCTATAAGATGCTTGGGTTGCACGAAATCCTAATCGGGCAAACCCTGATTTATTAGAGACTGATGTGACTTCATATTCAGCTCGGATACGAGTTAGGGAAGTGTGGAGTACACACTCGTTGAGCTAATATGAACTCAACCATGATAGTAAAGTAGGGGTCAAGGGGTTGAGCCCCTTTACGAATCAGTATTAAGGTCTAACCTTAATTTTCCCGCCAAAACCCCAACATTTTGGACAGTTTTCAGACAGTAACCGTCATATGATTTGTCTTCATAATACAGATAAATTAGTTTCATTAGTAGAGAACGAAAATCATTCAATTCCTTTAGTTTTCCGATTTGTGATTCTGGTGCCTAGAACATACATTGACAATTCTCTTTGTATTATCCCGATTAAGATTTCGTGCAACCCAGGCATCTTATAGGGTCGAAATACTTAATACGGAAAGTGAATTTACACGATACAGGGCTTGCCCAAGTGGTTATAGCCCTGTATCGTGTAAATGCACTTGGGCAAGCCCATTTCATTTGATGGATCACTCGATTGTGTATAGCTGCTAAAGCTAACAACAATCTAATAGCAGTGATACGAGCAACTGGTGCATAGGTATCGAAATAATCGATACCTTCCTTTTGTCTAAAGCCTTGGATTAGCAATCGATCTTTAAATTTGTCAATTGTTCCATCGACTTTCATCTTCCTTTTGAAGATCCATTTGCAACCTAATGCTTTGCAACTAGGGTGTAAATAAGATAGAACCCATGTACCATTTTCCATAATTGACCCAATCTCATCACCAATTGCTTCTTTCCAGAAAGCAGAATCTCGAGATTGCATAGCTTCATTAAAGGTTCTAGGATCACCCTCAATACAATAACAATAAACGTATTGTGATCCAACTTGATCTCTCGATCCCTCAACTAAGTATAGCTGAAAATCAGAACCATATAATTTAGCTTTCCGAACTCTTTTACCTTTACGAGGTTCTGGAATCTCACTTGGTACATCATCAGAATGATCATCCTGTGGAAATTCATTCGAATTTGGTATAATATCCTTTGGTCTAGGCATTGAAGAAAAGCGATTCTCATCAAATATTGCATCTCTAGATTCTATAATTGAGTTAATAGAAACAAAATCATTAGGTTTATTACATAAAACCTATATGGCTTGGAATGCTCAGCATATCCAACAAAGATGCAATCAATACCCTTTTCACCAAAAGGTTTTCTTTTTGGGTCAGGAAGCCTTACAACGGCTCTACAACCCCAAACTCGCAAAAATGACAAGTTGGGTCATTTTTTATACCAAAGTTCATATGGGGTAGTCTTGTTCCTTTTATTAAGAACTCTATTTAATAAATAACAAGCCGTTAACATGGCCTCTCCCCATAAACCCTCACTCAAACCCGAGTACGATAACATGGAATTAACCATTTCTTTAAGAGCTCTATTTTTCCTTTCAGCCAGACCATTTTGTTGTGGTGTGTAAGAAGCTGTAGTTTCATGAATTATTCCTACAAATTGGAAAAATGCATGATCATAATATTCACCACCTCTATCTGTGCATAAGGTTTTAACTAAGTCATTTTGTTGAAATTCAACTTCTGTTTTATAAATTCTAAATTTATCAAGGGCTTCATCTTTTGCATGTAGCAAATACACATAGCAAAACCTAGAGACATCATCTATAAAAGTTACAACATACTTCTTATTGCCTAAAGATGGAGTAGCATGAAAATCACATAAATCACTATGTATCAATTCAAGTATATATTCATCTCTAATGACTCTTTTAGCGTATGAGAGTGTTTTCATTCAAAAAAGACTAATAGCGTATGAGAGTGTTTACTACTGATCATCACCTTAATCGGACGGTCAGCATTGGTTCTTAGCGTTCCTATACTTTGGGCCGTTCTTACCCGAACCTCACCCTATATATATATATATATATATATATATATATATATATATATATATATATATATATATATATATATATATATATATATATATATATATAAAGATTTATTAACGCTTAACATGCCCGATAAAAATATAAAAGCGGTAAAAGGGCAACGAATAACTCACAGTCAAGCAATAAACACGTCGGGTAAACGACAATCAAGCGAACAATGCTCCAACGCCTAAGGGCCCTAGCAATACGTACATAAAATAGTCTAATTATCTCTAAGTCTAGTAGGGTTTTCCTTATACGATTAACGTTAAATGATATAATAATAGTGTTCAAAAAGGTAGAATTTCGAGTTAAAATATAAGATAACATACTTCGTGTCAAATGACAACATTATACTTTAATTACAAAAGATTTTGTATTACGATCGCTTATTGGAGTAATATATACTTTTATCGAAAATATAGAACTTTGGCAAAAATAGTATATGCAATGTTATGTTTAAGATCGTGTATACGCTTAATATTTAGTTTATATAAACAAGTTTGAAACGAGAGGAAAGGATTTAGATGACAAAACGGAAGTAAAATATGCACTGAAGTCCCACTACGTCGCATTGGCCAATGACTGCGGAACAGTGGCCTTGTTACTCCAAGAGTTTTGTTACGCAATTTGTTACGGAATAAGGATGTTTCGTGACATGTTATTACATTTAAATGGGTGTTACGCAGCCTTGTTACGCAAGGAGTGTGTTGCGCTACACATTGTTGCGCAACCATTTTGTTTCGGTACAAAATTAAGTGTTACAGAAGAATGCTAATGAAGCCCCACTACGTCGTAGTGGGCAATAACTGTGGCGCAGTGGCGTGTTACGTTAACGAAACAGGGTGTTGCGCTAGGAATGGTGTTACGCAAGGAGTGGTGTTGTGCTACTAGTTGTTGCGCAACAATATTGTTACGCTATAATGGGTGTCACACAACTAGGGTTTTTACGGTGATTGTTACGGAGCTTGTTTCGGATGAAAGCTACTGACGCTCCACTGTGTCGCAGTAGGCAATGACTCTGCCGCAGTGGCGTGTTACGCAACTCTGTTGCGGCACATCTGACCTCCGAAACAGTCCTTTTTGTTACATTTTTAAAGCGTTTTAGGTATCAAATTCCATAAATGTTAAACCCTTATGTCCAGAATACGTTTTACATGTAAATACTTGTATAATTTTGGTATTTAAATATGAAAATAGGTATTTATTTTGTAAAAGTCTAAATACTAAAAATATGTAACTTTTGTTGTATAAAATGTTATAAAAATCCGGTTTTCTTCCAATTTTTTATTTGTGTTTATAAGTCTTAACAGAATATTAGGGAAAGTTTATGAAAACAAAAAAGATTTAAGGATAAAAATGAGGAAAACTTACCGAAAACAAAGGAAAACGGAATGGATGATGAAGATACGATATATGCTTCGATTTGTTGTGTAACCTTGAGAAAAATATGGGGTTTATGAGGTGAAATTTCTGGAAATTGTAGAGAGAAGTGTGTGTGTTTGTTGAGAGAGAAAGTGATTTAGAAATGGAATGAAAACAAGACGTGGTCAAAATCCACTTTTGGCTCACATACAACCAAAAGTGCAGAAAAGAGTTGGAAGGCTCGGGATTGGGTGAAAATGGTGGTCCAAATCCGAGAAAATGACATTTTCGGCGTTTTATGATAATTAGGTCACTACGTCGCAGTTACACTGCGGCGCAATGCCCTTAACATTTTATGTTATTTCACCGTTAAAGGACTGAATTTGTAATACATTTGCCATTAAGTCATGCTTCGATTTGTTGTGTAACCTTGAGCAAAATATGGGGTTTATGAGGTGAAATTTCTGGAAATTGTAGAGAGAAGTGTGTGTGTTTGTTGAGAGAGAAAGTGATTTTGAAATGGAATGAAAACAACACATGGTCAAAATCCACTTTTGGCTCACATACAACCAAAAGTGCAGAAAAGAGTTGGAAGGCTCTCGATTAGGTGAAAATGGTGGTCAAAATCCGAGAAAATGATATTTTCGGTGTTTTATGATAATTAGGTCACTACGTCGCAGTTACACTGCGGCGTAGTGCCCTTAACGTTTTATGTTATTTCACCGTTAAAGGACTGAATTTGTAATACATTTGCCATTAAGTCCTGTTAAAGGACCAACTTTGTAATAGATATGTCGTTAGAGGACTAACTTTGAAATATATTAACGTTAATATTAATCGCATAATTAAAGGTATAAGTCACCCTAGCTAACTTACAAGCATACTTATTTCTAATAGGCACTTAGGTTCTAATACGTTTCCGGCGCAGAAACTACATAATATAATACCCTGACTAAACGCAAACATACAAATGCTCAAATAATACAAAATACGCGATAAACGCAAAATAATCAAATAAATGAATAATAGGGTCAAAACGAAACATCGATAAATAAAACGATAAACGGAAATGTCTCAATAGTACCTTGAAAATCGCGGTTGTCACATTAAGCGTGCATGGTACAAAACAATTATAGGATGGGTGACTCCCTGGGAAGCTTCACGAAAAAAAATCGTAAGCCTTGATGACAAAGCAAAGAACATCGTGAACATAAAAAGGCTTTGCATTACATTTACCACATGGGTTTTCGAGCGTGAAGAGAGAGAAAATGAAAACGCATTACCTACATGCGTTTTTAAGATTCTTCAACTATTTTATAAAACACATGTGTTGTATGCGTTTAAGGTAATTTTGAGATACCCTCATAAAACCATTCAAAACAAATATATGTAATGAAAACCCTTAAAATTTTTAAAAAATATTCAAATTATTATAAGACTACGATTAAGAATTAATTCTTTAATAACCACTTTTATGGTTGATAGTTGGAGGTCAAGTAACCAACATCGAGCAGGGACGTAGTAAGTGAGCACACATTGAACTAAAAAGTCGTGGATATCAAAGGGATTTTAATTCAAAGGTTTAAAAGTTCAAATGACATTGAGATAAAAGTGTGAATTTTAAATGATGTGTTATAATTGTTGCCTTATAAAAAAAACATAGAATTTTCACAAAATATTTATCATCTACACGATCATGATTTCATAAATAATGTTTTCAATCCATCCGCTAGAGTTGTTACATGGCCAATATAAATTTGGATAAACTCTTAACAAAGGTGAATGATATAAGATCTTTTTTTTATCACGTGTAAAATAAGTAATTATAGAAAAACGTTAAAATCCCATATCTATGTTGTTAAATGTTATGTAAATGATCAATTTTAATATGGATGATTTATGTGAATGTCATTAAGTTTTGAGTTAATTTTCCTTTCAATTAACACTATCAATCTATCTAAACTTTCATATAATATTAAAAAGTTTAATACGAATTGTAGGGGTATTTGGGTTTAAATTTAGACTAAATATATTTTTAAACACTTATCCTTACATGTGGTTAAGGGGCTCGAGTATGTTGTGGTTTGGGCGAGGTTTTTGTGCTTCAATGTTTGTTTGTTCAATTGGTTTATTTGTTTAGTAGGTATGCTGGGTGAGTTAGTCTTTGGTTGTGTTGGAGTTTTTTTTCTATTATTTCTTTCAGATTATTCTTTTATTTTATCTCGTTTTGTAACCGTTTTTGTTAATATATTTTGCCGGAAAATTTCCCCTTTAGCAAAAAAAAATAAGTAAATGTTCATTACATATTTTATGTTTTTATAAATACTTACTTTTTAGTCTCAGAATAACAACATCCATGTTTTAAATTATGTACCTCTTTTTTATTTTTGTTTTTAAAAAGGTTAATAATTACACTCCATCTTTGACTCTTTGGTACCCTCCATTTCTTTTCATACTATCCATCTTTGAATTTTAATTTGGTCAAATCAACCTCCGAAGATACTTTCGTTGACTAATTACCAATGTTTATTTAACTAAATAGACTTGATAATGTTACTAAACCCACATATTGTTAATGAAATTTTAATTTTACACCGACTTTATTTCTACTAAGATGACAAATATGTTTTCGAATTCAGCAATTATTAGCTTAAGAACATGTAACTAAACAAATATGTTTTCGAACTAAACTTTTTGTTACCGCGCAAACGTGACATGGGTACCATACTATCTTGACTTAAACTACACTATAAAACTTGATTACTATTAAAAGATGTATGATCAGGTTACTTATTATAAACAATTTATTTGATCGTGCATGGTCCACCCGTGGTCTATAAATACACTCGGACCTTTGTTATTGTACACTCATTCCACCATCTACGAAAAAATGGCACAAGTAAACAACACAGTGACAGGGTGGCGGGAAGTGATCAACAACAACGACAACAACACAACATTAGTTGTCACGATTTCGGTATTGATCTTGGCTGTTTTATGGTACAAGTTCAAACTTTCGAGCTCGTCAAATGGTGAACCACCATTGCCCCCAGGTCCCCGTAACTTACCAATAGTCGGGTTCCTTCCGTTTCTCACTCCTGATATACACAAACAATTTACCACCATATCTCATACATACGGTCCAATTTTCAAGTTTTGGCTGGGAAGCAAACTTCAAGTCGTGATAAACACCCCGGAATTAGTAAAAGAGGTGGTTCGTGATCAAGATGAGGCCTTTTCTGACCGTGACCAATCGATAGCAGCCTTAATATTAACTTATGGAGGACAAGATATAGTATTTGCTAATAACACCTCAAACTGGCGTAAGCTTCGTAGGATATTTGTTCATGAGATTCAAAGTAGCAAGAATCTCGAAGTAAGTAGTTCTTTCAGAAGAGAAGAAGTTAGAAAAACAATCAAAAAAGTTTTTAGTAAAAGTGGTACAAAAGTTGACATTCGTGAGATTGCTTTCTCAACTGAGACGAACGTTTTAACAAGAATGCTTTGGGAAAACACTTCGGATAAAGAGGAAAAATATAGCAATCTTGTAGCTGATGTAGGGAAGGTGGCTGGAAATATCGTTGAGGTTATTAGTCGAGTGAATCTGTCTGATTACTTTCCTAGTCTTGCAAGGTTTGATCTACAAGGTATCGCACGGGACATGAAGAAGGAACTTGACAAGTTGGATATACTTTTCACAAGTAGCATTGAAGATCGAATCGCATCTACCTCCAAAAGGTCACAAGATGGAGTCGGGCATGAAGGGACGAAGAAAGATTTTTTACAAATCTTATTAGATCATACGGACCAAAAAGATGGAACATCCCTTGACATCACCCAAATAAAGGCACTTCTCCTGGTATGATTTATACGCATTTATAAATGTGAAGAAACTTATTACTTTTCTGTATTTACATCAGGTATGAAGATTTTGCATTATTTCTATGATCACAACGTCTTGAGTCTAATTAATTTCGTTGTTGTATTAGGATGTTCTGGTTGCAGGATCAGAATCACCCGCGTCACTCATAGAATGGGTAATGGCAATTCTTATAAAAAGTCCTGATATAATGAAAAGGGTTCAAGAAGAATTAGAAGAAGTTGTAGGAATAAACAACATAGTGGAAGAATCTCATATCACACAGCTAAAATACTTGGATGCAACGGTTAAGGAAACACTCCGGTTGTATCCTGTAGTCCCTTTCCTAATCCCACGATCGCCAAGCAAGAATTGCACTGTTGGTGGATATACAATCCCAAAGGGTTGTACAATATTTCTAAATGTTTGGTCAATCCATCGTGATCCACGGTACTGGGACAATCCATTGGAATTCAATCCCGAGAGGTTCTTGTCAAACAAATGTGATTATAATGGAAACAATTTAAAGTTTTTCCCGTTTGGAGCGGGGAGAAGAATTTGTGCTGGTGTGCCGTTGGCCGAGAAAATGGTAATGCTTATCTTGGCTTCTCTTTTGCACTCCTTTGATTGGAGCTTACCCAAGGGTGCAGTACATGACCTTAACGAGTACATTGGTCTTTCACTAAAGAAGAAAAACTCCCTCGTCGCAGTCCCGACTCAAAGGTTGTCTGATGTAAACCTCTATATGTAATATTTAGGTTCTTTGTTATATTGATCGAATGTGTACCGATTTCTACTTTAATTCATACAACATTGAGTGTATGTTATGGAATAATTTTTAATAATCAACTTTTACTATTTTTATTGTTTCAACCTTTTAGAAATGCTTATGACATATCTTTACATAAGAATGATAAAGTTATAACTCTTTTCTATTCGACTTACAATGTCATTTACGAAAAACTTGAACAATATTCAACGTTCCAAAATTGAATGTTTGTTAATTGGACGATGAACCCCACATACCTACAAATTTTTTACTAATCAACTTTTTAATAATGAATCCATTTTAATTTAATTATCAATAAAATATTTGAACATAAAATATTAAAATTTAAGTAATGAATATATTAAATTATCCTTCATATTACATTTAAACATTTCATTATTCCAACCCATATTTTCTTTTATATGTTTGCTAATAATTAATTTGTCAACCAAATTAAAATTTAAATACAATTTGAAACAAATACATAATTATGTTATTTAATAATAATAAACAAATTTATTCTTATCATAATAGAATAATATATATTTAATAAAAATCAAACTTATTTAAAATAACATACCTTAAATATCTTTATTAATATTTTTCAGTATATAAACACAATATAATTTAAAGACAATTGTATAAAATAATTATATATATACAATATTTTCTAACATAAAAACTATCATATTGTTTTGTTATTTTATTAAATAAATTAGCATATGAAGAAAATAATTGATCCATTTTAAATATTAAATCATAAAATTCGAGTTTAATTTGATTTTATTTAAGTTTTCGTACCTACACATTACAAATAAATTAAACTATATTTATCTATGTACATTTTCTCATATGTATGGAAATGAAGAAAGAATTGTTTACGTCTATTTTTTTATAGGTTTTTTTTTAAATCTCTATTGTTTTATGTAAATAATATAATTATATAGTTTACCAAATATGTAGTTAGGGAGGAGATAATACGAAATTCTAATAAACGACAAAATTCTTAAATTCACTTTATGCTCTCATTATCCTCGCTTCAAACTTAGGTGTCACATTATACGGTTACATAATTTTTGTCTCTCTAATGGATTATGCAACAACATTAGATTCATATGCAAAGCTTTTCAACCAAATGTCATTTATACTCTTTCAAAAGTATCATGTTTTCGTTCAAGCCAAAAAAGTTTTTTTTTTTTGTTCGACTTAGATTTGATATTACAATTAATAAGTTTCAATCAAGGACAACATTTCAAACTTCAATATTTATTTACTACAAAGTATATTCTCGCATGGCCAACTTTGTGTTTTTTTTTTTTGATGAATTTAACATGACAATACAAGTATTTATAAAGGCTGCCAAAAAATTCGATTGTTGAGTGTACACGTCAAATGTAGTGTATCGAAATTATGTGTAGTTTTTTAGAAATATAATTTTATGTTTTGTTATACAATGTCATATATGAATTTCTTTTGCATCGACGAATGTATGGTACTTGACTACTACAACATATATAATAAATATGAAACATTTCACACTCCCTAACATTTGTATTACTTAAACTTATTCTAATCCAAAATCTCCGCCTCCGTAAAGTAATAAAAATAAAAGTTGAGGCGAAAAACTGCTTGTCGGAAATTTTTACCATCTATATTTTCGCCGCTGCAACGCGCGGGTACCCAACTAGTCTTTATAATAGACTCGTTTGATTTGGGCAAGTGAAGTATATGCGAAGCTAAATTTTGTTTTTTGAATGACGGATTTTATTAGCTATCTAGCTAGAGACTAGAAGCGAAAAACGATTACAAGAGACCTATAATGGAGTACGGGATACAAGACCTGTCTAGTCAATTTACAGACACTTGTTTACATCTATTTGAAACCCTTGAACGAAAGAAGCTTCACATAAACACCTAGAATATCACTTGAGGGCCTTTTAACGTAGAATGTTGATTCATTTCGAAACCTCCAAACAACCACTTTCACAACAACATCAAAAGCTTTCTTGGATCGAGACGGGATTGCTGGTGATTTCGTTAATTGATAATGTCTTTACGAGTGCTGAAGCTTGGCTGATTAAGGTTCCACCATAAGAAAATCTTCTTCCAAAGATCAATAGCAACCCGACATAGGCCAAAAATATGTAGTTTCGTCTCAAGTTCTTCATCACATATAGGGCATCTGCATGAATGAAGTTCAATGTTGCGTGTATCTAAGTTTACTCTAGTTGGAAGGCGTTGTAGATACACTCTCCAAATTAGGATATGGACCTTAGTTTTGAACAATCTGTTCCAACTCGAGATTTTTGAATTGTCAATGATTAACTTCTGATGGTCTCAACGTTTTTGGCTAACATTATTTGAGAGTCTAAAAATTTTAAATTCTCATTATAACTACAACTTTGACTAAAACAATCGATTTTGAACTGATCTTCCTTAATTTACATTATCGTTGATTTATTTATTTAAATTTAATTTGATTTATTGTCTAACCACTACAAGATAAGTGACCTTTTCTGACTGAAAAAAAGTGTCAAGAAATGTCCAAAATCAGTCAGCAAAGGCAATTTGGGCTACTCCTTCTGATAATAAAAGAGTCACTGATGGAACCATCGCTAAAAGTCTACTTTGACTGAGTATTTCAGTCACAAAAGGTACCTAAGATTCAATGACTAACAATTCAGTCATTATTGGATATGTACAAAGCATTGTTTTTCAAGCTTTAATTACTGAAGTTTGAGTCATTAAAACTCTTCACAAAAAAATAAAAAATAAAATTATTATTTTTTTTTCTGTATTTTTTCTATTTGAATTATATGAAATTTCATTATTAAAGCCATATAAAACAATAAAGAACTTTTGTTAACCAATAATAACATACTCATGTTTTATAATAGTCAATTACAATTTTAATGCATATAAAACTAGTAAAAGATACCCAATAAAATATCAGGTGTTCAAGCTTCCATCTTTACGTCCCTTGGTGTCGAGCTTAAGTACTCCTAAATTAAAAAGAAGAAAAGAAAAACATGTAAACAATTATAATTGTACTATTTACTTACCAGCATCGCGTTTCAACATTAGGACAGGAACACCGGGCTAACAAATCAGAACCGAACTCCTAAATCAATTTAAAAAATCCAACCATGAGAAAGTTAACAAAAGTCACAAGATTATAAACATAAAGCCTCTAAGTAAATGCTTCCACTAAAATCAACAAATCAAATATTTTGTCATTAGGAATCAAATTGAACCAATAAATCAACTTCTTTAAGCATGTGAAATAACTTTGTAATACTAACGGTATTAGATTTGCCTCAAAACACTGTTTAATTAAAAGAAAACATACACTTAGAATACAAAATGTTCTACTAAGAAAGAAAATGAGTTAAAACTTAACTGACCCGTCAATTCGGCCTCCTCAACTCATATATCCTATTAAAAATGTCAATGATCTGCTTTTACAAACTAAGCTATAACTCAAAAAGATACATACCTGAGCACAAACATTTGTTAAAGTTTGAGACTATTTTGGATTGACTTTCCCCTGTATGCAATCAAAGATCACAAGGTTAAAATGTGTAAATTGAAAAACTTTATAGCTTACATAAGAAATAGTGACTTTACTACTCCAGGCAAAGGAATCATATGCAGTCTGATAAGATAATACGAGAAAGATCGTAAGTAGTTAGAAACCACATGCCATAAGCAAGTAGACATGATACCTACCCAACGTATTCAATAAGAAACCTTCCTTTGGGGATATCCTCCTGCAATTGTAGCCCATAGCCCTTTCTTCCAAATAGAAAATTTTTCAGATTGGATTACTAACGTTTCTGAAACTGCAATCATATAAAAAACACAAGTGTTATAAGCTCTTAGAGGAAAAAGAGATAACAGAAACTACAAAACATAAAATACAAGAAACATGTTGATTCAGGTAATAACTTATCTCTAGCAAGTCGGACGAATTAAGCTACATGCATACGTATTTAACTAAAAAGAAAGCAGTTCTAACAGGTAGGATCCAAAATCATCAAAACTCAAAAGAAAACTTCGATGCATAAAACCTCCTTAATCATATTTTTCAAAAGAGGTTAGACTATTTATGTAATAATATAACTTTTATAATTATAACTAACACACTAAGTATGTATATAATAAGTGTTTGACATGTGCTAAAAGATACTCATTTTGACCCGAGCCCAGTTCAACCAACAACCAGACCAGCCCAGTTTTTCCATCTATAATGACGATTAAAGCACACAAAAATTTTGTACATAGCATCAGTAGGACAATGGAGATACTCATTTTGACCCGAGCCTAGGTCAACCAACAACCAGACCAGCCCAGTTTTTCCATCTATAATGACGGTTAAAGCACACAAACATTTTGTACATAACATCACTAGGACAATGGTATTACTCACATTTTATGTTGTTCTAGAAATTTACATGTCCTGATCTTTGGCAAAACAACTAGCACAGTGAAGAGAAGGCACTAGACATGCATATCCACGGAATACTTGTCATAAAAAAATGCTAATAATGCATATTAATGATGTCATTAACTTATGTAGAAATCATGAAGCAGTTATTCTAGAAGCAAAAATAAACAGAAAGTGAAACATACCTTTAAAGAAATTAGTATGAAAAAAGGTGGATAGAACCTTATTTGTTCAAGTCCATTGATACTCAAGTCACTATCTTTCGTAGATTCTAAATAAGGAAACTTGTCAGAATGCCGCGCTCACAACATCCATTGCATCCTCACTGAGTTGATGTTTCATCTTTCATCTAACTTTTCTGAATCTAAATGAATAACCTGCACTATAAAAACGGAAACACAATTTTCATTCTAACGCTATCCATACTAACAAAGTAGTAGTCCGGGGGAATGTGTTTACTAAACGAGTAGATGGCAGAATATCACTTCCACAAATTAATCTATCTATAAATCACAAGACGTAAAAACTCATTCGACAAACGAAATTTAGAGAGCATGTAAACTAATTTCAACATTACAATTACACTAATCGTATAATCCTACACACGACAACAAAAAGTATATGCAAAAAGTGAGTCAGAATCGAATTTTCTCTATTGAAAGTTGAAAAACAAAATCTAATTACGATAATCACTATAAATTTATACCGATTTCAGCTAGCTCAGATAAAATATGAATCGAGAGTTTAGATAGGGCATGATCTGCTTCAATTGATGAGAAATTACCTCAAGTAGTTCAATCTGAGCACGAATTTTAGATTTAGATCCAGAAAACAACCGATGATTCGATTCACGATGAAATTTACCTCAAGTAGTTCATCGGCCGGAGTTTGACGGTTGTTCAAGGCTCTCCGATCGTCCGCCATCAAAGAGTGCGTGATCTAGGATGATTAAACTGGAAAATTAACCTTGTAGACATCGCCGATGAGGTTTCCGACGACGGTGATGCTGGCCGACGATCAACGAATGGTGGGAGGAATCGTCCGGCGAGAGAGTGAGGACGGAATCTAGGGTTTCAATTTTACAAATTGGGGAAAATATAAGCGGCGGGTAATTTTCTATTTCTAAATTTATTTATTAATATCTTTTTTTAATATATTTTTTTTTACCTACTCTTTTTTCAGTCAAGAAAGGTTATACAAGAGGGATTTAAACACTGAATGACTTTTAGTCACAAAAAGTCTTAGTCACTAAATGGCATTTATGTTGTAGTGAACCTAAATCCAATAAATCTCCGGTTCTTATATAAACACACATCAAGTTCATTTAACTTTTAGATAAAGAAGAAACAAACTTCTCACTTGGTTAAACAAGTCTCTTTCTGCCTATAGAATACTTCTCAATACATGTTTTAAAGATAGTTATAACAACTTTTATAATATAAATAAATATTTGTAAGTATTTTTTTTAACTGTTCATGAACAAAAGGCCTCTTTTTTATGTTTGTTTTTGCTGACCTTTGAACCATGCCCAACCTAGTCGGATTACTTAACCGATTATTTCATATATATAATTTTGGAAACGACCCTGTTCAATATAAAGAATACTCAACACGCCAAAGATAGCCCAACGGTTAAAGTCCTCGGCCCTCCAACCAAGTGACTCGGGTTCGATTCCTGGCAAGCACTTATTTTTGTAAATAATTTAACTGAACTTTAAGAAAAGATTAAAATAGTCCCTGGACTTAAATTTTAGAATATTACAAACCCGCCCCTGTATTTTATTATTTTTACTCTTTTAGATATGTATTATTATTTCGGTTATCTTTTTATTACTACCTTCCGTTTAATAATCAACTTTTCGTGTATTATATATTTTTTATCGTAGATTTTTTTAAACCTTTTTTTTTATATCTAGAAACGCTTTATATAAATTTAAATAGTTAAACTTTAATTTTTTTTCTTTCTAATTCGGATATTTATTATACGATCCTGTTAATTATATCACAATTTTTATTTGAATTTTTTATAAATTCTTAAGAAACTACTCTTAATTTACGCTTCTAATATCCACCGCAATACTCGGAGATTCAATCCTCGTTTTACTTGTTACACAACAAGTCCATTTTTCAAACTTTACTTGTTGCTTGACATTGGACCTTTATTATTTTTACTACAAAAAGCAAAATATTCTCAAGAGTGTACTACACCCTGGTCCAAGATACAACCTTTAAGTTATAAAAACAAGTTTAATCATGGAATTTGTTGGAATTGAAACTTAGTTAATTAGTTTAAATTTCATTAATGCTCTTCGTTACTACTGTTGTGCTTCATTAATACGGACTGAAGTTATTATTACGGAATGAAGACAGTTACTACTGAAGAACTTGTTACTACGGAAGACATTGTTACTACTGCAAGATCATTGCTACTGCTTCAACTCATTATTGCGGATGATTTTTTCTACTGTTCAAGATTGGTATGCAAGTTTAGATTAGAATTACAATTATAGTTAAATTGTATTTCCTTTTATTAGATGTTTCCTATTTAGATAGGTTAGCCTCAAGGTCTATATATAAATCCTTGTAGATTTATAACAAACACGTTGTATTGATTCATCTTTAATATATAATAAAAGAGAGGCCTTAAATGTCACATGGCAAAATAAAGTCCCTTGGATGGGTTAACTTCTTTGATGTCAACCGTTAGATCAGATTGATGATGTCATCAAAGATTATTTTCATTTTACACCCTTTTACAATACATAATTACATTCTCTCTTTCATTCCATCTCTACTAAAATAAAAAAACATAATCATAATTTATTTATAGAATCGTTCAATTTGGACTATGATTTACCTTATTATTATTCTAAAATCTCCAAATACAAAATATCAAAACATGTATATAAAAGTAAATGTGTTATATGTTATTATAATTATAAACAACATGTGTATAACATAAAAATATATATGTATTATACGTATAACATTATTTTTTTCATAATAAATTAAAATCTACATAAACATAAAATTTATGATTCAATTTTTATTTTTTTCCGCGCTATTGCGGGACAATAATCTAGTTATTCAATATAATTGAGGCTTATAGTTCGGCAAACATTATTGTTCATAATTGTTTTCTATTTTACAGTATTCGTTTGTTTGATAAACTTGTAAGATCAAGGTGTTCATCCGTTGCTGAACTTCCTTGATTGATCAAGATCTTTCTTAGACGAACTTTAGGTTATACAACCTGTTCGATCCTGACAGAATTTGTAAATTACAGCTAGCAGTTGCTACAACCATCAAAGGGTACTTCCTATGGATTGTAAGACCAAAAGACTGGCTCATTTCTAAGTCTTCGGGTCTTCCCTCATTTAGAATTTTAAAATTAAACTTGTACACCAAATTAGCTAAAGCAAGCTTGTTAAGAGCCATAACAAACTCGATACCAGTACACCCTCTCCTTCCTGCACCAAAGGGGAGGAATTCAAAGTCAAAGCCTTTATAGTCGATATTACTATTCAAGAACCTCTCGGGCTTTAACTCCTCTGGTTCTTCCCATATCGCAGGATCTCTTGATATCATCCAAACATTAATTATAATCACTTGTGTGCCTTCAACAATGTCATAACCCATTAGTTTTACGTCTTGTTGTTGGAGTATAATTAGATTGATGGTTGAAGCTTCAAAATGTTCATTAGAAGTGTTTTTGTTTCTAAGGAATTAGTTCAGGTGAACAATGTTCATCACCGAACTAAAACTTAGATAGTCATACACTGAAGACTTTAACTCGGGTAAACAAGGTAGTCTACCTGACTTAACTGAAGTTCACCAGAGTTATAGTTTAATGATGACTTAATGTATTTTATTCACACGAAGTATTCTTAAATGAATATAAGGGTTGTATAATGTAATAGATTAGTGTGAGATGTGTGCTGATATGTGAGTGAAACCTTGTGTAACCGTTTCTCCCGCCATTTTTGGCTTTGAATGAAATTTTCCTTTTACTCAATTCTGCTTTGATTCATTGTTCAATTTAATAACTCAATCACTAATTCGTTATTCCGCAACATATTAGTGATTCTAATCAACTAGTTATTCGTTTGAGAATGATCAATACCTGTCAATTGGTATGAGAGCTGGTAAATTAAATTCAGTTTAATTCAGCTCAGTTGTCGAGTGATAGTGAGCTATTTCTGAGCTGTTTAGATGAGTTATAAAGGATTAGACAATAAGATCGACTGTTTTGAGAAATTGTAGTTTGAAATTTGGCGGTAAATGACGTTATCAAGGAATTTTAGTGTTAATTGAGTGTTCTAGTGTGTGTGTTTTTTTTATCAATAGAGTGTTATTATAGGTTTTATTTGATAATTTCTGAAAGTTTTAAAGAGTTTGGATCATTCCGAGTTAAATCAGTTCATCCGTGTTAAAATTTAGTTCATCCAAGTTAAAATTCAGTTCATGCGAATCAAAATTCAGTTCATCAATTCAAATTTATGTTACTGAAATGGCCGCTCCAGTTGTAAATTACGATAACGAAACCGGTTCGGGTGGAAGACCTCCCAAATTTCTCCCTGGTGCTGATATTATGATGTGGAAGTTAAGATTCATAAATTTTGTGTACTACAGTGATATTCAGCTTTGGAATTCAATTGTGAATGGACCTCATCGTCCCAGAGTGCAAGAGACTGGAGGTACTCTGATGGTGGATATTGATTCTGACAAGTACACTGAAGCAGATCTCAAGCTAATTGACAGAGATTTTAGAGAACTTGGAACTGTGATTTTGGCATTACCTACTGAAATTTATAACAATTTCAAAGACTGTTCTTCAGCTAAAGAGTTAATGGATGCCATGGAGTTGCGCTATGAAGGTAGTCTTGAGCTAAAGGAAAGTAAGAAGGATATGTTGAAAAAATTGTATGAATCATTTGAATATGTTAGAGGTGAGAGTTTGGCTGAACAAATTAGTAGGTATACTTTGTTGGTAAGTGACTTGAAAAGTGCAAGAGTTGTAATGAACGATAGTGATATCTATAAGAAGCTGCTAGGATCTCATCCTACCAAATGGTCTATTCAAGTTTTGATAATCAAAATAACTGCTAATCTTAATTCCATGACCTTGGTGGAGATGATTGGGATTCTACAGTCTTATGAAGTGGACATGAAGATTGATGATAAGAAGTAGGCAAGCAGTACTTATGGTTGTGCTCTGAAAGCTCAAGTTCCTGTGAAATCAGCTCAATCTCAACATCACAATGGCTTTCATTCTGGAAGTTACTACTCAACAAATCAAACACCAAGTGGATGCAATGCTACTAGCTATGGAGGGTATTCTGGTCAAACTGGAGAATCTAGTTCATATCAGTCTTCAAATGTGAATGCAAGTATGAATGGAATGAATATGAATGGGTTAAGTGACAAAGAAATGCTCTAACGAGCTTTTTTGGCTAGTTATGAGGCATTTGTGGCTGGTGGTTTGACACAGGAAGAGTTAGCTAGAGAAGACCTTGAGCAAATTCATCCTGATGATTTGGAGGAGATTGATGTGAAATGGAAAATGGCTATGGTGAGTGTGAGAGCAAAAAGGGTTTCCAAAAGAACTAGTAAGAACAACTTCAGGAAGGATAATGGAGACAAAGTTGGGTTTGATAAGTCTAAAGTGAAGTGTTTCAACTATGATGATTTTGGACACTTTTCCGGAGAATGCAGAGCACCTAGAAGGATGAACAACACTTACCAAAGGAGCAACTATTAAGTGAAAGATGATGCCAAAAAGCTGACTGCAACCGAAATTAAAGGAGGAAGTGGTGATCCAAGCTCAAGTGGACAGAAGCAGGTTGCTTTTATCACTTTTGGTGAGTGGGATGGAGTTCAAGAAGAGGATTTCAAGAAAAAGACCACTCAAGCCCTCATGAGTAAGGTTGATTCAGTTTTAGCTTATGAGGTAATTTCAAAATCATGTTTTATTGAATGTTTAAACACTCTTAAATATACTAGGGAACACAATGAAAGGTTGATTAAAGAAATTGATTTGGTTAAATTTCATCAAAGAGTAAAAAACTGAAAAGGTTTACAAAGAAAAAATTGACTCTCTTTTGATGTCTGCTACTAGGGAGAAAGTTTCTTCATAATTTATACCATAGACTTGAGTAAAACCTTTTATCACGAGACGATCTTTATAGATGTGTATATTTCCATCCATATCGGTCTTTATTTTAAAGAGCCATTTACAATCCACCGTTTTGGTGTTTGGAGGACGATCAACCAAATCCCAAACTTCGTTGTCTTTCATGGATTTCATTTCCACATTCGCAGCCTTAAGCCATTTTTCAGAGTCAGATCCTGATAATGCAACTTTGAAGGTTCAAGTTTCATTAAGATCCCATAATACATGTTCCTCATTACCTAAAGCTACATATAGGTTTAGTTTTTGAGGGCACGTACTTCCCTCTCAGACCTACGAATCGGAGTAACATCAAATTGAGGTTGAGACTGAGGCTTAATCATTCCCCCCCCCCCCCCCCCCCCAAATTGATGTTCGCAGTAAGAGTAGAAGGTGATGAATCTTCCTCTTGAATCTCATCAAGGTCTACAATCCTCCCACTGTTTTCTTGAACGATAAGCTTCGTTTCAAAAAACTCGGCATACCGTGCAACTTTAACAGTTTGTTCAGTAGGATTATAGAAGTAGTAACCCATCGTTTCCCTCGGGTATCCTACAAAGATACACTTAACATATCTTTTTCGAGTTTTTCAAGCATATCTCGCTTCACAAGCGCCTCACAACCCCAGACCTTTAAGTAAGACAAATTAGGTACTTTTTCGTACCATATTTCATATGGTGTCTTATCAACCTTTTTTAGTTGAAACCATATTGAGAATGCGTACAACAGACTCTAGAGCATAATCCCAAAAAGATAATGGAAGGGTAGTAAGGTTCATCATCGATCTCACAATGTCAAGCAAGGTTCGATTCCTCCTTTCTGATATGCCATTATGTTGTGGGGTATAGAGAGGAGTAAGTTGTTGGACAATTCCACATGCTTGAAGATGTTCCTTAAACTCTTGGCTTAAGTATTCACCACCACGATCCGATCGAAGGATCTTGATGGTTTTTCCGAATTGATTTTCTTCTTTGTTTTGGAACACTTTATATGTTTCAAACACCTCATGTTTATGTTTAGGCAAGTAAACATAACCATAACTGCCGAAATCATCCGTAAATATAACGAAATAGCTAGCACCTTTCGTTGACACATGTCTTAAGGGACCACATACATCATTATGTATGATTCCTAATAGATCGGTTGCCTTTTGCGTTTGATGCAGAAAGGGTTCCTTGCCAATTTGCACGATATACAAGATTCGCATTTATCAAATGAATCATCATTTGACTTTAAAAGCCCTTCACGTTAAAGCCTTTCAGTTCGATGCTTGCTATGTGTGCAAGACGACAATGCCATAAATAGATTGAGTCCAAGTTAGAGTTAACTAATTTAGTGCTAATATTAAACATAGAATTATTTAAAAAATAATGATCATGCAAATCTATTTCAAACATACCATTAATATCAACAGCATTAAAAATAATGAACATTATGTTTGGAAACAAAAATACCAAATTCAGTATAATAATTAGTGAATCCATTATTCTTTAAAACTGAAACTGAAACAATTCCCTTAACAATAGTAGGTGCATAATGACAATCGTCTATAACAAGAATTATCCCTGAGGGTAAATGTAAGTCAAAACTTCCAATGGCTTCCACAACAGCACGTATGCCATTGCCCACTTACAGGTACAGAGATCCATTCTTCAGTTTCTTCTTTGCTCTAAATCCTGTAAGGAATTACAAATATGATCCACAACTAGTGTCATATACCCAAGAATTTGTTTCAGAGAAAGAATATAACTCTAGAGTGAAGATACCTGAAGGTTCGGCGTTGCTGACTCACTTCCTATCTTGCACCTCGGCTAGATACTTAGGACAGTTCCTCTTCCAATGTCTCACTAATCCACAATGATGACATCCATCATCCTTAGCAGGCTCCTGCTTTTTAACTGGAGGGGAACACTTAGGATTGGGAGCATAAACAACAGCTTGTTTAGTCTTTCCGTCCTGTTTAGCTTTGCCCTTACCTTGCGATTGGCTTTTCTCTTTCTGAACCCCACCACCATTGATCGCTAGGAGCTGCTTTGTAACCGATTTCTTTGGAAGACTTTCTCAAATTCCACGAACATCACGTGGATTTCATTGAGAGTTTTAGCCATACCATTCATATTGTAGTTACGCGTAAATTCATCAAAACCCGATGAAAGGGAATTGAGAACTATGCTAACAACAATATGTTGATGGTAGGGGTAATTCATTCTTTCCAAACGATCAAAGTAGCTTTTCATGTTGAGAACGTTAGTTCCTACTGACGTTCAAGCAATATGCTTACACTCATGTAACTCTCTAATCAAGTCGTTCAATTCAAGACCGAGTTGTTTCTCATACACAGTGCGAAAATCAGTGATCATTTCATCTGGCCACTTGTTCTCAAATTGCTTTTGTAGTTCAGGGGTCATAGAGTTGAGCATCAAGCATGCAACTTCATTATGAGGTTCATACGTTGCTTGATAAGTTGCCCAGACTACCTCATCGTTAGAGTCAACAGGCTCTGGAATCCTCGGTGTAGTAATGACTGGTAATCGCTTTATCACTTGGAGAACAATTCTCAGCTAGCGAAACCAATCATTAAAATTAAGTCCACTAAGTTTTTCGCTTTTGAACATTGTTTTGATATATGACATAATCGCGTTAGACTCTGGATTTTGTGTCATTTCTACAAAACAGAAAAGAAAGTTCAATTTAGTACTTTCGATAATAAATTCTTAAGAAAATTCAAAACACATGGTTTAATTTTCATTAAGACTAGGATCCAAATGACATAACCACCGTTGCATCAACTGATCTGCTAGGAACAAATGTTACTCAAATGGTAAGTGACATACAAATAATTGCATTTACCAATTTCAATTCCTAGAAATGAGACTTAATGTCAATTGATGATCAAGCAACAATATGGTGATCATGACATTAATCATGTTTTGTCGCATATTATTGCCTTGTCGTTAAGGTCTCACCGCTTAACTCGATTCCCGGTCGTCCAGTTGAAGACTGCAGATAGTCCACCACCGTCTCACGATGAGTGGTAATCCAACTAGGAAACCCTTTACCTACGTCTCACATAGAAGTAACAAGCAAGTACAAGTTTTCTTGGAAACATGTATGGCAATTAACTTAATTTCATGGGTGACAAAAATGTTTTATGTACGAAGAGGCATGTATACAACTTCGTAACATAATTTGTATTTAAAAGTAAAAATGATTTTCAGTACTTTTTGATAATTTTACGTGCGACTAGATGTCTTATTCCTATACACCACATGTATTAATTAAATGTAAAATCTTTATTATAAAACCCTTTAGGTAGCTCTATTTCAACACGGCCAGGTAAGAACGGTGAGGGTGGTCAGCGCAAAGCGTATTAAAAACCGATCTCATTAAGGGTGGAATATACACAACCGTTCTTTCCTAGACATCGCGTTTTAATATGTGAGCCTATTTGGGAATTATACGATAAGGATTACATATATTTATGAATTAGAGATAACACGTATTTAAAATTATTCGATTTTAAAGTATTTTGTAAAATTACAAGTTCCGTCGCTGGAGCATATTACGGTATAATATACCCAACCAAATTCGTTTTAGAACGTATAATAATGTAAAAATAAATTAAAATCTTGTTTCATAATTCTTTAGGCAATTTTATTTATTATCTCAAAACAACTTTTGTCGGTTTACATTAAACAATAAATCATAAAACTTAAAGAATTAACTACGCTACAAAGTGGGTGTGTCCTAATAGAAAAAAGGTCTCTAGGTCATTATATATATATATATATATATATATATATATATATATATATATATATATATATATATATATATATATATATATTAAATAGCTCCCGCTTCGCTTGGAAACGGACCACATACATCTGTTTAAATAAGAAGTTATGGATTGCGTAAGCTATTTAATACATATATAATACAATTATCAAATAATACATTCACATAACCTTTTAAGTATATTTTGTAAAGTGTCACACATATTCAATTAGCGCGTGTAATAATATGTTTAGGCAATTTTCAATTAACAATATCTAATATCTTAATCATACTTGTAAAATTATGCATGCAATTTTACAGATATGCCTATTGCTTGATGAAATTAACAAAAGGTAATTAAACATCAAAATTTACGTTTTAGGTTTAGTCGCTAATTAACCTTTAATTTGTGAAATTAATAAAACGTAACAAAAACGTTTAATTTTTATTAAATCACCTCCAGCAGCCGGATGGATTTACTCAGCCGCCGGTCTGCTATGTTCAGCCGCCATCTGACTCCCAAACCAACCCCCCCCCCCCCCCCCCCCCCCACACACACACACACACACAACTTTTGATGTTTTTTAACTAGTTAACTTGAGCTATATATCTAACAGGTTGTCACACAACACGCAACGGAAGAAATTAGTATTTACACGTAATCAATATTAACTAAGTAAGAAAAATACATTTGTTGTTGATTTACCTCGTTTAGGGTTTATAATGAAATCCCTCTACATGTTTGCACACGAAACCTCCTTTAGCAACAGACTTGTATGCTAGTACACGTTTATAGATTACACAACCGTTGTCAACACTTTCTTACACCTTAGCTTAGTCGAAACTCGAACTACACAACTCCTCTGTGACGATCGACTAGAACAAACCAATGACCGAAAGTCGAAAACCAAAACTCCCTATTCGGAGGTTTCCACCGATCGGTTATAAGGGAGAGAACCCTTAATCGGTTTTGTGTGTTGTTACAAATAAGAACCTTGATGTTTCTTATATTGTAAACATTACTTGGGATGCAAGTTATCTATTATAATTAGGAAACAAAATCATAATTACATATTAAACCCTACCATTTGTCAATTATTACAGTTAACACATTAATTAATAATTAACATTTGATAAATGCATAGTCGTATCTAAATGTCAATGCATGCGATCCCATAAGCTCATATATTTATAGACATACATTTACTTAACGTGTTCAATTACCAATAATACTTTATAGATTCGGTAACGTACTCAAAACTAGAATTTATTCTAAAATTAAAGTGATACTAACCGGTATTATACTGGTTACCCCTAGATGTATATTCCTCCTTTAAAATTATTGAATATATAACAAAAACAATTATAAAAATATCCTCAACAAATTTATCCCAAAGCACAATACCGTTGTCATCATCGTGCAATTCGTTGATCACCATCTTCTCTCCATCAAGAAAAAAAATACATCCAAAATCAAAGATATCATTCATCAATTAATCCATTTTCACACACTACATACTGCATGCATGCAATGGATCCAAACCCTAAAAATTTCCCAATTCTATCCTACGTAATGACAAGGTTCCCAAGCATGAAACGCCCTAACACATCATCGGAAATCGACATCGAACAACCGCCGATAACGCCTTATTCACCTTCAAAACCGAAACCAGAACCTTATTTCGAACTCACGGAACGAATGCCACATTTAACAGATCCTCGCCTCCTAGCTGCCATGCGGTCAGCCGTAGGAGATGTTTCCCAAACAAGATCATTTCTCAAAACCTTAGGAGAGCGTCCAGATCATGAAGCTGTTGACATGGCGAAAGCGAGATTAGCTGAGATCGAATCCATGTTATCAAATCAGCTTGATGAGATTGCATTATCTGACAAGGTAGATCCAGAAGAGGATAAACGGAAGAAGGCGATTGAGAGGGAGAAACAGATGCATAAGGCCTTGATTTCGTTGGATCATATGCATGAATCGTATGATAAGTTGTTAAGTGATGCGGAGAAGAGATTGGAGAATATCTATGAATCCGTTAAGGCGGGGAAAATGACAATTCCTGATGTTGATGAAAAGATTTCGGGACAAGACGGTGGTGGTGTTGCAGAGGAGGTTAAAGCAGAAGTGGTTGCAATTTTGACTGATGCGTTATCGAATGGTTCTCAAAAGATTGATTTATCTGAGAGACGATTGCCCTTTCTGCCTGAAGCGTTTGGGAAGATTCGTACATTGGTTTACCTTAATCTATCTTCTAATCAGCTTGAGGTTAGTCTATATTTTGTTCATTTTCGGATCTTTTGATTTCAAATAATATTTGTATTATTGCATCTTCGTCTTTGGATTTTAATTTCTTCTTTACAGGCGTATGGGATTGTTTATTAAAATGGTAAACAATAAACCATTTTAGAGTGTTAGGGTTTGCCTCGTTTATCTGATTATTCATTAGTTATATGTATAAGATGTTTAAATAAGTAGTTTGAGGTTGCTTCTTTCAATTGCTTCCATAAGCAGTAAGTCCATAAGCAGTTTTAATAAACAATAACTTGTGTAATCTAGGTTGTAGGACTGTTTTTAGTTAGCCAAATAGACGAGAGTTGATGACAGAAAGTTTATTCTCATACATAATGCTTGTTATCATACTCGATTATCAGTTTTCTTGGTTTTGTGTTGATTTTATATCATTTACTTTTTGTTTTTCGGTAGTGTAACAGACTAAAGGAATATAATGTACTCACGTTTAAAAATAACAAAAGGTTGTTTAGGTAGTTAAACTGATATCTTATCTTCCTTCCATTCTCAAAAAAGAGTTTCTACTTTCAGTTTTAGCGGTATCCAAGGTGGCGCTCCACCTGATCGAGGGTTCAAGTTTCCATTTATTGCTTAACTCGATCAAGGGTGGTATTATTGAAACGTGTAAAATAGAAATCTTGTGTTAGGTGGTCAATTGATTAGCCTTGATGCATTGGAACAGGTGATTCCTGATTCTGTTGCTGGACTCGAGAATCTTGAGGAGCTTAATGTTTCTTCCAATATTTTGGAGTCGTTGCCAGATTCGATTGGCTGTTTGCTCAAGTTGAAGATTCTTGATGTTTCTAGCAATAAGCTCTCTTCCTTGCCTGATAGCATTGCTCAATGCAGGTACATTTGTTTCCTTCTTTTCGTAACACGGCATCTATAAAATATATTAAAACGATAACAATGGTTACCAATGAAAGTTTAGGATCTTCTTTTTAATGATATTCTGATATTTATTGCCAAAAACGTATCAAATGAATTGATTTAGAATATACATTAGATGAATTCTGATTTTTATTTAATCTGTTTAACCCATTTGATAATCCAAATTGACCCTTTGATATAAAATGCATTTACACGACCACTTATACAAACTATGTATCAATAACTACTAATGAAAGTTTCCTTGTGTAGGTCATTGGTAGAGTTAGATGCCAGCTTCAACAAGCTAACATATCTGCCCACCAAAATCGGGCATAACCTAGTGAAGTTAAGGAAGCTCGCAATCCCTCTAAACAAGGTGCGCAACTTCCCTACCTCTATCGGTGAAATGAAATCTCTTCAGTATTTAGATGCACACTTCAACGAGCTACGAGGCCTACCAAAATCCATTGGCAAATTATCAAATCTAGAGGTACTCAACTTAGGTAGTAACTTCAGTGATCTCAAAGAACTCCCCGACACAATTGGGGATTTGACCAGCTTAAGAGAACTTGACGTCAGCAACAATCAAATTACAGAACTTCCTATGACTTTTGGTCGCCTTGACAAGTTGGTCAAACTCAACATTGACCAAAACCCGTTGGCGGTCCCTCCTAAAAGAGTTGTGGCAGAGGGGATTGGAGCTGTGAAGGTGTACATGGCTCAGAGGTGGTTCGATATGTTAGTCGAGGAAGAGGAGAAAAGTAGACGTGAACAAGAGGCGTTGGCTCAAGCAAGTTGGATGACCCGAAGTACGTCGTGGTTGGCTGGTGCAGTTGTTGGCGCTGCTGGGACTGTCTCATTGTTATTGGGACCTGGAGAGTCTGAAGAGTTCCTTGACGAGGAACGTTGATTAGAGGTGGCAAAATGAATCGGTTATTTCTAAAACATAGTTTGTCTAAGTTTTTAAAATTTCTTATAAATAGTCGGCGTGTCAAATATTCTCAATAATAATAAACTCTTTGAATAAAGTAATTTAGAAGATTTTATGCATTGATAACACCTTTAGCAATCGATCTCTGCTCGGCCTGATTTCTTTTGAACTAACTGTTGGGGTTGTATGGATCTTAATACGTCAACGTTATATCAATAGACTAGCGGAAATAACCTATCGATTATCTAGCGAATATGGAACCTTCGGAAACGGAATCAAACCAACGATTGTTGATACGATCGGACCTAAGGAAAACTATTCGGATGATTGTTTATACGTGATAAACTCTTTGGAACACTAGAAAACACGGCAGCAGCAATTCGGCACGAATGGACAAACCCTAAAAACCTTACCGAATGCAGAAACAAAGCTGGGTATATATAGGCCCAGCTTTTCATTCGTACGAATGTGATCTCATCCGTACGAATGTAACTTGTTCATAAACCCTTTGTTTACTGAACTGATTCGTGCGAATGTAATCTTCATGCGCACGGATATCATCCTTATCCGTGCGAATGAGTCTGAATATTAAAACATCACAAAACACATATTTGATTAATTCATAACGACGTAAACGTTCAAGCATATAATCAATCAAACATTCAATAGTAATATTCAATCAAACAATACAAAGACTGATATAAACGTTAATTACATACGAATCTAGTAACTACATAAATGCACCTACAAACTCCCCCTAGGAACTAGATTCTATGTCTTCAGTCTTTCAAAAATCTCTGCTGCTTCCCAAAACACGTCTTTGATCTGCCCTCTTAAGCATGGATCTTGTAAAGAAAGCATACACGTACAACCTTGTTGAAACGCATAGCTTGATCCATATCTTTAACATCAAAGAATATAGGACACAGATACAAAGCGTAAATATCATCATCTGTCAAATTTCTAATCCACATCGGATCAAAAATTCGCAGTGTTTTCCAAACACCTCTACCCTCTAACACAATTACAGCTTCGGTGGTTCGATAATCATAATACCACCACTTGAATCTTTGATGAAAACCAACCTCCATTTTGCGAAGTGGAATCTTCTCCATCACCTTAGGCGCTTGATACTTGACATGCTTCACAGATTTACCTGTTTTCCGATTCTTGATGTAGGTAATCTGTGGATACTGCGGCCTTAGGAATTTCCACTTATTTCTGAATTCAAAGTGAAGCTGCTTCTCCAACCAAGTTGCTTTGTCATCTTTCTCACTGTATAGCAACTTAAGACGAGCCAACTGCAACATGTCAAAATATGGCAGCGTCTTCAAATCGTGAGCGCGTTGGAAATAGTCTATGCCTCTTTCTCTCTTGACCGCATAGACATTCAAATCCTCCAAGTATGCCCAACTTATAATCCGACCTTCAGTCTTTGCACCCTTTAAGGAATAACACTTCGTATAAGCCGGTTGAGCATCTTGACGAGGTGGGCGGAAACATTCTTTCATAGCTTGAAGCCACTCAGCTTTCTTGACATTCATTTCTTCTTGAGTAGCTTGACTAACCGCTGGAAGTTTATCTAACTTCCGGTTGAGATCTTCATCATTTATATTAAACATCTCATCATCGTTTGGAAGATCTTGAAAATTGTGTGACTGATAGATAGGTTCAGCTGAATCAGCATTTTGTTCGAACTCTATCTCATCATCATCAGCTTCAGAATCAGGAGGATTAAATTCAGAGACAGATGCAGACTCGTCAGATACAACATCATCAGGATTCATCTCAAATAGTTCTGCAATCTGCTCTTTAGTTAAGCTATGTACGATCTCTCCTTCTTCTTTGTCGTGATCGACACTAAACTGTATTACCCCCTGCATATCCAAAATATAAGTTAAATTGGACTTTTTATGTGAAATAGGAGTAATATCGTGCTGGGATTCACTCTGATGTTCTTTACCATCTCCATCAGACTCCGTGCGTTCACTATCTACACCAGCCGGTTCAGCAGATGCATCGGCTGATGCTTTGATTCTGAACACTCCATCATCCCCAGAAATCATAGAGTCTTGAATTGTATTGGTAGCTTCCTCCAAAAACTCGATCTTTTCTTTAAAAAGCTTCAACTGCTTGTTCTGATCCTCAATCAACTTCTTCTGAGAATCAAGCAGTAGATTCTGATCATCAATCTTCTTTGACATTGCAGCCCTCTCAGCTTCCCCTTTAGCCATCAACTCGTTCAATCTCTTGATTTCATCATCCTGTGTTTGCTGTCTCAATAAGACACCCATCATCATAGAATTCAAAGTAGAGATCTGAACCGAAGTAGATATCTCAACTGACGACGACGACTGTTCTCTCGTAACTGTAGTTGTCGTGGCTGTCGTCATGATGGGCTCGCTCTGTTGATGACCTTGCTGTTGTTGAGAGGCCATGGAAGGAGGTACTGGAGGTGCTGTGCTGGCAGTCGTTGGTGGAACAAGATCAGTACGTTTCACAAGCTTGAAACGTTTTGAAGCTCTCCCTTTTGCTGACAAGATCTCTTAACGACGTTCCTGCAGCTTTCCGTTTCGTTACTGGAGGAGTCGCCTCAGCACTCACAATAACATCGTCTTCATCTAGTAGCTCAACCTGAGATGACGACGCACCAGTAACAGGAGAATTAGCAGAAATCACCTCCTCATCGTCATCAGATCCTGGAGGCACAACAATATCCTCTTCATCTGAGTCGCTGTCATCATGTCTCCACTTCCTTTTCCTCGGACAAACATACTCTGGGTTTGCAAGATGTCCGATCAACCTTTTCTCCTTAGGCGTCTCCCTGCCCTTGTATGAAAGCATGCGCATCATAGTTCCATCATTCATAACGTCTAGCTTGATGGCATCTTCATCATTCTTCTGCAAGTTAGGAATCTTTGCATCCAGGATCATCTGCAAAAATCTAGCATACATCAAATACTTATGCTTGTTCTTGATCTCCAGGTTCTCTATCATGTGCTGCAACACCATTGCTGAAAAGTTGAATGGAATGTTCAACACTAGTGCGACAAATGCGCTCTGAAGTGTCTCTCGCATCTCGTCATGTCCTGCTTTCCTAGGACCTAAGCAGTGCTGCAACACGTGGCACAGGTACTTGTATTGTATACTGAACCCGGACTTCGTGATCACTCCTTTGTTAATGTCCCCATCGTACTTCACTCTCAATAAAGACCCTCTGATCAAGTACATGTTCAGCTTCGTTGGCATTCTAGCTTCATCCCCAAAGCCAACAACGTCTCGAATAACTTGCTCGTCAACCACGATATCATTCCCGAGAACTGTACTGTGTATTTGAACCTTTCCATCTTGACGAACAACCTTAGCATTGTTCCAGAAATCTGAGATTTGAGTCAAGTAAGGCACTTGCTCAGTAGAAATCGCCTTGAAAATTCTTGAACGCTTCAAGAATTGAATTATTCCAACAAACTTCTTGGAATTTTGTGTCGTTTCATCGAGGTGTGCGCACATGTTATTCTTCGTGCCAACTATTAAACTAGCGCTTTGAGATTGAGATGATTCAGCCATTTTCTGCAAAAAGAAGTTTAAACATCGAGAGCAAAACAGTTAGAATAAGATTCAAATGTTTTAACGGTTTCTGTTCTGTCCATCCGTACGAATGAACATGTACATTCGCACGGATCAGTATGTATCCGTACGAATGAGTCAATCACTACAGACGGATTACATTTTTGCATTCGTACGAATGACATAGTCATTCGTACGAATGAAGAACCTATTCGCACGAATAAAAATTACGTTCGTGCGAACGAAGTTCATCGTAACTGTTTGAATTCCAAAATCCTAGATTTCTAAACAATCAGTTTTAGGCCATAAAAATCATAGCAAAAGCTTCGCAATGTCCCGATTTACAAAACCCCTAATCCAATTACCCATTACAAACACAAACAGATGACCAATTTGATTCAAGTAGTCTCGGTCTTAAAAATCAAAGATTAATCGCTTAAACGGTTGATATACCTTAAGTGATATAGATGGTTCGATTCGTAATGCAAAGATACACAATAATATCGGATTCAAAAACTCGGTTTAACACTTTTAAAATTTTGCAAAAATTTCTCTCGTTCGGACGAATGGTTTATGAAACGTGAACAGGCCAAACGAATGTCAAACATATATATAGCCATTTCACATTCGTACGAATGTGAAAGACATTCGCACGAATTTGATGATAGTTCGCACGAATGTGATCATATTCGTACGAAGGAGAATTTTTGTTTCAAACACTGCTTTTCCTCTTATTCGTGCGAATGACTTGTTCCTGCGTGCGTATGTACTTTACCTTCGTACGAATGTTGCTGTAGAACTCATAAACTTCGAAATTTTCACTTATTTTCAAAACTCTAACATCCAGTAAACGTTAAGCACATAACAGTTATCAATTCAAGCAAAAGAATAAACGTTTAGCTCAATGAAACATAATTTCGAAAGATCCTAACCAAACACTTCATTTACAATTATGACTTTACGAATTAATCTTTGTTTCACATTTAGGTCTCAAGTCACAACAAGTAACCATTAAACTAACAAAATGAAAAATGAAGAAAAACAAAAAAAACTAAAAATTTAAAAATCTTTTTGTATTTTTCTGTTTTGGTAAATCAAATGAAATCTTAACTACGACAAACTACTGAAATAACAATTAAATAAAAACTGAAATTTTCACATTCCTTTTGCGTTTTTCGAATAAGGGATCAGACTGATACTGAAACATAGCATTGTCATTTAATTTTCGTAGTAACTATTAACATATCAGTTGACGATTATTGGTATATTTGTCCTCTTAAACTTAAACAAACATTCACTTGACATTTTTTCTTTCAAAATGGTTATCTCGCTAAGATCTCCCAATATTTTGAACATAGAAAACAACACACAATTTGAATTTTAACAGTCATAAAATTTATATCATAATTAGAATTGCACGTATGTTTGTGTATTTGTCCTCTTAACTTTTCAGCCTTTTTCAATTCTATATTCATAAACACTAGATGTAATATCATAATATTTATTTCGTATGTCAGTATGACATCCACTGCACAGGCAATAAGGACCAGTGATTCTTGATCGTTAAAACGTTTAAGTTACACCATTCAGAGAATAAGCTCTTCGTCACCCTTTATTTGGAATGCTCGAGTTATGATCATTCTTTCGACCTTATAACTCTGTTCATCCATCAAGGAATTTTTGAAGATTTTAAGTACTTCTTCACCCTTTATTTGGAATGCTCGAAGTATGATCATTCTTTCGACCTTATACTTCTGTTCATCCATCAAGGTATTTTTGAAGTTGTTACTTATCTCTTACTTTGTTTTTGATCTTGAGTAGACTATGTCTATTTTGGTGTTCACATTATTTCTTTAAATTCATTGATCTTGATCAAATCATTCGAGAATGTTATTCCAAAATCACTGTAATGGTCCTTAATTGCTTCAATATATACTGACATACTGTATTTATTTTCTGATATTACACCTAATATTTACTATTTTCGAATTAATCCAGCGATAAGCCACAAACACTACAAGACAAAAGCTAATCATAATATATTAGACATTTAATTTCGACTGTTTTGTGTTGTTTGCAGTGTTCTCAATTGTTATTGATCTCCAGATATCATTTAGACAGTCTTTGAGACATATCCATAAAGATTCAAATTAAATTTGATATCTGCGACAACCAATTTAAAATTGATTAATTTTCGTCAAGTTTCAGTGAGATAAGCCTACCAATATATCCTACAACTGACATGTATAAACGTTACGTTCAGCATACTTTTGAAAATTTACATGTTCAGTTTTAGCTCAGTATTTCCTCACTTCCCCTGTTTTTTTTTTTTTTTTTTTTTTTTTTTTTTTTTTTTTTTTTAATGACTAACTATTTCTCCCCCTAAAATTCTAAAAATAAAAATCTTTTTGTATTTTTCGAAATTTTATAAACTAAGAAGAAGTAACTAAAAAAAACAAAATAAAATAAGAAAAATTTTTAACGTAGTATACAAAAACAATGACGGTTACTTGTCTGACTTTTCTTCCTCTGCAATCACATCGCTTTTCTTAACAACACCATTTTCTAGTAGTAAAAACCCAAACCTAGACTTATCAAATGCTTTGGTAAAAATATCAGCTTTTTGAAACATTGTTTCGATATAAATTACGTCAATTAAATGTTTTTCAAAGCAATCACGGATGAAATGATATTTTACGCCTATGTGTTTGGTTTTAGGATGGTGTACGAGATTCTTAGTGACAGCTATGGCAGCAGAATTATCAACATAGATAGGAGTAGTAGTGATAGACAAACCGTAATCACGTAGTTGTTGTTGAATCCAGATAACCTGAGAACAGCAACTAGCCGCAGCTACGTATTCAGCCTCACACGTGGACAATGCGACAGCGGTCTGTTTCTTGCACTGCCATGTGATGAGACGCGTTCCGAGAAACTGACATCCTCCTGAAGTTGATTTAGCATCTTTCTTGCAACCTCCATAGTCCGAATCACTGAAAGCAGACAATTCAAAATTATCATCATTAGAATACCAAAGACCTAAATCTGGAGTACCCTTTAGATATTGCATAATTCGCTTCACGGCTTGAAGATGAATAACAGTTGGTGATGCTTGGTATCGGGAACACAAGCACACAGGGAACATAATATCTGGACGAGACGCGGTGAGGTACATAAGAGAACCGATCATAGAGCGATAGAGTGACTGATCAATTATCTCCCCCGTAGCTTCTGGTGATATCCCGTGATTCACCGATAAGGGAGTAGAGGCTGACTTCGTTTCTGACATTTCAAACCGTTTCAAAATTTCGTTGACATATTTTGTCTGATGAATAAAGATTCCCTCTGCAGTTTGATCTACTGGTAGCCCCAAAAAGAACTTAATCGGACCCATAGAACTCATTTCGAACTTGCTTGTCATCACCGCTTCAAACTCTTTACATAACTCTTGATTTGTGGAACCAAAAATAATGTCGTCCACATACACTTGCACCAACAGAATATCTTCACCTCTTTCCTTAATGAACAGCGTACAATCAATGACACCTCGACGAAAGCCATTATCGAGCAGATGATTTGCTAGTGTCTCATACCAGGCGCGCGGTGCTTGATGCAGACCATAAAGTGCTTTATCGAGAATATACACTTTATCCGGATGTAATGGGTCTACAAAGCCTGGTGGTTGATTAACGTACACTGTCTCTCGAATATTCACGTAAAGAAAGGCGCTCTTTACATCCATCTGGTAAACAGTGAACTTCTTATAAGATGCGAAGGCTAGAAAAATCCGAATCGCCTCTAATCTCGCAACCGGAGCAAACACTTCATTATAATCGAGTTCAGGTATTTGTCGAAAACCCTGAACCACTAGTCTTGACTTGTTCCTGACAACTATACCCTGATCATCCCGTTTGCAGCGATGGACCCAACGACAACCCAATGACTTGGCACCTTTTGGCTTAGCGACAAGCCTCCAGACACCCAGCTTCTTAAACTGTAGCAGTTCCTCTTGCATCGAGTTGATCCAATTGTCATCCAAAAGAGCTTCTTCAATATTAGCTGGTTCAATCTGAGAAATAAAACATGCATGTGGGCAGTAGGTGACATCCCCAGATTTAAACAGATCAATGTAAACGTCGCTTTGAATCTGTCTTTTGGGTCGAGCTCCAGCCAGATAAGTTTCATAATCATCAAAGTTTGTGTTTTTGCGAGCCCGTGATGATCTCCGGAGCTGACTTACTGGTTCTTCGACGTTTAGATTGGGAGGAATCGCAACGTTAGGACCCAAGTTATTTACATCAGGAGCTTCAACTTCCTCTTCATTCGCAATCGGCTCATTAAGTTTAACTGAGCCATCAGAATCTGAGTCATCATCATTTGCGTGAGAATCTGCAGGATTGTCTTGTGCATTTGGAGGAGTACCAGCTGTTGGAGTGACTGTATCCTGAGGAATAGGAATATCCAAGCCTTCGTTGTGAGAGTAATATCTTGCAATATCTTCATCCGAAAACTCAGGAAGATTAAATGACTCGAATAATGAATCATAGTCAAACATCCATGGATATCCTTTGGAGGGAATAGGTTTAGAATACTTCTGAACATCTACCTCATACCATTCTTCAATAGCTTTAGAAGATGGATTCCAAACTCTCTTGTTAGGAGTGCTATATCCCAGAAATATCCCTTCTACTGCCTTTTCATCAAATTTTCCTTCTGATTTACGCTTGAGCATAGTACACGGAGCTCCAAATGGTTCCAAGTACTGCAAATTAGGCTTTCTTTTCTGCAACAATTCATAGCAAGTTTTCCCATGACGCTTCACTACTAGCACTCGGTTTAAAGTGTAACAAGCATTAGCTACCGCTTCATTCCAAAAACGTACTGGCAGTGTCGAATCAGCCAACATCGTCCTAGCTGCTTCAATCAACGTTCTGTTCTTCCTTTCTGCAACCCCGTTCATTTGTGGAGTATAGGCTGCACTGAATTGCTGTTGAATTCCTCTGTCCTTGCATAAATCTTCCATCCTCTGATTCTTAAATTCTGTACCGTTATCAGTTCTATACCGTCGAACCTTTAACTTATACAGTGTCTCCAAAGATGTAACTAATAGCTGGAAATTCTCGAATGTTTCAGATTTCTCTCGTAAGAACATGACCCAAGAGAATCGAGAATAATCATCAGTCACCACCAAACAGTATTTATCTCCTGCAACACTCGAATATTTGATAGGGCCAAACAGATCCATGTGTAGAAGTTCAAGCGGAGTGTCGATGGTATGAAACTTCTTCGCTTTGTGAGACTTTTTGGACTGCTTTCCCTTCTTGCATGAAATGCAAGCTTCCGGCAACTGAAAGGTTTTCACATTAACTCCCATAACCAAATCCTTGTGCATCAGATGATTCATCTTTCTCAAACTAAGGTGTCCCATACGTTTGTGCCACAAAATAGATTCACGTTCAGTAGCTTTCGAGATAAAAGCTTGATGTTCAGTCGAATTCACAGTAGTCTTCGACATGTCGAGCACATACAAATCTCCAACCCTTGGTGAAGTTGTAATAACCAATTCTTCGGGAACCTTGAAGTCGTTACTCATGATGTAACATTGAAAATCGTCAAAAATTACTTTAAATTTCTTGTCGCAAATCTGAGACACAGACAACAAGTTGTTGACAAGTGCCTGAACAAAATTGACTTTATCGAAGCTGATCTTGTTATTTGCAACCAATCCCTGAGCAGAAATAAAACCTCCCCTATCTCCAGCAAAAGAAACGTATCCCCCTTTAATAGATCTGACATTTGAAAGTAGTTTCATATTTCCTGTCATGTGCCTAGACGCCCCACTATCAACAATCCAGGTATTCTTGATAGGATCATAGACGACCTGCACAACAAATTGAAATTATTAATTCCCAATGCAAACCCAAGCCTTAATAGCCTTGGGTTTGCCATCATCACCTAAGAACTGTAAGTCAACCCATTGTCCCTTGGAACCATCAGGCACGTTTGAAGGTCCAGCACCGTTAGTATCATTCTTAGCTTTCCATGATTTTAATCCATGAGGGGCACGTTTGACAAAAACAGTTGGTGATAGTGACCGTTTTTCAATTTGTTTAACAATAGGTTGCTGTTTGGATTTACCAGCAGGAAGCAACACACTGTTTTGTTTAGGAGATGATGACCTATTGTTTGAAAATCGATTTCGATTTGGGCTAGAGAAACGATTTCCAGTGGACATTTTATTTTGGTCAACATTATGCCTAGGCCTTTGATTCAAATTTGGACAATTATAATTAACATGGCCTTTCTCCCCACAATCAAAACAAGTTCTCCATTCATTTAGATTTTGAGAACTTCGCGTCATTCTCCGGTGGTGTGTAAGCGGTTTGGAGAACATAGCATTAGGACGCATAAAGCCGTTATGTTGTTGAACATGTGGTGGCTTCTGGGGGTTGGTGTTTCTCCTATGAGGTGGAATGAATTTTGCTTGTTCAGTTTCTTTTGTCTCAACTGCGATTGATGATTCTCCGGGTTTGACAAATTTTGGTCCTTTAAGTTCAGGTCTTTTCAAAATTCTAACTTGTTTAGGTTGACTTGAAGTTTTATTTGGTAACTGATAACCTAAACCCGTTTTATTTTGGAACTTGCGACCTAAATTCGTGTTATTAGGTAACTGACGACCCAAACCTGAACCCTTTTCTTCCTTATCTGAGTCAGAAACCCAATCTTCAACCAATACAGTTTCTTTCAACTTTTCGTTTTCAACACTTTTAGCATTTGAAGTAATTTTGGGACTGACAGTAGGTGTTTTGAAAATTGGTGTTTGGACACTAGGGGTTTGGACAGCTGGGTCTGGTTGTTGAAGAATGAATTCAACATCCCCTTCCTCCTTGGGAGCCTTAATCAGTTTGTTAAAGATGGGAGGTGGACAAGCTTTGTAGTCAACCCCTGGTTTCCCTTCCCCATTCTCATGACGTTTTTCTTTCAAAATGTGATCCAAAAGATATGATGCAGTGGAATAACTTCTAACTTGTTGGTTTAAAGTTTCAAAACTAATTTTAATAGAAGCATTTTCACGTTTAAGAACATCAATATCTTTTAAATATTTGTTAATCGAGTCCTGTTTGTTTAACAATGCTATTTCCAAATCACTCACTTGTTTTGCCAAAAGTTTGTTCTTTTCAGAAAACAGTTTTTCATTTCCTTTAACAATCTTATTTTTACGAAGTTCCTCAACAAGACTGTTATTTTCCTTTATTAGCTCATTTACGCGTTCATCTAAAACAAAACACTTAGAACAAGGAGTGATTTTAGTTTCAGATTGTACCTTAGAAGATTCTGCAGTACCAGCCATCATTGCAAACTCCCTTTTAGTCACTGGTGCTTCTGATTCTGTCGAAGATTCCTCAGATGATTCTTCAGATGTAACAGACTCCTCCCCGTCACTTTCTTCATTTAGATTCAAAATCTTCACCACATTGACTTCAGCATCAGACTGATTGTCATTAATTTGAAACTGCCAATCCAAACCTTCGTCAGATTGGAAAACCAAGGCCTTAACATCTGAATTTTCTGTGCCAGTAGAAATATTCGAGCCAGTCGTCACCAAAGCAGTATTCTTGTTCGCCTCAGGAGTATTTCTGTTCACATTCCTGTTTTGTTGATCTCTGAACGGATTCTGAACAGTCCTTGGTCGTTTTGGCTTTTCACAGTTACGAGCAAAATGACCCTTTTCTCCACAGTTGTGACAAGTAATGGCTGACATGTCGAAACCATACTTAGTTTCCTTGTTGGCTCCGATTGTGTTACCAGTCTTTTTCACATACTCTTTTGCCCTCCTGACAAGATTAGCGAAACCCCACATAATGTCGATTCGTTCCATCTCATCACGATCAATCTGCTCATAATCCTCCCCAGTTAAGTGTATATTTCCAATTTTACCCTGCAGCAACGTGTCATAGGATCCTACCAAAGCACTCAACATAGCCATATCTTCATTTACACTTTCCACATTTCCATTATGAAAGTGCTCGATCTTCAAACTTGTAAATGCTGATTCTGAAGTAGCTTGAGCTTGAGACTTCTGAACCGGAGTACTTTGACTTGAACTTGAGTTTGAACACCCTGAATTTCCCGAATGACTTAAGGAGTTAGCAGAAAATGCTGTCTTCAGTGGAGCATGAGTAGGAGTGGCTGGAGTGGGATCAGCGTAGTACAATGAGGGATCTTGTGTGTGTCCCTTTCTTTGAGCACGAAACTTGTCATCCTGCTCCTTCTCTCTTAGCTTGGTAAACAGATCATTCAAAGTCGTGCGAGCAAGATAACCACTTTCCTTTAACATCTCAATATACCCATTCCAGCTGTCTGGCAAAGCGTCAGCAAAGCATTCTACTCTTTCTGCACCAGTTGTAACTACCGAGTATCCGTTCATCTCACTAATCAAATGCTGAAAACGTCTGATAAGGTCGAACAATGATTCTCCTTGTAAGCAAGTAAAATTATCAAATTCCTTTTTCAGTGCTCTTCCCTTCATTGACTTCAACTTGTTGTTTCCCTCACAGTCCAATTCAAAAGCATCCCATAACAGTTTTGATAACTTGTAAGTCTTGTACTGATGAAACACAGATCTAGGAATAGTCTGACATAAATGAGAATAAGCCTTTTTCTCAATATCGTAACTCTTCCTTTGTTCCTCTGAATATCTATGAATGGGAATAGGGTCTCCATTTTCACTAACTGGTTCATTATATCCATTTTGAATCATATCCCACATTTTTGAATCCAATCCTTGGATGTGAATTTCGAATCGAGGTTTCCAGTGTGGGTAATCGTCCATTGAAATGAGTTTTGGGACCTTGTTTATACTTCCAGTTTCAGCATCATTTATCAACATTTCAGACATTTTAGAGTTGGTACTAGCCATAGCGTATTCCATTTTAGAATTTTAATTAAAGCTGTTTCTGGTTCGTGCGAATGAATTGCTGGGATTCGTACGAATGAAGGACTTGATACGTACGAATGAGAGTGATTCGTACGAATGAAACAGAAAACCTAAACTCTGCACGAATGAGTACTTCGTACGGATGAACTGACAGATACGCACGAATGAGAGTCTTATTCGTACGGAGGAAACCTATTCGTACGAATGAACTAAACTTTAAACTTTTTAACCAAAAACTTAAGTTCGCACGAATGACACCTAGATCCGCACGGATGAAATCCTATTCGTGCGGATGTAAACTTTTTAAGAACTTGGTTCGTATGCGCCGCTGGAATTTTAGGGTTTTGCTAGAATTCGATCTACAACTCGATTTTACTAACCAAAACGATTCCTATTTGCCCAGATCTTAATCTAAACTACCCAGAAACGTTTTAAGATAATAAAAACACGGTTTTGAACGTAAAATTCCAAACTTTAAGAATCAATCAAAAACGAAAAATCTTAAGAATCGCTAGAAGAACGTTGATTTCTACAACCAACGCTCTGATACCACTTTGTTGGGGTTGTATGGATCTTAATACGTCAACGTTATATCAATAGACTAGCGGAAATATCCTATCGATTATCTAGCGAATATGGAACCTTCGGAAACGGAATCAAACCAACGATTGTTGATACGATCGGACCTAAGGAAAACTATTCGGATGATTGTTTATACGTGATAAACTCTTTGGAACACTAGAAAACACGGCAGCAGCAATTCGGCACGAATTGGCAAACCCTAAAAACCTTACCGAATGCAGAAACAAAGTTGGGTATATATAGGCCCAGCTTTTCATTCGTACGAATGTGATCTCATCCGTACGAATGAGATACGATTCGTGCGGACAACATCCTCGTCCGTACGAATGTAACTTGTTCATAAACCCTTTGTTTACTGAACTGATTCGTGCGAATGTAATCTTCATGCGCACGGATATCATCCTTATCCGTGCGAATGAGTCTGAATATTAAAACATCACAAAACACATATTTGATTAATTCATAACGACGTAAACGTTCAAGCATATAATCAATTTATAATCAATCAAACATTCAATAGTAATATTCAATCAAACAATACAAAGACTGATATAAACGTTAATTACATACGAATCTAGTAACTACATAAATGCACCTACACTAACTTTTTTTACTTTACACAAATAATTAATGCGAGTAAAATTAGCACCTCTAACGCTGTGTTATGTTTACGTCATACAAGTGTTCGTATTTCAAGTTACGTTTATGATGGTATATCTAGAAACAATTTAGGTTGAATTCTATTATAACCGAGGGATCAGTTTTTGTTGTGTTTTAGACATTTAGTTTGGGCATAAAGTACAAATAATGTGTTCGTTAGGCACCATATAGTTGAACAAAGTTTGTAACCCATTTCTTGCCTTGATTTTTAGTGAGTAGAATAATCATGGATTATATTGGCATGTAATTTGCTAAACTTTATTTCATTATAATGTAAGTTTCTTTTATTAATATTTGTAGTAAGTTTTCTGTTTTGATTAGGGATACCATTTGTGTTGGGGTGTGCAAAAGATTGTTTTAAATTTTGAGGTAATTATGTGATATTGATTAAAACTAGGAAGGATTGTCTATACACATATGTTATCTCTATTGAAAATTAGATTAGAAAAGAGGTTTTTATAAAAAATACTTGTAAATATAGTACTTTATTGAAGTGATTTTGCTCCTTGTCACCATTTAAAAGTTGTTTATTAGCAAAATTAAATTTAAAAACATAACATTTCAACTTTTTATATGTGAAAGTCCGCATAATGTAACATATATATAAGTATATTTTAATACACTATAATGTTTGGTTGTGAAGATGGTTTTGACATGTGATAAAGGTCGTTTGTCGTCTCATGGTTGGATTCATATGAGAGATTCAAAAACCGAGGTCAGAGCTCTAAAATCTTTGACATTTCGAAGACTAACTACTTATAAAACGTTGCAAACCACGAGGGTGTGGCAACGGTAAAACATGGATATCCTATCTAGGAGATCCCATATTTGAACCTTAACATCAACATTTGTGCGGTCACTTTGCTCTATTAAGAGCTAAGGTTCATTATGAAAAACTTGAATGATAAAAGGGGGTGTTTCTCCCGGTATGTGGGTACTTAGATAATCTAATGGTTTTGATCGTTATTGTAGTTGTGGCCAGAAATGTTAAAAACACGTATCCGTTGGATCATGGGATTAGTGGTCTACAAAGTAGGTTGGGATCAGGAAAAATGTCACACCCCGCTCAAGCGGAAACACGAGGTGTGCAGTTTAATGGCATCAAGAGTCAAGGTTACAACAAACAACCATTACAAAATACAACAAAATAATTAAATCATGCCAAAAGTTTACAGTACATAACAACGCCTCAAATACATAATATATCTCAAAAATACACGGATCATAAAGGAACTACATTAAATCAAATAAGTTCCAAATAACAAAATAAACGATCCGCATAACAAGCATGGCACGATCACATAAGAAAATCCTCAAACCCATGAAAAGCGTTAAAACGACATCAACAACATGTTGGTGAATTATCCGCACTAAGTTTGAAAGTGACCCATTTGAAATATAAAGATTAGTAATAAATTTCCAAACAAATCTTGTTTAACAACCATAGTGCGACGTATATTGCCTAGATAACATATACATGATCCTAACCACCAAAATAACCCCAATCCTAATGCGATCAACCAAAGGCAACAAATAATCACAAACGGCCATAACATCCACTCATAGGGACATCCTATCGAGTAATGAGGGTTTGTTCAAACCCATATAGATCTATATATATGCAACCGGGGTTCAAAGAGTTAACAGGCATAAACAGGGGGGCCTAACTAGGCCTAATGATCATACAATCTAAGGCAATTCTGATCCACTAGGTAAACAAGATTAAATAATAACAAGTTTTATCATACGCTTTCCAGCCCAAAGTAAAACGGTAAAAAGGGATCGAATAACTCACAAGTCGATCAAAAGCAGTATGGGGACGACAAAATAGGGGAGATCACTCCAACGCCTAAGTGCTCTAGAATAACGACATAACATCAGTCCAAGTATCTCTATAAGTCTAGTACGGTTTAGCCTTAATAATTAACGTTATATTATATAGTATATTAAAAGTGTTCCAATGGATAATGTTTCGAGTCAAAAGTGACGAGTAAAAGATAACGACATCTCGAGTCAATAATGACTACTAGAAGATATCGATAATTTTGAGTCAATAATGACCATAGAAGGGGATGCTATTTCGAGCCGATAATGACTACCAGTCGATTGAAGATAGAATACTGATACCAAAGTTTAGTCGAAGTTCGCTAACATCAACGTTATGGGATAGTTGATTTTAGTCAAAGTCGACGTTACGAAAAGGAGTTAAAGTCAACTAAAAAGCCGACATTCGACATTGAAGAGTTTAAATATTTTGAGTGAAAATAGTTTGAAAACAATTTTATAAGAGTTTAACGAAAGATATAATATTTATTATAATTTGAGATTACGATCTCATTTTTTAGAAAAGTATATTTATCAAAAATGTATACGTTTAGTGACCATCATAATAATAAATATTATGTTTATGATTGCGATTATGCCTTTTGAGTCCAAAGACGTCTATTTGTCAATAGTTACTATTTTTTATGTATAGTAATATACTTATATGTATTCGAAATGGTTAAAGTTAGGTTTTGGTGCTCACTGCGGCGCAACAATCACTAACTGCGGCGCAGTTATGTTATTGCAGAAGCTGGAAAAACGTACTGAAACTTGACTACGGCGCAGTCCGCTGGTTCCGCAGCCCGCTGCGGCGTAGTTGGAGCAAAAACGGATTTTAGACTTTTACTTTTAAGTGATTTAAGTATCGTAAATGTTGTAATAAGTTTTAGTGATAATATATAATATGTCCAGAAAGTATACTTCATAAATATACATATTTAAGTTTATATAATTACCAAAATATATATCTTACATAATAATTAGTTAAAATACTAATTAGTGTCAAATGACATGTTATACATATATTTATGTCCATTTTTAGTACAAAAGTCCCAAAATGTTCAATAACGATATGATTTCACTATTATTACATCTTTTACATAAAATTACCGTTTAATAAACTTATTCTCTTATTTTCACCACTTTATGTTATTATTACCAATAATTTTATAATGAAAATATTATGTGTATGATGTTAAATAATTATGTTTTCAACCATATTAATCCATTTTACATATTATTTAACAAATTTTAAGGCTAATTAAGAAAACGTAAAGAGAAAATTAAGGGAAAATTTGAGAGTACCTAAGACCTCCGCAAATATCAACAAGAACACCGGAAGAAGTCACGAAATGGACCCGGAAAATAGACTCCAATGGTTGTGGTGATGAGAAAACCAACTCAAAAACACAATAAAACACCATTAGTAAGAGCTTGAAGAAAAAGAAGGAAAATAGAGAAATAATGGAGGATTTTACTTACCAAAACTCAAGATGTAGAATCTTCGAGGTGGTAGTCGAAAATCCGAGTATGGAAGATGAAAAAGGTAGAAGAAACCTTTTATTCCACATAAACAAAATGTGTGTTAGAAATCTCTAACATAAAAGGAAGAAAAGAGAAAAGAAATGGAGACTTCTTGAAGAAAACTTACAATAAAGATGGTGGAATCAAAGGAATGATGGTAGAAGATGATTAATGAACCTTCTAGCTTGAACATTCACTCCAAAATGTGACTAAAAGCCCTCATGTTTTCTGGAAAATTGAGAGAATGAAGAGAACTGAGAGAAAGTGAGTGTTGGAATGAAAGAGAAATGGTGAATGGAAATGTAAAGTTTAAATTTGGGATGAGAGATAGTTTGAGAGGGGTTTTAGATCTAAATCTAGATCAAACCTACTCAAAAAAAACAAATTCCAGTGTCAAATCACGTGTTAGAAAAGTTGTGGATCTCCAAAAGTTAAAAATGACGTTTTTGGCGTGATGTGCCGGAAGCCCGGCTGCGTCAGAGTCAGTAGGGACTGCGGCGCAGTCCTCCTTTGGTTAACTCCTTTTGTTAATTTTCCGTTAAAGGACTGAATTTATAATAGTTTTACCGTTAGTTCCCGTTAAAGAACTAACTTTGTAATAATTTTTAACCAACAATTAAAGGCATAAACACCCTAACTTATTTTACGAGAATACTAACTAAACGGAACTTAGGTAAACTAAAACGTTTCCGTCACGGAGGACGAAACAAACAAAATAAAACCCGACAAAACACATAAAGCGTGATACAACAAAATGAAAATAACAATGGGTTAAAACCAAAGCGAATAAAAATAAAGATAAACGGTAATCGATTAATACCTCAAAATACGGAATGTCACAAAAAACGTTATACTTATTCATTTTTTACAAACAAAAACTCACAGACACACTTATCGTGTGTGTGTGTGTGTGAGAGAGAGAGAGAGAGAGAAAAAACATAGTATATAAGCTTTTGTTTCTAAGTATGGGATATCTCTTAAAAGAAATGATTAAATTTAATAGATATAGAGGGTTGAGATCATTTAATATCATTATAAAACTTGAGATCAAATTAATCAATTATAACTCTCCATGTTAAAACTTACTTTAATTTATTTTTGTTTAAAAGTTAATTATCTCAAAAACTGTAAATGTATTAAACGAATAAATTACACCATTAAAATGAGCATTATTTCCTCTTTTCATAGAGCGCTCACTTGATATAATTTTGACGAAAACATTTTCCGGTTTTTTTGACGGGTTTTAGAAAATTTATGTTATAAAATCACAGTTTTATCAAATGTGATTTTAGTAGTTTGACTTATTAAATTTGTGTTGTTCTTTTTTACTCTTGTTAAATGTACATCATATAATATATTGCTTTGAAATTAAGATTTAGTGTTAATATCACATGTGATTTTACCTTATGAATATCAAAATTTGACCAAAAACAAAGGAAAAAAAGTCGTCAAAATTCGATTTTTTCCTCGGGTCTTTATAGAGTATATACCTCATATAATATGTGTTGTGTATAAAATTTCATATTTAAAGTTAAAATCATGTGTGTTATTGGCTTATTTGTTTTAAACTTCTACGTATATTATAATATCACATATGATTTACGTTAATATTACATGTGCTTTTAGTACTATCACATGTGATTTCGTTTAATTTTTTTATAAGTTTGATTTAATTATATATCATATACCGATTTTAGGTCTTTAAATGCACATTTTATGTTAATATCACATGTGATATAATCTTACGAGTTTAAACATTTGTCGAAAAACGAAAAAATAAAAGTTGTCAAAATTTGATCTTTTTCTAGGTTTAGATAAATTTTACATTATATAACATTTTTATTTTTGAAGTTTCCATAATTATGTTAGAATCACATGTGATATTAATTTTATAATTTCAATACCCATCTGAAAATCCAAAAATTAAAAGTCGTCAAAAATATATATGATCACTGCTCTAATTAAAGAGAAGAATACGACGATGACAACGGTGTAATTTGTTTTGTCTAACGATTAACGGTTTGTCAGATAAACTAATTAAGAAAAAAATATTTGAAAGTTTATATTAATCTTACTTATTGGATCGAAAATAAATAGATAATGAACGTTGAGTTTTAATCATTAGAAAATTAATAGTAATTTTGATATTTTCTCCAATATAGAAAAAAGAAATTGTGTATCGATAACTAAAGACCAAATTTATTAATTATACCATTAATAATAATTGATTCCCAGTTGATTAAAATTTAATAATCACCAAAATTTAAAACTTTGTAATTTTCGAACAAACCAAGAAGAAAGTTGTAGCAAAGAGTCGTTCAACGTAAACGGCGTCATTTAGCTCCGTCAACTTCGTGAGGCTAACATTTGCTACCCTTAACTTGGACTTATTTGTGTATGCTTTGAAAATTCCAATTTTTTAAACATATTATTTAGTAACTTTACCCCTACACTACTGCTCAACTCCAGTTTTAATCCGAAATTTTAAATTGCTTAACTTGGTCTTCATTTATAACACTTGTTCATTTTCTGGTTAAAGTTTCGTTATATGCTTGACAGTAAGCAACTTTTCGATGTATCTGGTTGATTAATTATGCACTTAAAATGTTAAAACTGCTTTTTATTTTCATATCCATGTCTTGATCTTCTCCGTTTTCTTCATATTCATTGTCGTAGCTTTTCTGGCAGTGACGTATTTACTTTAGTCTAATGTTGACCCATCTTCACCCGAGTTCATATTAATTTTTATATTGAACCTCCTTGAGTAAAAGAAAGAAAATGAGTAGCTATGATGGTGCATAATGGTCTTTGGATGATTGTTAAAATTAATACGATAATCCATTGATTGTTTCATAGACAAAAAAAAGTGTTTGTAAAGAGTAATTCAAATGGTGTATATTAACGGTGTTTGGATGATTGTTTATCATTTTTACTTTATTTATATTCAAATATAAAAGGCCTAATATTGTTGAATTTATAATAATTTTTACTTTTTAATAGTACTATCGAATTTATATTTATATCTTAACGTGTGACCCAAGCAGTCGATTCGAACCATTATCCTTTTCATATTTTCCCGCGTCGACTAACTCATCTTGACAAAGTTTTAACGACCCCTATGAATTATATTCCTAGATCCGCCATGTTTTCTGTCATCTCGTTTAGCTTAATTTTTTTCATCTAATTTTAACTTCTAAACTTCATCGCTATTAAAATTAAAGCTCAAAAGTTGAGCAATAATTTAGGGACTAAATATATAACTTACTCTATTTTAAAAAACAATATTGACTGCGTCAACAAACGCACCCTATGCGTCGACAAAAACATCATACTAAAATAATCAAAATCAATTCTACGTGTTTTATTTTATGACTTTGTATTAAAAAACTCATATAAATGGTGCTCTTATAGGTCACCAATATCCATATATCATTTTCAAATAACATCAAACCTAATTCATTTCCGCTATAGAAAAAAAGATGATGATTGATAGACAGACCGCTATCTCGTGCTTGTTCTTTTCGCTTTCTTCGTTCTACATCTTATTATCTCATAACAACCACAGCGAGTCATGGAGGTCTTGGTTTTACGTTCCGGTTGTTTGTGCTTTAGTACTTGGAGGATTATTGGTAGTTGTGGCTAGAGCCACCATGTTGACATTGATTACGGTGTTCGTGATGTTGGCTTGCGTGGGGAAGCGTCGCCGCGTATTGGTGGTTGAAGGGAGAAAGATTAGTTGTGAAGTTGTATTTCATTTGCTCAAAGAAAGAAATGTTATGGTTGTTTTTGCTACATTTGTTACATCAATGGCCATGCTTTTGGCTTCTTAGACAAGAAGATGATTTAAATATCATTTGTATAATCCATTTTTTAATTGTTTAATATGATCATTTGATACTTTAACTGAAATAGATTTCATAATTTTATTTATTCATATAATTTCGTTGTTTGGAGAGTATGGTTACTTTCTCAATGAGCCGTCATATTTTATTATTTTGTCTCCGTAATTCATTGAAACTCACAAAACTATTTGAATTGGTAATGTTTGCAAATCATTCGGGTCCCATTGCACAAACCTTCGGTAGGATTTAAGTTCGTCAACATGATATATTAGGTTAATGATAAAGTCCATATTTTTCTATATGTTTTTAATGTGGGTAATCTAAGAATCTGTAGTAAAAATAAACAGAGCGTAACAAAGTAAAATTCTATCAATCAATTAAATCCTATGTTAGTAGATTAATATAGTAAAGATTAAATCCTATGTTAGTAGATTAATATAGTAAAGAAGCTAGAATATCTATGAAAGGAAAACAAATAAAAATAAACAAATAAATATATATGTGTTCATTATTTGGCCGGTTAACCATACACAGGTTCCTGTATACACATAAGAAAAAAGTAACAATCCATAAAACAGGTAAAGCATAAGAATTAAATAATACCTGTTTGTCGATATCTTAGATTCATAGCTGATGAACAACCAAATATGAAACAAGGAGGTATAAAAATGAAAACATAAACAATAAATAAACGTAAAGAATTGGGGCCATATTGTGGAATCATCCATGTTAAGGACGTAACATCTTGTAAAGGGTTTGAGTCCAGGCAGGCTGGTGACTGGTGAGTGTCTTATAGACTTGAATGAAAAAAATACAGACAGACGGACATCTCTTCCAAACCCATATTAAGACCAGGCTTGTTAAATATCAATGACACGTGGCGGGTGAATGAGGCAAATTTTGGATGTTACTGTATATAATAGTAAGATAAGATAATTGGTTTCAAATGAAAATCATTTAAATATTTATGAACTATAGAAATCATTTTTTAACCACTCATTTAACAAATTCATTTCATTTTCAAAGGTAAATATCTTTTAAATTATAAATTTTTACGAAATAAAAAACATACTGTTAGAACAAGTATTTAATTCTCTTTAAGAAAAATATAAACTTTTTAATTTTTGAATTTTTTTTTTTTTTTTTTATATACACTGGTGTATATACTACAAATTATGGATTTTTCAAAAACTGTGTGTATACACTAATAAATGTCACCGTATACACATGTGTATACGTATGTATTCAGTGGTGAATATATGGTTAAATTGTACGTCACAAACTAGTCCATACACCGGTGAATAATATTCAATTGTGTATACATATGTATTCATCTATGAATATATGGTTCGAATGTGTTTTTGGCGAATTTGTATATACACTTGTGTATATATTGAAACCCACCAAAAAAAAAAAAAAAAAAAACAGTCGATGAAAGTATATGAAGTGGGTGCTCGTTGGAAAAAGAATTAAATGCTTGTTCTAATGTTGTAATAAGTTTTTATGAAAAAATAATTACACCATTAAAACAAGCATATAATTCTGTTTCCAACGAGCACCCACTTGATATATTTTTGACAATTTTTTTTTTCTTTGTGGGTTTCAGTATATTCACAAGTGTATATTCTAAATTCGCCAAAAACACATTCGAACCTTATATTCAAAGATGAATACATATGTGTACACAAATGAATATACTTCTATTCACCAGTGTATTAACTAGTTCATGACCTACATTCTAATCATATATTCACCACTGAATACATATGTATACACAGGTGTATACGGTGGTATTCATTAATGTATATACGCAGTTTTTGAAAAATTCAGAATATGTAGTATATACACGAGTGTAAATAAAAAATATAAGTGTAGTCAAAATTAAAAAAGTTTATATTTTTCCAAAAGAGAATTAAATACTCGTTCTAACGGTATGTTTTTTATTTCGTAAAAGTTTATAATTTAGAAGATATTCAATTTTTAAAATGAAGTGGGTTTTGTTAAATGATTGGTTTTAAAGTAATTCCTATAGTTCCTAAATATTTGAGTGGTTCCTATTTAAACCAAATATATATATATATATATATATATATATATATATATATATATATATATATATATATATATATATATATATATATATATATATATATATATATATATATTAAAAATATTATTTTTTAATTAAAAAAATAAAAATACTTAAAAAAAATAAAAATAAAAATAATTAAAAAAAATAAAATAATTAAAAACTATTTTCGAGCCAAAAGTTTATTAAAAATATTATTTTTTAATTAAAAAAATAAAAATAATTTTTTTTTTCAAAGTTGTCACATGTCACTGTCACAATCTTTCCTCGACTTTCAATAGGAACATGTAAAAACAAACTTAAATATAAAAACAAACCCAACACCCACTTAATAAAAAAACAAAACTTTAAATTAACATATTTCTAGTATAGAAAGGTTTTATGAAAAACTAATTATACCATTAGAACAAGCATTTAATTATGTTTCCAACGAGCACCACTTGATATACTTTTGACGACTTTTTTTTTTTGGATTAAAAATGCATCTAATATAGATTAAAAATACATCATACATCATTACTATCTATATTAAATGTTAATGGTGCCTATGGGTTTGTGCTCGTTATATTATTATATTCAGAAAAGTTTGTCTTTAAGTACAATTGTTATCGTTTTATTTACAAAAAGACTTGGTTGCCGGAGTGGTAAGCGCGCGGCCTCCCTTGCTGGGAGACCACCGCTATAGGTGCAACAAAACCGGTTTTTATCGGTTTTCGGTTAAAAAAAAACCAGTTAAAAAAAAACCGGTTTTTATCGGTTTCGGTTTTTTTCGGTTTCGGTTTTTTTCGGTTTTTTTGAAACCAGTTTTTTTCGGTTAAATCGGTTTTTTCGGTTTTGAACCGGTTTTTTAACCGGTTTTTTTTTGGGGGCTTTTTTCGGATTCTAAATAATACAAACATAAGTTTTATAAAATAATACAATTACAACTAAAAATATTACAAACATAAGTTTAAATAATACAATTACAACTAAAAATAATACAAACATAAGTTTTATAAAATAATACAAACATAAGTTTAAATAATACAATTACAACTAAAAATATAAAAGACAAACATAAGTTTTATTTCGATCGTGTATTAAGTATATCGAGCTTCGGCATTGCCATCACCCGAATACACTTAACTACTCGTCGTTTACTACTACTACATCTTCTTCGTCTTCCTCCTCTACCTCAAAATCTTCAAATTCACCTTCGTCTAGTTCGGTTTCGGTAGTTGTAGGTGAAATCCCCATTTCGACTTCTTCTAGTTCGATACCTTCTTCAACGTCTTATAATAATGGGTCTTCCAATGTTGTTACATTTTGTATCCTTTCGACTCCGTCCAAGTAATCTTTCAAGCATACACAAACTTCCACGGCTTGAGGGGTTAGTCTTGACCTTCTTTCCGATATTATTCTACCGCTAACGGAAAAGGCCGATTCGGAAGCTACCGTCGTAGCTTGGACGGCTAATAAATCTCGAGCCATAGCGCCTAAAATGGGAAATTGTATTTCTCTTTCTTTCCACCAAGCCAAAATGTCAAAACTAACAAATCCATCAATACCGAGAGCGGTAAAGAAATTTGTAGCCTTATATTGTCCCAATTCACTTGTTGGAGCGGATGTTCTTTGACGCTTTATAGCGTCTTGAAGTAAAGTGTTATAAAGGTTTATATTTAAGTTTTGATTACTATTTTGACTCGAAGATGTACCCGCTCCCTCCCACATTGTGTTAATAATTGGAACACTTTGTTGATTATATTTATCACAATATATAGCAAATAATGCATCAAAATTATCTTCAAATCTTTTTAGTTCTTCTTCAATAAATTTCGGGTTTGGGTCAAAGTGTAAGCTTAAGTTTTCCAAAATTGATTTCATTAAACTTTGTACCCCGCCAACATTTAAACAAGGATTTAGTGCGGCGGAACAAGTAAAAACCAATGGCAAGAATTTAAAATATTTTATAAACTTCTTTTTTATAACTCTAACCACTTTTCTAAACATATCATATTCGGACATTTCAAATTCTTTTAATTTTTCGGTCATAATCCAAATTTGGTTTAGAACTAAAGGGCTAGTTGGGTAATATACACCCGATAATATAGTCGTAGCCTCTTTAAAAACTATTAAAAACGAAGTTATTTCTTTTAGACGCTCCCATTCATATTCGTAAACATGTACGGACTTTTCTTTTGCAACTAAAAGGTCATTGAAAGCATCTAAAGTAGCACGTTGTCGTAATATATTTTCAAACATAGTATGGGTAGAATTCCACCTAGTATTATTATCATAGCAAGGTCCTAGGGGAATTTCACCACATTGTTTTCGAAAACGTTTATAATTAGTTTGTCGTTCGTTACTTGAACTATATATAGTTACTAATAATTTTCTAAATTTTTGACGTAAACCATCACATATTAATAATGCACTTTGCACGGACAAATTTATAACATGAGCAACACAACGAGAATGAAAAAAAGCGCCATCTAAAATTGGTTTTATACGTAATTTAAGAAAATTCATCGCTTTAGTATTATTTGACGCATTATCTAGTGAAATTGTAAAAACTTTATCGTCTAAACTATATTCAACTAGTGTGTCATGTAATATTTTTCTCAAATTATTTCCCGTATGTGGATAACCAAACAATTTAAAACCAATTGTACGTTTCATTAATAACCAAGATTTAAGATCTTGGTCATCATGAAACCAATGGGCCGTTACGGCTAAATATGAATTTGCCGTACCATGTGGTGCGGTCCAAACATCACAAGTAATATTTACCCCATGTTTATAGTTTCGAAAACCCTTAATTATGTCATTTTTAGATTTTTCCCAATATTTAAACGCATCATTTATAAGGGTAGTACGACTTACTTGTGTGTATCGCGGTTGTAGCCTTTGTTTGATAATTTTCGTAAGTCGTTGGTTGTCGAAGTGGTTGAATGGAAGCCCCTCTTGAATGACAAACTTCGTAAATGCTTCTCGAAACGCATCATTATCGTATATAAATACGCTCCCATCCGCACCAAGTTCCGATTGTGAACCTTCTAGAACCGCTTTACATGCCCCGTTTTTGTGAGTTTTTAGTGTTGAGTTTGAATTAGAGCCTAAAAATTTCCCACACTTCTTGTAACGAGCTCTTTCATTCCCGTCTTTCATGATGCACAAATCGAAAAAAGCCCAAACATCCTTGTTACGAGTAGTTGGTACGATTTTCGCTATATCGTGGTTAGTGTAAACTTTGATGTTTCGAACATTGCTACTAGCGGAAGCGGAAGCTTGTTGTGATTGTGAGGATTACATTTTTAAGAGAAGAATGAGAGAAAAATAGTATATTTTTTGTGTTTTTGGAAGAAAAAAGTAGAATATATATAGTTTTTTTGTAAGTTTTTGGTGATTTTTGTGAGTTTTGGATGATTTAGAGAGATGAAGAATTGAGAATTTGGTGTGTTTTGAACATAATCTAGTAGAGGTATATATAGGCAATCAAAAAAACTCAAAAAACTAAAAAAAAAACTCAAAAATCCCGCTCCTAACGGACATATAACGGTCACTGACGGATTTCTAACGGTCACTGACGGATTTTTGACGGAGTCTGACGGAAAGTAACGGAGTCTGACGGAAGCTAACGGATCTCTAACGGTAACTTGTCTTTAACCGGTTTTAACCGGTTTTCTCTCCTAACCGGTTTTAACCGACGTTTTAACCGGTATTTAACCGGTTTTTTGCCAAACCTCAAACCGGTCTAACCGGTTCGGTTATTCCCTAACCGGTTTCAGTTATCACAAAACCAGTTTCGACGATAACCGGTTTCGGTTTTCCGGTGACCTTCGAAAAAAACCGGTTACATGGTTGCACCTCTAACCACCGCGGTTCGAATCCCACCCAGCACCAATTTTTTTTTTTTTTTTTTTTTGTACTGCAGTGTTGGGCTTGGGCTTGGGCTTGTGGCTGGTTTGAAGTTTAAATACTAAAAAGTGTTGGGCTTTACGTTAAAGATTGTTGGTTTAATTTTGTAAGAAACAAAAATATCAATTAGTGTAGTGTATTTGGTACGTAATATTGTCTATCAAACAAAACAAAGGTTAATAATCAACACATATTTAAACTTCTAATCATTTGCTGAGATTACATGTAAATTAAATAATTTAAACATTTTGCAAACACTATGTAATGTATATAACCAACAACAACCGTGCACCGTTTATAAAAAACACCATCGCCCACGTTTTGGAAAAAATTGTCAAACGACTTCGAACTCGTGCAACGCACGACAGTTACCTAGTCTAGATTAAATCTCATCTTTGCCTATGGGTTTGTTCATTTTATTATTATTATAGTCAGAATATTACTCTTTAAATACAATGTTTATCGTTTATATTACAAAAAAGGGGTGTTGGCGGAGTGGTAGACGCGCGGCCTCCCCTGCGAGGAGACCGCGGTTCGAATCCTAGCACCTTCTTTTTATTTTCTTTCTTTTCTGCAGCTTAAAAAAAGGGCTGGGCTTGCTTCCTTGGTGTTGGGCTTGGTTGGGTGTTGGGCTTATGGGCTGGTTTGGTGTTGGGCTTTCATATATATATATATATATACTTTTTTTTTTTAGATTAGTATGAAATAAAAAATACAGTTTGCGAATTAAATAATCCGACGAAGACGATGCCTTTTTTCTTGGCTTGCGAACATTGAGTCAAAGTACAGGTTGGAACATAAATCCCTGGACTCGTGCAACGCACTAACTTGTTCTCAACTTTTTGAATAAAATATTATCTTTAATATAATATATATATTTTTTTATGATAAAATTACATCTAAATTGGATAAAATACATCACTTTTATAAAAATACATCACCTTGAAAAAATATATGTAAGTTCGAAAAAAAAAATATTCACAAAAAATATAACGATAAACCCTATTGTAGGATGGGCGGTGTGTGTTGGTCTATAAATACCTCAAGACTTTTTCCTTTGAGACTCACCTCTGGCACACTTACGGTAAACAAGTGAATGGCGTCTATCTCCACAACCACATCTCATCCAACCTCGCTTTTTTTTCCACCCCAGGTTTTTTTTTCTATTTATCAATCTATGTATCTAATTAATTCAATTCTCATAGAATACTGATATATGATTCAATTACAGAATTTTATGGATTTTCCAGAAATTTACAGTTGCCACGTAAGCAGGTCAGTTTTCTCTCTTCAGTTGCAGCCACCGCTAAATAGACTAGGGTTTATTTAGATACTAGTTTAGTGCCCGTGTGATATACAGTTTTGTATAAGAAAAGTATAGTAAAATCTTAAGCTATTTAAATCTCCTAAAAATAAATCTATAAGTTCATATCTTTCTCATTTGAATCCCAACCCTGGAATATGAGCGGAAATCACATTCGATAGGTGTATATGGTGAAGTCTATGTGTACAATTAATATAACATGAATATAGTCAAAAGATTGTTTGTATTAATCAATTTGAATCAAGTACAACGGCTTGTTTCGTTCAGAAACTAGTTTCGCTAGAAGGCGTAGTTTACTGTCACGCTTTACTTACAACTCAATCTACATTACAACACGACTCTTATACAAGCTACTAGGCAATCTTCATGTGCCAACAAACTCCCCCTTGGCAATAGCTTGGATAATCTTTAAATCTTCTAATAAGCATGGAGTTCTTGTGAGTGTAGAGTTCTTCAATTGGTAAACGCTTGTCTTTGTCTTCAAATCTTCGGTCTTCAATCCGTCTTCATCTCAACTCATCATTCCAATACCATCCTTATGAAGCCCTTGCAACATACAATACTCCAAAACACAAGCATATGCTATATATTGACTTGTTTTCAATCTGAGTTCGTTTTGAAAAGATGTTATCGTGTAAGAAGTTTCAAAGCAACAGTGTTTGGTTTTAACACGATCTTTTGAAAGTTTATTTGTCATTGTTCATTTACGTAAAGTCTTTAATTTCAGTTTTTTATTTTTCTTTTTTAAGAAACTTTGTTTCTGATACAGAGACAGTGTACCAAGAAATCCGTTCATGGGAAAATATCAGCCAGCATTGATCTGAAGCCTCCTCCTTATGAACTGGTATGTGTAATATCTCGCTATGTAGCTGGAAACTTGGTATAATTTACTTTATTTGTTTAATTCCATAATATATATTTTTCCCCCCTCGTGTGTGATAGCATGCTTTAGAACCACATATGAGTAAAGAGACATTCGAGTATCATTGGGGAAAACACCACAGAGCATATGTTGACAACCTAAACAAGCAAATTGCGGGAACCGAACTAGATGAAATGTCACTGGAAAGCATAATATTGGCTTCTTACAATAACGGTGATTTTCTTCCAACCTTCAACAATGCCGCACAGGTTTGGAACCATGAATTCTTCTGGGAGTCGATGAAACCTGGTGGTGGTGGAAAGCCTTCTGGAGAGCTTTTAGAATTAATAAACCGAGATTTTGGTTCATTTGATAACCTAATCAATGAGCTTAAGGTAGCTGCCACTACTCAGTTTGGTTCTGGTTGGGCTTGGCTTGTATGTAAGTGTTTATTCCACCCGTTTTTCCTGTCCAAAGTTGGAAATTCGATTGACCTGACATCTTTATTTTTGTAGATAAAGAACATAAATCGGAGGATAACAAAGACCTTGTTGTGCTGAAAAGCCCCAACGCAGTTAATCCTCTTGTAATGGAGTACCATGTGAGCTACGCTAACATCTTGTCTCTTTAGGGAAACTGCAAGAAAAGAAAAAAAACAGTGTATTATTGCATATTTAATTCGTTGTTTATCGAAGTATTTATTAACCATAAAATGTTTTTTTTCTTCCTGCAGCCACTCCTCACTTTAGATGTCTGGGAGGTAACACTTTTTCACTTTCATTTTCCATAATAACGAAACTCTATTAATCGTATATTTACTAATCTTACTCTCAATCTGAATTGTCATTGCAGCACGCATACTACCTCGACTTTAAGGTAAGAAGTTGATAATTAGTTGGAAGAAACAAATTTCCATTAGCCCATTTTATCATATATTGTATTTCATATTTACAGTATTATGCTAACGGTATTTGAAAATGTATTCCTGCTACAGAACCGCAGGCCTGATTATATATCAACTTTCTTCGATAAGCTTGTATCATGGGAAAAAGTTAGTTTGAGGTTGGAAGCAGCCAAGGATGCCAAGCGAGGCTGATGATGCCCCATGATTTTGTGGATGATAAAGAATGATTTTTGTCGGTTCGGTGTTACACTGTGATGTAATTTTAATTTGTATCGAGAATAAATGGCACAACTGAGTCACAGGGTTAAATGGTAATCTTATCACTGTATAATCGATTGTAGCGAGATTATACTTTTTTGCTACAATGTAAAAGATGTTTTTCAATAAGGGTTAATTTGATAAAAGTTCTACGCTTTAATAATACTCCATTCCAAAAAACTATCAAATTTTTTATTTATGTTTGTACCAAAATTATTATAGATCCAAAATGCAGTTTAGCACTTTGAATTTGATTAAGTGGAATTTTTGATACGAACTATTAAAGATGAAGAATGAAACCTTGAACTTGTCGGTGGAGGAATTTCTAATATCCTACATGGTGTTTGGAGTTTGAATTTTAACATTTTTATGAGGATATCATATGAATTTATCTTTTAATGTTTAGAAGAATTGTAAAACAATTTAGTCCTCATTTTTGGTGCTTGGTTTAGTCCAGTCTGGTTCGGTCCAACGAACAACTCGCCGTAATGCTTTGTTAGAGCAGACCGAACTGACAAAACACGCTGAATCGACTTGACCAAATCGGACCGAACACATCTCAGTCGGGTCGTTGGTGTTATACTCTTCGATTTTTCAGTTTTCTAGTCTGTTTTTGTTTCTTCGAAACGATTTGGTTTAGTCTCGATACTCAGCCCTAGATTTAGGATACTAAAAATTTCAGTTACTCAAGTTTAAAATATTAGAAATTCCATTTAGCGAAGTCCAAAGTACTGTTTTTGACCTTTAATAGTTTAGTATACTAAAAAATTCACTCTAATCAAGTTTAAGGTACTAAGTTGTCTTTTGACTTCCTATTTGAGAGAATGTCATAAATCGTCCTTGTGGTTTGTCATTTTTTCACATATCGTCCTTTTTAAAAAAAACCTTAGCACAAAGTGTCCTTTTGTTTTTTGAATGTATCATCTATCGTCCTTCCGTCCAAATCTGTTAGAATTGTGCCGTTAAATAGCCCGCGTGACAGACACATGAGGGTAAATAAGTAATTGACCTCTCCATTATCCTAAAATAAAATATTACATATAGATATAAATATAGATATAGATATATAGATACAGATACATATATCTTCCAATCTTTATAAATTCTTCACAAAAACATTCAATCGATTCTTCTCATTCCCCCAATTCAGTATATCCATCTTCAATCGATGCCGTCAAATTATTCTAACCCAAAATCCCGATTATAAAAGAAAACAACAATTTATCTACTCCAATCCGTATTAATTAGTATCGAATTAGTTAGGGTTTTGATTTTATTCGAAATTTGGTTACGATCAGTAACATAATGAAGATCGAGGATCGCCGTTACACACACAACCACCGCCGCCACAACCACCTGGGTTCCGCCACAGTCGCCGCTACAGATGAAGAACTTGTGATGTATTATTTGAGAAGAAAAGTGTGTGGGAAACCGTTTACTACATGCACCATGATTTAATCGTTGTTTTGTTTGTGTCGGCACCATTACTGCCGGAGTTCCGCCCCTTCCGCCTCTATTACCGTTGAATCGAAACGAAAGTGGGGGTTCCAATTTTGTTATTTTTTGTTCCAATTTTCTTTATAGATACATATACATATATCTATAGATATATAGATACAGATACATATATCTAATTTAAGAAAAGTCTTTTTGAATTTTATATTCTAATTTTGTTATTATTTGTTGAGTAAATTACATAGATTGTCCCTAAAGTTTATATGGAATTATGGATTTCGTCCCTAAGTTTGAAAAGTTGCATGGATCGTCCCATTGTTTAAACTAATTACTCATTTCGTCCCTAATTTGGACGTCCGTTAATTTCCACCTTTAGTCTGTCCCACGTGTTAAACACGTGAGGGGTATTTTAGTCATTTCGCATTCTCAATTTTATTACCCCTTCTTCCTCAAATATCATCCCCAAACATTAATAAACCCTAAAAGCTATCACCATTCACCATCCTCTGAAATCATAATTACCCAGAAAATCATCACCATCCATTTGCTGATCCGATTCCGACCACCACCGCAGCCGCTGCCTGCACCACCACCGCGGCTTGCACCACCGCGATTCCTTCCTCTGATTTCGCCTTCGCCGTTTCCTGAATAATAGACTGACTAAGACTATGACTGTGACTGACTGACTCCGAGCGTGTTGGTTTTCGGGAATCACACCAAACCCTACTCCACCCCCACCCCCACCCCCGCACTCAAACGCTCTGCTCAAATACCTAAAATCATTCATAATATCATTCTCACTGTTAATTAATGGGAAACTGCGGTACTCGAGAGGAATCTGCAGTTGCTGCGAATGCTCAGCAGCAAGGTAATCTCGGTTTGATTGTTTTTTTTGTAATCGAGGTTTTTAGATCTAATTTAAAGTGTTGTTATACGATTGATTTTGTAAAATTAGGTTTAATTGTTGCTGAATTGGACCTGCATTTTGTGTTTTTAGTAATTTTGTTGATTTTATTGATTTATAATGATTAAACTGTGATGAATTTCAATCGGTAGATACGTTTTTGTTATACGATTGAAGGAGGAAGATGAAGTGTTAGATTAAAATTAGGGATACAAAATGAAATCGTTTCGAAAGAGAGGTAATTAAAATGATAGAGGCGAAAAGACTAAAATACCCTCACGTGTTTAACACGTGAGGGAAGGCTAACGGTGGAAATTAACGGACGTCCAAATTAGGGACGAAATGAGTAATTAGTTTAAACAATGGGACGATCCATGCAACTTTTCAAACTTAGGGACGAAACCCATAATTCCATATAAACCTTAGGGACGATCTATGTAATTTACTCTTATTTGTTTATTCCAATCTCTTAATTTTTGTTCATTTACACTCTTTTGATCTGGGTTAAAATTGGGTTTTTTTTCAGGATATAATTTTGATCTGAGGGAAATTGATAGATTTGATAATGGAAATGGGATAATGGAGAGGTTGATTACTTATTTACCCTCATATGTCTGTCATGTGGGGCCATTTAACGGCAAAATTTTAACGAATTTGAAATGAAGGACGATAGATGATACATTCAAAAAACAAAAGGACACTTTGTGTTAAGTTTTTTCAAAAATGACGATATGTTAAAAAGTGACTAGCCACAAGGTAACTAATGCTTTTAATGAGTATTTAAAATTAAAATTTTAAACCTTAAAAGTAACTAATGCTTTTAATGAATTGCATAATATGCAATAATAATATAAAAATAATAGTTCATTAACCGTATAAATTTCATTTTAACTAGTTGTTTGTTCCAGACATTTTGTTTAAAATCATAAAGAGTATTTAGCAATGTGGCTTTAATTAAGAATTTAATGTTTTGGGTTAATATCTGATTTTATTTGTCGTATTTAGCCAGTTTCCAATTTGGTTTTTGGCGCAAGTTGTTAAATTACATAATGCATTTTGATTCATATGTTTGAATAATAATGAACTTATATTCTTATAAATTACGAAGTATTATTATAGTATCCGCGTGATGAGGAATGGAAAAAAATAATATTCGACAAAAGTATATTATAAATATATATAACAACAAAAAATAAATATGAAGAATGATTAATAAAATGAAAAAAATATTCAATCTACGATCATAATGTAAAATATAAAAAATACAAAATATATCCAAACGAATAACATGTATTAACTTTTGAGGCACATGTAATTCTTTCATCATAATAAACTTCTCGATTGACAACATTTAAGATTATACTTTCTCTCATTTAAAATAATCGGTAGATTTCACTAATACCTTTGTATTTGAAAAAATAAAGTTGTCAGTGTTAAAAAACAAATTCTAGTAAATAAAAAATGGCAAGCTAGAGTGTTTGACCATATGTTTTATTGATTGTCAAAACAAAACTAACTTGAATGAGAAATTGGTTTTGATTTTAGTTCAAACGGGAACATGTCTTCATCATACAAAAATTGAGGGATTTGAGACAAATACTTGTTTTCCGATATGTTGACCAATAACTATTTTTTGCATCAACGACGTTTTTTCATATGAATTATGTCTCATTAAATGAACCATATAATGGATTGTTATTCCGCAATAGTATATGGCCAATGAGGATTAATAGATATTGTAATTGTTTTGACTCATATAAATGTGTAGAGAGTTAATTACACGGATGGTCCTTATCCTATTACCCAAATGGCACTTTTCGTCCTATCTTTTGGATAAGTACATGGATAGTCCTTTGTTTGAAATTTCTAAACATGGACAGTCCTTTGGTCCGTTAGTGTTAAATCATTCTGTTAGTTTTATCATAATGACCAATTTATCCTTTTTGTCTTATTCGCAAAGGACCGTTTTTGTAATTTTTTTATTTTTTTTTCTTTCCTATTGTTTTGAAAAAAATCAATAACTCATTCTCCCCCAAATCGGTAAATCAATGGAGCAGCAACAAACCCCTACGCCACCACCAGCATCACTCCAAACCACCACAACCACAGCTCCGATCACCACCACCACCTACCCTGAATCACTAGACTCATCACCACGCTCTCGTAACACCGATTTATGGGGCGAAGATAATTCCTTATACCCAACCAATCACAACGGTAACGTTACAAACACACAACAACCACCGCCGCCACATCATCAGCTGCTAGTGTTGACTAAGCTTCGACTGATGTGCAGCTACGGCAGGCACATCGTACCTCGTCCACATGATAAATCGTTATGCTATGTGGAGATACACGGATAGTCTTCGTTGACCGTCATGCTACCCTATCTGACCTAACTCACCGTTTATCAAAAACGTTGCTTAGATCGTCATCTTCAACGTCGTTAACGTCAAACGTAACGGCACCAACACCATCGCCGCTTCGGATCCAAGACCCATATCTCCAAATGGATATTACCTCTGTAAAAGATCAGATTGATTAAGAAGACCGGACGATGAAGACGAAATCTGATGACGATGAAGACGGCGTCATATTGGATGAAATTGTAATATTATTAGGTCCTTGAGATCTATTATTTTTCTCCATTCTTTGTTTTTGTTTTCTCACTTTAATAATACAACACCACTTGTTTGTTTATTTAACCATGGTTAGTTTAGTGTAACAACTTTTTGTTAACCATAGTTAAACTTATTAACAAAAAACTGAAAGATAGTAATTTAATTGAGATCCAAATTAGAATTGAAAAGATTTATGATGAGAAAATTACATTACCTTTCAATTTGCTGAAAATTATAAATGTGAAAAATGAATAAACAGAAAAGATTAGAGATTAACTAAAATAATGGAGAAAATTACTAGTTTTAAAATTATTAGTTTTAATAAAAACAATTGTTATAAAACAAATAAAAAGAAGAAAAAAAAATTACAAAAACGGTCCTTTGCGAATAAGACAAAAAGGGTAAATTGGTCATTATGATAAAACTAACATAATTGATTTAACACTAACGGACCAAAGGACTGTCCATGTGCAGAAATTCCAAACAAAGGACTATCCATGTACTTATCCAAAAGATAGGACGAAAAGTGCCATTTGGGTAATAGGATAAGGACCATCCGTCTAATTAACTCATGTGTAGAGATGTTACATAAAAATAAAAATAAAAGAGGAAGTTGTCACAAACTATATGATTCGAAATACGTAGTTATTATCAGTTTATTACTTTAGTTTACAAATATATAGTACTCATTATTGCTATAAAATTTTATTTAAATGTATTGTTGTTAAAAAAAATACTTCGTACGTATTTTATGACTATCAACTAAGAATATATAATTGGAATAATATTACTCATGGCTGGTCCCTAGAGTTTGCAGAAATCTCACCAGTCATCCCTATTAGTTTTTTATTACACCGGCAATTCCTAAGGTTTGAATTTTGTTACATGGATGATCTCTAATATGGATGGACTTGTAAGTTTTCATTGATGTGTCTTATTTTATTACATAAATCGTCCTTACTTGTTAAACTTAACAATTTTCATGTTAAAAACCACCATCATCTTCTTCATCCCATCGTCATATCCTCACCTGGAGAGAGAAGAAAAGAAAAAAAAAACCACAATCCTCAACCGGTCACACCGTCCACCATCTTCACCTCCGTCCACCGCTACTCATCGTTCTCCGTTGGTTTTGGATCTATAATTTTCCAGATGTGGAGTCGGATACCCATCTTCACCTATTCTAATCGGAACAAATTTACAACAAGCAAACCAGATACGGTGGATTTTTGTGGGGCACCGGTGTACGATGTATTTTCTTACAAGTTATTTAGGATTGATTTGAGTCTAAATTTGTATCACTTATTGAATTAATTGTTAGAGAGAATGTCACAAATCATCCTTGTGCTTGGTCTGTTTTTCACGAATCGTCATTTTTACTTTTTTTTTAGCATTAACCATCCTTTAGATATGTCTTTTTATCATCGACGGTCCTTTTATCACTTAAAAAGACTAAAATACCCTCACTTCTTATGTTTTCTTATTTTTTTTATCTTTTAAATTAATACATACCTCAATTTTCCCAGATCTTCATAATCAATAAAAAAAAAAAACCTAATTTCTCATAAATTTATACTCAATCTCAATTTTTTTTCATTTTTTCTTTCTCATAATCATCTACGTAATCGTTCTTCTCTCCCTCATCCTCCTTCACCACCTCTCCACCACCGCCTCCGCCGCCGATTCCCACTTCGAAGGTTTCGACATCGAAGACGAACCAGAAGACGACAGATCATCTCTCTCCAATCTCCACCACCACCAACCACCTTATCCACTTCTTCCGATCACAAAGTACCTCATGGTCCACCACCTAATCCCAAAACCGATCCTCAACCTACACAATCACAATCGTTTCAGGAATGGGATGAAGATGAATTTGAAGGTTTTTCGCTTCAGCCGGAACTATCAGAACAAGTGAAACCTGATCTGTATCGGATTCTGATTTTGTATCGGACGAATCTAATGCAAGGATGTCAGTGGACTACACAACCCTGCGCGACTAAAAGATGTATAACTACATCAAAGTTCTTTCATTTATAAACTTGTGACGATTAATTGTAAGAATTGACCGGACCATGTTACCACCGTATCGTACATCTTCTCCGGCAACTACGGTTCCTTTGTCTCTTCTTCGCCGGACCACTTCACCAACGATTTCACATCCCTCTCTTAGTCGCACAGGTGTCTATGGGCAATTTTCACTGTCCTCCACTGTTTCTCTCGCAATTATGCGAGTGTATATGTATGTGGTTTAGATTTACGACTTTCAGATCTGAAATAGTGTGTGTGTGAGAGAGAATATAATTAATAAGTTTTAAAAGAATTATAAATATAAAAAGAAAGGGTAGTACAGCCTTTTTAGATGAAAAAGGACAACGGGTGATAAAAAAAAATCGTAATAAAAGGATCGTTGTTGCTAATTTTTTCAAAAAAGGACGAAATGTGAAAAAGTGACTAACCCCAAGGACGATTTGTGACATTCGCTCTTATTATTATTATTATTATTATTATTATTATTATTATTATTATTATTATTATTATTATTATTATTATTATTATTATTATTATTAGAGTAAATTACATAGATCGTCCCTAAGGTTTATATCGAATTACGGTTATCGTCCCTAAGTTTAAAAAGTTGCATGGTATGTCCCAAAGTTTGGAGTAATTACGGATTTCGTCCCTATTTTTGACGTCCGTCTAATTTACCGTTAGGGTTCCCTCACGTGTTAAACACGTGAGGGTATTTTAGTCATTTTGCCCCCAAAAGTCAAAAGTCAAAAGTCAAAATCAGATTCATCTTCCCAAAAGTCAAAATTCAAATTATTCATCTTCCATATTATACCATTGCAATCAGATTTATACCAGAATCAAAATTCAAATCAGAATCAAAATTCAAATCAGATTCATCTTCCAAAAGTCAAAAACAACAACAAATCAAACAAAAACAACAACAAATATAAACGAATTAAAAAACTTTAGATACTTAATAAAATCGATCAGATGAAAGATAGGATCTTTCTCGGTAAAACCCAAGTAGAAACAAGATCAAGAATATAAAAAATAAAATCCTACTTGGTGGCTCCGGTGATGATTCTCAGTAACAACAAGGGTTTTTCTTCTTGGGATTTTAGTCAAGGGAATAAAACTAGATACAGAATCACGGCGGGGTAATTGGTGGCTCCGGTGATGATTCTCAGTAACAACAACAACAACAATCACGGCGGGGTAGGCAAACACCACGGCGGCAGCGGCGGTTCAGGGGTGGTGGCTCCGGTGATGATGAGGAGGCGGCGGAGAGTGGCGGTTGGGGTGGTGGCTCCGGTGATGATGAAAGAGTGGCTCGTTGTGTGTGTGTGTGTGTGTGTGTGTGTGTGTGTGTGTGTGTGTGTGTGTGTGTGTGTGTGTGTGTGTGTGTGTGTGTGTGTGTATGAAGGGGTGTTTGTGTAAGCTTTTTCTTAGGGTTTATTTGATTTTGGGAAGAAGATTGCAAAAAGACCAAAATACCCCTCACGTGTTTAACACGTGAGGGAACCCTAACGGAAAAAGTAACGGACGTTTAAATTAGGGACAAAATCCGTAATTACTCCAAACTTTGGGACATACCATGCAACTTTTTAAACTTAGGGACGATAACCGTAATTCGATATAAACCTTAGGGACGATCTATGTAATTTACTCTTATTATTATTATTATTATTATTATTATTGAAGTTACCCGTTATTTGAATATGATTATTGTTAAAGTTTAGTTCCAAATTCTTTATATAACGGTTAAACAAAAGAAATGTATATATAAACAAAGTTTAGGCTACAACTTTAATAATATGATAAATAATGCAAAGTAGTTAATTTGTTTCATTCCGAATCAACGTCAATATAAAAATTATGAAAATTAAGATTTAACTTATAAAAGGACGTTGTTTAATAAAGTAAAATTAGTGGCTTTATTTTATCAAAAGGTTTAATAAAAATAAGAAAGATGTTGATTTACCAAATTTAAATCATGTCGAAAAATTATTATGAAAACAAAATGCAGCAAGCATTTATAGTTTGAATTAAAGTATACAAAAAGATTTAATTTAACTATACTATTTTTTTTCATTTTTTTTAAGATATATGTATTAAATTTAAAGTTATAAATTGTATTAATTAGGCAATAATAAATAAATAATTTAATTTTACTTAAACTTTTAACTTTTAAGAAAAGAGTTGAAATATTTTATAATATACCGTAGTAAAGATAATATAATAGATAAATGATTAGCAAAAACTATAAATTATTTAAATATTAAAAGACAATATTTTAACTATTAGATCAATAAGATCAATAGTTAAAATTATACAATACAAAATAACTACAAAAGATAATTACGTGAGTGGTCCCTTTGGTTTGTCCAAATCTCACCGCTCATCACTATAACTTTTTTATTACACCGATAACTATTATATTTTAAAATTATTACGCGGATGATCCCTATTATGGATGGAAGGTTAACTTTCCGTTAGAAGTCCCATGTGCATTGCATATAAGGATCTTTTATTATACTTTCTGTCAAATTATCCATATTTTGAAACTTAAATTATTATAAGGACCATTTATGTCATCTCAAAGAGGTCGGCCTATTGGATTGCTCCATTGCAATGTTCATGTATCCATCCAAACAAGCCAATATATCTGCACAATCAATGCTTTATTAACTTACTAAGACCACCCCCATCCGTGTCGTTTTCCGGCGTTTTGGCCGCGTTTAACGGCGTCCACGGCTGGGTGGACGGCGTTCCTCCGGCGTTCTCGCCGTGATGTTGCTCGAGCGACGCGGGTTTTTGTTTTTTTTTTTTTTTTTTCTTTTCTTTCTTCCAATCTGACATTTATACATATATATATATATATATATATATATATATATATATATATATATATATATATATATATATATATATATATATATATATATATATATATATATATCAAAGAAGAATTGAGGGGAGGAAAAAAAAGAAATTTTTGTGGAAGAAAGAGGAAAGGGAGAGGGAGAGAAAGAGACAAAAGTTAATATTTTTATATAAAAATTATGTCATTTTTTGTGAAAAGTTAATATTAATGTATTGTGAAAAGTTAATATTTTTTTATAAGAATTATGACATTTTTTCTTATTAATGTATTTCTTATTTATATTAATGTATTATTTATTTTAAATATTCTATATTTGTTTTGTATTAATATTAATAATGTATTAAAAATAATATGAGAAAAGGAAAGAAAATGAAAAATAAAAAAGGTGGTGGGTCCCAGATTTTGATGTTATGAATGTGGGGGGGGGGGGGGGTTATGTTATGTTATGTTATGTTAGTGTTATGGTGACGTGGCAACGAAAAGTGATGTTATGGGTGTTACGAATGGGAGTGGTCTAACCCTCGTTCCACAAATTCAAAACCAAAAGGAATAAATTGTGATCGTGTCTTGATGTCAATATCAACTTGAAAAAACAGATATTTCATTTTTCTTCTTTTGAATGAAAAACTTATAAAATAAAAAACTCATCTCTCTCTCTTCACATGTCAGGTCTGTTGATATTCATCAAGAATGTTATGCCGGAATTCGAAACCCCCAAAAAAAAAACCCAAATCGGTTTCTTTAAAATCTCAAATCAGTCTTTTTTTAAAACCTGCATACCAAATCAATTACTAAAACCCGAAATCAGGTTCTTTAAAAACTCACATACCAGATCTGTTTTTTTTTTCACATGTTAAACCGGATCCAGTGAGTAATTTCATATGTTGGAGATAGTGGTCGGATTATTGGGAAGAAGATAAAGTATTTAAAGATAGAGCAATGGAGGAGAGATAACAATGGAGGAGGAGAGAAAAGAAAGATTGAAGGAGCGATGATAGGGTGGATGGTATAATGTGGTGGGACGGTATCGATGGTGGATGATGTTGGCCGGAAAAAATGGAGGTTAGAGATGAAGATGAATATGAGAGATGAGATAAAGAAGTAAGAGGAAAAAAAAAGTGATAGAGAAATTGTGTGTGTGTGTGTGTGTGTGTGTGTGTGTGTGTGTGTGTGTGTGTGTGTGTGTGTGTGTGTGTGTGTGTGTGTGTGTGTGAGAGAGAGAGAGAGAGAGAGAGAGAGAGAGAGAGAGAGAGAGAGAGAGAAATTTAAGTGGAATGACATAAATGGTCCTTATAATAATTTAAGTTTCAAAATATTGATAATTTGACAGAAAGTATAATAAAAAGATCCTCATGTGCAATCACATGGGACTTGTAACGGTAAGTTAACGTTCTATCCATAATAGGGATCATCCGCGTAATAATTTTAAAACATAAGGATTATCGGTGTAATAAAAAAGTTATAGAGATGAGCGGTGAGATTTTGACAAACCATAGGGACCACTCACGTAATTAACTCTAACTATAACTTACACAAAAAGAATATGGAGAGGTTATATGGTAATCTTACTTTTCAAATATATCCTTCATCGATCGTTAGCGTTCATATTTTCGATCTCATTTTTACATTTTCACCACTCCAAACCCTCTCGCCTTCTAATCCAAATTTCTAGCCCAAATTTTGATTTTAAAGTTATTTCTAACTACACGATGAAGTAATCGATGAAATTTGATCAATCATCTGCACAAATTGCCAGTCAAACTACATAGATTTAACCAAGGCATGTTCATGTCTGGAGATTCACTTTTTTGTTATAGTAAGTGTTAGTTATGTTATTTTATATGTGTATCGGTTCAAGTTTTTTTTTTTTCCACAATTGCCTAAAGGTATTTTATAAATATATAAATAACCAATTTGACATATGACAACTCACTACGCCAAAATTTGGCTTTCGGGACAGAAACTTTTTCGGGACTACGAATATCCGTCCCGAAAAGTCCACTACACGACAAAAAATGGGTTTTTTTGCCCAAAAGTTTGACCAAAATCTATAGGGACAACGCCATCGTTTATCGGGACAACATGTAGTCCCGAAAACTTCACTACGTGACAAAAAAGGAGTCTTATGTTTTCTTTAATTTTGACTACTATTTATAGGGACTACATGTAGTCCCTAAAAAACCATAACGAAAAAAAGTTGGAGGGAAAACTTGGCGCTCAAACTTTAAGGGACTACAAAGTTGTCCGGATAAATGTTTTGGAGTACAAAACTTAATGGGACTACCTATTTGCCCCGATAAACTACTATTAGGGGACAACCATTAAAAAATATTAATTCGACAAAGCTTTAGGGACTACAGTCGTTGTCCCTAAAAAAGTCATCAAAGTGAAAAAATGAAGGGAAAAGTTGTCGCCTAAACTGAACTTTTAGGGGACTACATGTAGTCCCTAAAAACCCAAAAATGTAGTCCCCAAATGTCTAAATACTTTAGGGGACAACATGTAGTCCCTAAAAATCCTAAAATGTTATTTAAAATATAATTGTTAAAAGTAATTATTAAAATGTTATTTAAAATATATTTAAATTAAAAATATGTAATATATAAATATCAATTAATTGATTTTATTTAAGATATTATTACTTGATATCAAAAAATTTGTATATATTATATCATTAAAAGTAATTATTAAAATGTTATTTAAAATATATTTAAATTAAAAATATATAATATATAAATATCAAATAATTGATTTTATTTAAAATATTATTACTTGATATCAATAAATTTGTATATATTATATTATTAAAAGTAATTATACTAAAATGTTATTTAAAATATATTTAAATTAAAAATATATAATATAAATATCAATTAATTGATTTTATTTAAGATATTATTTGTATATATTATATCATATAATAGTATTAAATATATAATAACTGTAAATTAATTTTATAGTTAGTTGTAGGAACCTAACTAAACCCTTAACTCGTAACTACTTACGATAAACGTGGAAAATACTTAAAACAAACCTATATCTGAAAGGTATAGAAAATGTGTACGTGTCGTATTTCAATTAACAAATACCTTAAACCTAAACCCCTAAAGTTAGACCTTAAACAACGTTAAACCATAAACCCTAAACATGAAATCTGAAGCTTTTAACAACGATAACCCTCATAAACCCTTAAACCCTAGACTATAATCCTAAACCCTAACCCCAAAGACAAACATGACATCCGAAGTTATTCATCTGCGTGCGTTTTATTTTGCATGGAAGGATGAGGTCACTTATGAGGGTCTATCAATTCCATTGTGCACATATAATAGTATTCAATATATAATAATTGTAAATTAATTGTTTAATTAATCGTAGAGACCTAACTAAACCCTTAACTCGTAACTACTTACGATAAACGTGGAAAATACTTAAAATAAACCTATATCTGAAGGTATCGGAAATGTTTACGTGTCGTATTTCAATTAACAAATACTTTAAACCCTAAACCCCTAAAGTTAGACCTTAAACAACAATAAACCATAAACCCTAAACATGAAATCTGAAGCTTTTAACAACGATAACCCTCATGAACCCTTGAACCCTAAACTATAATCCTAAACCCTCGATCGATCAAATACCAGAAGCAACAATTTCAATGTATCTTCTCACATATTTAAAGTTATTCAATCGTCTACTCACTATTGATCATCGACTATTCGAGTTAGTGTCCGTGTGTCGCTAGCTATTGAACTTGGTTAATAAGGAATTATTGAATCGATAAATACATTTTCATCAATTATTAAATTGTGTTATCACAATATACATAAAATATTACATTTCATCAACAATTGTAAAAACGAGTCGATAACATTTTTCCACAATTTAATAACTTATACAAAAAATAACTTATTTTTGAATAACAAATATATTTTTAAGCGAAATATAAAATAGAAAATCAAACTTTTTAAAAAACTTTATCGACTTTGTTTATGTTTATTATTTTCCTCGAAATCTAAAAAATATGAAAATACATAGACTTTTTTTTATATAACTTTTAACCTTAAAAAATAAAATTATAAATTTATATAAATGGTGTATATTTTTAAATACATGTTAATTAGATTTTTTTATAAACTTAAATATATAACAAAAAATCATAAATAACAATTAACCCACCAAAAATTTTGTTTCCCCCTCTCCCAAAAATTTCATTTCCCCCCAAAAATTTCAACCACTCAATTAACCCACCCTTTTATAATCTCCCCCCTCTCTCTCTTCATTTATATCTTCTTATCATCAAGATTTCACAAAAATTCTCCCATTTATTTTCTTATCACCACCACTACACCACCATAAAACCTTAATCAAAACCACCACCTATCACCAAGCACCGCCACCACCACCCCTGCCATCACACACCGCCACTGCTGCCACCAAAAGCCACTGCCACCACTGCTGTCACCTGCTGTCGCCGCCCCTCCACCTGCTGCCGCCGCCCCTCCACCTACTGCCGCCGCCCGCCACCACCACCTCCAGCCCCATCTGCTGCCACCACAACCATTGGACCGAAATCTTAATATACTTTGGGAAACTTGTTTAGTGTTTAGGAGGTTTTTTCTTTATGGTTTTTAGTTTCAATTTAAAGATTTGTAATAATAATAGTATAATTTATTGTCGTTTACATTAAGTTTTATTAATGATTGAGCTTTTATGTTTTTTTTTATCCATTTTGTGATTATGTATATTGATTTGTATATATGTGTTTATATGTATTGGTATATTGAAATCAAAAACAAAAATAATAGAATTAAATAATAGAATTAATATTTTTATTGATTTTGTGATTAAATGATATGTATATTGATTTTGTGATTAAATAATAGAATTAATATTTTTAAAAATAATTAATTAAAATTAAATTATATTTAATAAATATATTTTTAAAATGATTTATTAAATATATTAATTAAATAATTTATTAAATTGTTGGGACTACATGTAGTCCCAAAAACCCTGTCCTTAGAGGTTTCGAAAAAATCTTTTGGGACAGATTGTAGTCCCGAAAGGCATTTCACTCGACGTTTTTGAACAGTTTCAAGGGACGACATGTAGTCCCGAAAGATATTGTCCCAAAATAAAAAACGTCGACGTGGCCGGTCAACGCGTCGTCCCTAAAAATCAAAATGTCGTCCCGCCAAACCAACAGAGACGGAGCAGTGGGGACTACGCTTTTCGGGACTACATGTCGTCCCGATAGGTTTTTCGGGACTACAAACGGGGTTTTTCGGGACTACATTCGTAGTCCCTAAAGCCAAATTTTGGCGTAGTGACTGGAAAAAGAAAAAAGAAAGATATTATAAAAAGAAGGGTACTTTAGTCATTCTATATGTGACTAGTTATGTTAAGAAATAGCAACATGGAGGATGACTTGTGCAATAGGTTTCGACTAGTGACAAAACACGTAAAAATAGACATACACTAGGGACCATTTATATAATTTACTCTTTCATATTTTTAGCTTCACTTGTTTCTAGATTTTCAATGCCCACTTGAATATATCATCAAGGCATTTCAAATCATGATTTATATGTTTTCTTGACGACTCATCTTACAACTTATTTAGATATAGGGCGGGATAGATGCTCCAATACTTGCAGGGTTTTGGGTGGTTTTAGGGACAACACGGTGTCATGGTTCTTCAAACGACAACAAACCATTTACTCACTCACGAGCTTAAACTAGATTAAGTAAAGTTGCCAATGTAGTGTCTCAGACTACTCGCATCGCAACCAATGTCTTTACAATCGAACAATAATAGTCAATATGTGATGATATTAGTATTATAACCTTGTGCCAAAAAAACTATGTGAATTGTCCATGTGCTTCATATTTTCTTCGGATCTCGCTACTTTTAACAAAGTGATTTTCTTTAGTATTGTTTCAAAGGATTTAGATCCTAAATGTTACTCATTATGCTTTAATTATTGGGTATATTAGTGGCCATATTTTTTTTAATGTTAATTTATTTTCTATAAATCCATTTAACCCATTAGTTTTGAAATCCTTATAGATGTCTAAGGTTCGAACCTCCTTATATAACATTTTGGAGGCTATGAAAAGGTTCAGAAAAGATTACATGCATATCCCATTAGGCCGCATGTAGCTCGCCCTCATTTGATAAACCAAACAAGGGAGAACCTTTTCGTTTATCGTTAATTTAGTCAACATGAAAGCTCATTGGCTGACTATGTTAGAGATTATATCAGAAGACTTGTTTAAATCAATCTTATATGGGGCTTATATCCGAAGACTTGTTAAATCTTGATGTTACCCGTCTCTCTAACTATATTATTATTATTATTATTATCTAAATTAAGTTTAATTATATTATAAAGGTTCATTCACCTTTGAGTACATAATAATACGTATGCTCTATACAAATAAACAACCTTTTACCCGATTAAAATCTCAAAATAAATTATGTAATAATATTCAAACATATACTTACAAATGTATCGTACACTTAAAATTTTATTATTTTATAAATAATTTACACATTCAAGTTTAAGTTTTTTCTTATAGAAATACAATCTTGTCCATCTTTTTCAAATCAAGGATCAAATTTTATTTTTTCTTCACTATTCATTAATTTAAAAAATATTCAACAATTCTTCAGAAAAATGTTAAAGTGTAATCGAAATGCTTTATCGGTTTGTCAAAATGTAAGCGAAACTCTTAATTTGCTTATCAATCTAAATTCTTTAGAGTTAATTACACGGATGGTCCTTAACCTTATACCCAAATGGCACTTTCAGTCCTAAATTTTGGATAATTACATGGCTAGGCCTTTATTTGGAATCTTTGTACACGGACAGTCCTTTGGTCCGTTAGGGTTAACTCAATTCCGTTAGTTATATCATAATGACCAATTTACCCTTTTTGTCTTATTCGCAAAGGACTGTTTTTGTAATTATTATTATTTTTTTTTCTTTTTTTTCTTTTATAAACTCAAATCTTTTATATAGATATTTAATAGTTCAAAGTATGGCAACAAAGCACAGGGATTTCGATTTCGACATAACAAAAAGGGCAAGGGAACCAAGCTCTAACATCATCATCTCCATCCATTGTCAAATGATTGTCTGCAATAAATAAAAAAATCAACCATTTTCAGCTATCTATCAATAACAGCACACAACTATAGTTTGACTCAAAAAGTCAAAGAAGTAACTGAACAATTTGGCTAAAGAATCAAACTCAACATATGGTTTGACTTTTATGGTCAAACACTGAAATCATCTTTATTATCTATCAAGTATCCAATATTCAAGAATCAGTATAAGTTGACTTCAAAAGTCATATAGTTACTCATAAGAATGATCAGATCTAATTTTGAAACAAAAAAACACACAGTAAAACACACACTTAAGAAAACCTGGAATCTTCCCAAAAAAGGAAACTTTTTCCAAAAAAGATTTAATTTTTACAAACAAAAATCAAAAATTACAAAAAACCCAGCTCATAATTATCTTTCGAAACACAAAAGCAACTACTTTATCTAAAAAAAAAGAGAAAGTTGAGTGAGTTACCGGAGTTGCTAAGGCGGCCGGATTGGAGAGTGTGAAAGTGGTGGTGATGGTGGTGGTGGGGTTTAGCTGGGTGAGCCCTTGAAGAACCCCAGAAATCCATTTCCATATTTTTCCGGTGAAAAAGGTTATGTTTTTACCCGGAAAATCAAGAAACAAGTTTATAAACTTTGAACTATTAAATATCTATATAAAAGATTTGAGTTTATAAAAGAAAAAAAAGAAAAAAAAATAATAATAATTACAAAAACAGTCCTTTGCGAATAAGACAAAAAGGGTAAATTGGTCATTATGATATAACTAACGGAATTGAGTTAACCCTAACGGACCAAAGGACTGTCCGTGTGCAAAGATTCCAAATAAAGGCCTAGCCATGTAATTATCCAAAATTTAGGACTGAAAGTGCCATTTGGGTATAAGGTTAAGGACCATCCGTGTAATTAACTCAATTCTTTATTATTTGGTCAGAATTATATAACCGACTTATAACTATCTACATAAGTAGATAATGATCACATTGGAGAAGAAAAAATTCCACTAAAACCATACTAAAACAATATTATCTGCCATATCGACTATCTACGTGACTCTAAGAACGCTTTTCGTAAGACAAACGCATACATTGAAGTTCTTTATTAGACACGTTCAAGAAATGAGATAAAATGATATAGTTGATGTTCTCCAGTTTAATGCATTGACCCTCAAGCAACCAACTATTTTAACACCTACATGATATTGATATCTAATTTTGATGTGAGTATTTTATATCTAAAAGATTTATAGAAAGCGAAACAAAAAGAAATTCTAGAGGAATGGAAATGGAAAGAAATAATTGACATTGACAAGTCTGATAAAAAGGTTGTAATTTATAATCAACATATAGAGACGGATGGTCCTTTTCCTCTTACCCAAGTGACACTTTTCGTCTTATTTTCTGAAAAATTACATGGATAGTCCTTTATTTTGAATTTCTGCACATGGACAGTCCTTTAGTCCGTTAGAGTTAACTCAATTCTGTTAGCTATATCATAATGACCAATTTACCCTTTTTGTCTTATTCGTAAAGGACCATCCGTGTAATTAACTCTTAAATTTATTAAAAGTATTAAAAGAAAAATTAAAACTTAAAAACAAAATGAAAAAATTAAACAAAAATCACAATCAGATAAAACAATATTTAATTAACCCCAAAAATCTTTAAATCTTAAAAACAAAATGAAAAAAATAAAACAATAAGAAAAAAATAAAACAAAAATCACAATCATACAAACACCTAGACAAACTCCAATTTATTGTGGATCTGAAATCACCACCAACCCCAAAATCATGTACATCTGCAAATCGAACTGCAACAAAACAAAGTCGCCATTGATTCCCCTTTCAATCGTATGTTTGCTGATAAATTCTTCTCAACTTCTTCTACACATGTCGATAAGCGTGGTAAAGCTAAAAAAGATGCTAATTCTTGCCAAAATGCCCTTAAACATCGAATCGATGAAAACGATAACATACGACTCCCCCATTCGAAAAACACCAACGCAAGCGGTTTGTTGGCGACTGAATTAGTCGTTCTAGGTTGTGTTGTGTGGGTACTACTAAGCCGCCGGAAGCCGATTAGATTCTCGTAGGGTTAACGTTTTGTAAAGATGTTTGAATTGGATATTACCTGAGGCCCATTTGGAGATATGGGTCTTGGATCCGAAGCGGCGATGGCACATCGAGAACCATAGCTTGGAACCGGATCGGCAGAGGGAGAGGAATCTTTTGGAGGTGCATGCGAATGAGGAGATTTCGGAGGGGGTTAGGAATGATAAGATACACAGCTGGATGTCTTCGGGGAATTTTGGGAATAAGACTTTTCCGGAGTTTGGATTTGCCATTATTTGGGGATTTGTTTGCTGGTCACAAATCCTATTTCCTGGAAAAAATATACATCAAGTTATATTGATATTCTTTATAAATAAAAATTAGGAAATAATATTCAAAATATATTGATTTTTAAGAGTTAATTACACGGATGGTCCTTTGCGAATAAGACAAAAAGGGTAAATTGGTCATTATGATATAACTAACAGAATTGAGTTAACCCCAACGGACTAAAGGACTGTCCATGTGCAAAAATTCAAAATAAAGGACTATCCATGTAATTTTTCAGATAATAGGACGAAAAGTGCCACTTTGATAAGAGGAAAAGGATCATCCGTGTAATTAAGTCCAACATATATTACACTTTTTATTATTATATGATATTAACCAATATAAGTTTTGTGTATGTTATTAGGACATTTGGATACTGATTTTCTTTTATGGATTTTAAGTTGGAAGAAAAAAGATTTTGAATTGTTAAAAAGAGTGGAAAGATTAAAAAGGATGAGGATAAATAGGTTGTAGTTTATAATATTCTAGTTTACTTCCCGCAAATACGCGGAGATCATATCGAGAAAAATATAAATATAATATATCAAAACTGAGAGAAATTGTTTGTCATTAACAATTTATTATAATATGAATTGTAATATTAAATATATGTCGTGTCGTTTATATATATATACGTGTTTTCAGGTTCACCTTTAAATTTATATACATGCATTTATAATGCAATAGTAACATATAAATTTATTTAAATATGTATTAAAGCATGTTATTAAATATATGCAGTTTCGTTTATACCCATGTGGTTAACTTTGACCCCACATTTAAGTTCGTATTGGTACGAGTTATAGAATGAGAAAAGTATATGAGGTTGATTTCAACTTAACATTTGATTCGTATTGATATGGGTTAACAAATACAACTAATATGTATATGTTAGAAAGTAACTGTTCAATAAGAAATCAAAAAAACATTTTATACAACGATTTTTTTGTAATATATTTCGAAATTTAAATATGTATTTTTTTCATGGTTATATGATTTTATTTTATTAGAAAGTAAAGACCGAATAGAAAACCTGTTACGTCAACAACCAAGTTTAATAAATAAATAATATCTGACAAATATTTTAGACTTTGAATAATGATGTGAAGCAAATTTTATTTAAATATATATTATAGTTGAATGATTAAAATTGTAACTAAAATTGAAGGTTTAAAACAAAAATAGTAAATAATGATGTCATACGACATCATCATTTTGATCTAAGGGTTTAAAATTAATATTGAAACTCATCTAATGGTGGAGACTTCACCACGTGACTTTTGATACATCTCTTTTATATATATACTAGGCGTATTTCCGCGCGTTGCGCGGTGACAATTTTTAAATTACTACATCACGACCGTAAAGCCAATCTCAACTTAGATCGAATATATTATTACTAACTTCAATAGTAAAACGGGATGTTTGACTTCAACATATTAAACCTGCACCTACCAAACACCCTATTACATCTGTAAACACATAGCCAGATGTCATGTGAACGACAACAACCCACAAAAAACTGGATATAGGAAAGAAAACATAAACATTTAGAGAAAAGAAAAACCGGCACCACTGAGGAGGAAATTGTTGTTGATTCTTTGTAGGTGAACTTCTGTTGGTGTGAAACTAAACACATTCAATGGAAACTCTTCATGACCACCTTCAAGTTTACGAACCGATGTTGCAATGTTGAAACGGATGCGGTATTGATTCGGGACAACTTTATATCCCATTTGACCTTCAATCACTCCGAACCTCGACATTTGATATACCTGGCCCTCTTCGAGAAGAGCCTTAAACTTTCGTATATAATTTCTAGTGATGAAACCTTGTATCGAACCACCCTTTTTGGTTAAAAAAAACATGTAAGAAACTAATTTAACCCCCCACATTTTCCACATATTTTCAAACAAATTAGAAATTACCTCATCATCAGCCATAACCATCTCCAATCCAAGTAAGACATCACCGAGTTTCGTATTTACTGCCTCCCACATTCTACAAACCCTTACATGAACAACTCAATCTTCTCTAGTTGGGTCAAGGGCGCCAATCTTAGAGTGAGACATGTTTTTCGAAATAGACATAATTGTACGTGGTTATGGGGTTTGTTGATGCAAAAGAACTTATATAGAAAAACACAAAACCACCATTATACCTTACATTATGATAATTAAAACACAGGGCAACCAAAGAGTCAGGCGTTTCAAATGTGTTATTAACTTAGGGTAACTGAACAGTTTAAATATCATTATACCTCACATTATGGTAATTAAAACACATGGCAACCAAAGAGTCAGGAGTTTCGTGTTATTAACTTAGGGTAACTGAACAGTCTAAATATCAATATATCTCACATTATGGTAATTAAAACACAGGGCAACCAAAGAGTCAGGAATATCATTATACCTCACATTATGGTAATTAAAACACAGGGCAACCAAAGAGTCAGAAGTTTCAAATATGTTATTAACTTAGGGTAACTGAACAGTTTAAGCATCATTATACCTCTCATTATGGTAATTAAAACACAGGGCAACTAAAGAGTCAGGAGTTTCAAATGCATATCATTCCACTATTTGGAATATCTCGCACGTAATTAAAACGACAACTCTAGATTATAGTAAATATAGATATAGATATAGATATGAGTTAATTACATGGGTCGTCCCTATGGTTTACACCATTTTCACCGGTCGTCCCTATAACTTTTTTATTACACCACTCATACCTAAGTTTGAATTTTGTTGCATGCAGAGTCACTATTTTGGATGTGACGTTAAATGTGTCGTTAAGTCTTATCATGTGAGAAACATGTGAGGGCAAATTTGTCTTTTTACCATCATCTTCCCCATTTACCTCCTGAAATTTCCAAGAACCCTAATATCCATAAAAACCTTAATTTTTCCAAGAGTTAATTACACGCATGGTCCTTATCCTATTACCCAAATGGCACTTTTCGTCCTAACTTTTGGATAAGTACATGGATAGTCCTTTGTTTTGAATTTCTGCACATGGACAGTCCTTTGTTCCGTTAGCGTTAACTCAATTCTGTTAGTTTTAGCAAAATGACCAATTTACCCTTTTTGTCTTATTCGCAAAGGACTGTTTTTGTAATTTTTATTTGTTTTTTTTTTTTTATTTGTTTTTTTCTTTTTCTGTAATTAACGCAAAAGGAAAAGAAAGTTGAAAAACAAAAAGATTATATAGAGAAAGAATCATATGAATAGGTGGCAACCCCACCATAACCCCAATTTTTTTTTTACATCATTCCAAAATTTCTTTTCATTTCATTTCGTCTTCCTCTTCCCTCTCCCTCTTTCTCATTCTCACATACAGTGAAAGCAAAAAGCAAAGCCGCACCTTCCACTGTGTGTTTCTGTGTGAGAGAGAAAACTCAACAAACTCTCAAAATCAAAACCCTAGGAAGAATATATATATATATACTAGTCTAGTACCCGCGCAATGCGGCGGCGGCGATGAAGTTTATTTCATAAAATGGTTTTGCGGCTACAGTTTTCAGTAGTTTTTAATCCGTCTCCTGATCCATATGTTAAGTATAACATTTTCGGTTGTTTTTCAGTCGTCATGTGATATGAATATAGAAACATATATAATATAAAATTGTATTGGATTTATATTGAAAATGTAAAAAATAAAATTACAAAATCGAAACAAAAGAATAGCATTCAACCAACAATCTCTCTAATCTATTCAGACTAAATATGTACTACACAATTTGTATGGGTTGTTAATTAAAATTAATGTTTCCATAAATGTTCTACACAATTATAAAGATAGTCTTTTTTAAAAGAAGTGAATTGTTAAGTAGTAAGTTTAATTGTATTCAAAACAAATAAAGTAATTTTGTAAGTGGTATATTCAGTTATTAAGTACTAATTTAAGTTTCAATAACATACAAAAAAGAATAGTTACATGTTAATAAACCTAAAAGAAAAACTAATGTTTAAATAACCTATTAAAAGACCCAACTCATACAAATAAAAGGCCTAACTATCATTTACATTTTAAAAGACACACAATTCATATTATATATATATAAAGACATACAATTTACGTTTGAAAAACACATTACAATTACATTTTCAAAAGGAAGATACAATATACATTTCTAAAAAGAAGATATGACATACATACAAACTTAAAGTTAAAAACTAAAAGCATAAACAGTTAAGGAAATGAGGTGTAAGAATTGCGAAGTACTACAGTTTACATTCATATACGCAAAAGAAACTCATAATCATCACGGCCCCATATCGAGATAAAAGAAACACCGGTAAAAAAAAAGAATGTAAACACACTCATGCAATCATGGACCTCATATTTTCATATAGTCAAAATATTATCATTGGCAATTGAATGCTATCATAAGCCTCGTAAGATAATTGGCCTTACAATACAAATAATTAGTAAAACCGTCACTACTCAACAATACCTCTAATCACGACTCCAACATTAATAGTAATCAGCAAATAATAATTGAATTGTAACCCACAAATAATCTTCACCACCATGTTACCGGAAAGAACCATTCGGAAAAAATAAGGATAAAGCCCACAAATAATCATCGCTACGCAAATCCACAAATCAGCAAATCTGTCACTATACGACAATAAAATAATCAGAATAATCTAGCATTAATAAAACAAAGAAATAATAAAGGCGTAACCCACACATAATCGAACAATACCAAAATCAACAACTCTGACTATGAACAGCATCAATAAGTCCAACACTAAACAACATCAACAATACAAACAATCAGCAAAAAAAAAAAATAATACTAATAATTAACAATTATCAAACATACCAATCGAGAACATTTATATGACTCTCGCTCAAGAAATTTTTGGTAGTAGTTATAAATTGAGTTTTCACAATTAAAAGATATCTTATATATAGGGTTTATGTGTGTATATAAGAAGACATGACTGACCTTGTCCCTGGCAAGTGGATGAGATAGAAAGGAAGTTATCTGCTTGTGCAAGTACGCATTATACAAGTAAACCATATCCTCATGGTCATTCTGTAAAAGATATAACCACATGAAGTTACAATGATTAATATATAAAGATATATTGCAAAATTGAAGACTTTCTAAATTCTAATAATATTGTGTTTTAAATATCAAAATCTTTTACCTTGAAACAATAGAATTTAAAAACAAGCATTTAACACAAAAAACAAACCTGATAAGGTGGAGTTCGAAGAACTATGTTTAGCAAAAACTGGAAAACGTTGCTTGTATAAACCACCTTCCAACAAGTGCACAACCCATGCAAGTCTAACACAGTGCATACCACCCTCAATCGTCGGATCATTCCCCATAGCCATCACCTGTTATAGAAACACAGCTAACGGGTTCCACATCATGGCTAAAGAAATATTACAGTAGAGTACATCAAGATTTTGCACTTACAGTCTCATGGAAATCACGTGTAAATGAAGCATCTTGTGACAAGATAGACATTTGATTTGATGATGCGCTGAGAGCATCTGATATCAAAGAAATTATAAGAGAGAAAAGGAGTGTGTACGATATCTGCAAAAGATAAACAGTTAATCAGTTACTATGACATCTAAAAAAGGATGTAAAAGTTAGAGCTCATGATATACCTGGTTTTAAGTGCGTCAGAAATCAAGTCAGATGCGGATTTTTCAACGTCTGGTTCAATTAGTGTTGAAAGAGAGATTGGAGTTACAGACACCTGTTGCAAAACAAAGGCCAGATTTTTTCATACGGGCTTCATGCTGATAAAAAGTATTTATTATAGAGTAGACGAGTCTAGTATACTTACAAATCCGTCTTGAAGGGCTCTAAAATCAAGATTCTCATCAGTGTCTTCCTCGTTAGAGTCTTGAAACTGCATCACAAATAATAAATGTTTTTATTTTCATAAGATCTTTCAAACAAGTTGACCAAAATAATACGCATTTTTATGTCCATAAGATAGATATCACTTACCTCTAGCCGGAAGTATTTCACTATCCTTTTAGGGTCAAAATTAGAATATACAAAAGTCGAAATATTTTACCTTGCCATCATATTCTCTACGAGAAAGAACCTCAGGAGCACTGTATCCAGGGGTGCCAACTGTGGATTTGGGTCTCGAGTGCAGTAGAGACAACTGCAGATATCCAAAATGATTACCACCTTAAAAGCGTATTCTCAAGCTTCATATCCCTGTGACATATTTGCTACACAAAATTGAATACATAACTTAATTAAAGTTCAGCAAATCATACCACGCACACATAAACACAAACAATTATTCGAAAAGTCTTATTACCATGAAATGACAGTAGTGAACTCCTGAGATGAGTTGTTGGAAGAAGTATCTAGCCTGAAATACAAAATGATAGATGATATACAACTTAAAAAGAGATGACCTGAATAAAGTAAATCTGAATCCGATTGCAAAACCTCATCTTCACTAAATCTTCCAGCGTTACAAATCCGCTCGAAAAGCTCTCCTCCAGCAGCATACTCCATTACAACTTACTTCTCGAAAGAAAGGGACCGGCGACTTAAGATCCAAACCACGAAGATCCAAACCCTCAAAGAGGGGGTTCAACGTGGGGTTCCAAAAACAGCCAAAAAGGTCGTTTAAAACACCGTAAAAACTTTTATAAAAACTTACCACCGGAAAACAGAGATGTTTGAGATACACATCAGGTAAAGAGATTAGGGTTTCACACGACTGCTCTTTAGAGAGAGGTTGGAGAGATTAGGGTTTCGTGTTTGTGCGGCTGTTTGCGTGGTTCGGTCTAGGGTTCCTGCGGCGGCTAGGTTCCGGCGGCGGCTAGGGTTAAACATTTATGTTCCGGCTACCTGCCATCGATATTTAGAGAGAGACTGTGTGTTGAGTGTGTGTTGTGTGTGTTCCGGCGAGGGCGGACAGATTTGTAGAGAGAGGTTAGAGGTTTTAGAGAGAGAGTGGGTTTTTGAAAATGAGAGGAGAGTAATGAGAGTTGGGTGTGTCGTGTGCGTTGTGTGTGTTGTCTGGGTTGTATTGTGTGCATAGGTCGTTGTATTGTATGCATAGAGTGTTGTATTATGTGCATAGATTGTTAAAACTCTTAAAAGTCAAACTCTTAAACTCTTAAAGTCAACAAATGCCATATGCATTATATAGTAGTATAGATAGTATAGATATATATATATATATACGCTATATCTATATATTGTATCTAAAGTTTATACAGCTTCATGAAAGGTTATAGAGACAATGGCGGTAGTGCGCGGCGTGGAACGACGGTGTACGAAGACTGATGATGATTTGTCTGATGAGTTGTTTAATGGACTCGATTTCGCAGTTTCGTATGATGAGTTGTTTAATAGCTCGAAAACTGATGATGATTTGTCTGATGAAGCTTGGTAACTACATTTTCATATTGTTTAATTGTTAATATATTATTAGCATGATTTGATTAGTATAAGCGAAAGATTAGGATCATCGTTTGTTTGTTGTCCATTGAGTTGATTTGAGCTGGTATGGGCCGAGTTAGTGTTTATGATCTGTTGTTTGTTGTTTGCCAGTAACATGACATTTATTTCACAGATCGGTTAATTGATTTGATTTTTTTTAGTGAAGTGATTGGATTTTTTTGATTGATGAATTGAATACTGGATATGGATGGCGGTGGTTTCCGGCGAGATGTCTAACGCACACAATAAGGGGGACAAATAAAAAGAAAAAGAAAAAAACAAATAAAAAGAATTTTTTTTTAATAGAAATTACAAAAACGGTCCTTTACGAAAACACAAAAAGGGTAAATTGGTCATTTTGCTAAAACTAACAGAATTGAGTTAACGCTAACGGAACAAAGGACTGTACATGTGCAGAAATTCAAAACAAAGGACTATCCATGTACTTATCCAAAAGTTAGGACGAAAAATGCCATTTGGGTAATAGGATAAGGACCATCCGTGTAATTAAAACACATATTAAAAAACACAAAAATAGATGAAATGTACTCTTAATATTTGAAAATGAAAATAAATAAAAAACTAATAATCATATATTCATATACGTTAGGATGTAGATGGAGCATTAAAAGAAGGGTATTATACAATTTTTTTGTGTTTTTTGATATGTGTTTGATTGAATTGTTTTGAAATGGGGATTGGAAAAATTAAGAGTTTTTTTGGATATTAGGGTTCTTGGAAATTTGGGGATGTAAATAGGGAAGATGATGGTAAAAAGACAAATTTACCCTCACATGTTTCTCACATGATAAGACTTAACGGCACATTTAACGTCACATCCAAAATAGGGACTCTGCATGCAACAAAATTTAAACTTAGATATGAGTGGTGTAATAAAAAAGTTATAGGGACGACCGATAAAAATGGTGCAAACCATAGGGACGACCCATGTAATTAACTATATATATATATATATATATATATATATTATATTATATTATATTATATTATATTATATTATATTCTTTAGTGCTACCAACTATATATATTTACTACTTTAATAAAAGTCAATGTTATATATAAACTTTTGAGTTAATTACATAAATCGTCCCTAAGGTTTATATCAAATTACGAATTTTGTCCCTAAGTTTAAAAAGTTGCATAAATCATCCAATTTTAGAAACTACTTATCTTTTTCGTCCCTAAAATTTGCTCCAATTACGGATTTCGTCCCTAAGGTTTGTCCTCAATTACGGATTTGGTCCCTAAGGTTTGCCCCAATTACGGGTGCAAATTAGAAATTAGGGACGAAAAACGTAATTAATTTCTAAACTTGGACGATTTATGCAACTTTTTAAACTTAGGGACGAAATCCATAATTTTGGGTAAACCATAGGGACGATTTATGTAATTAACTCTAAACTTTTATATATGTGAGTTAATATAAGTGTGGATGTTAACCTCGACTAAACAACACTAATATTGTTTGTAACATACTCTATTTGTCTAAAGAAGAAAATTGTTCACCTTTCTATTTACGATTGTCCCAAATTTATTGTGCTATTTCTTAATATGAATGGTTAAAATGTAGTAACTTTCCATCTTCCTTAAATATTTTTAATTGTTTAAACTCTTAAATTAACCGACGTCTTTATTGCAGAAGCATAATGAGTAATATAATAGAAAAAATACTTCATTAATTTTATTTATCTTATTTTGACTGTTTTTTATTTCCAGACACCTTTTTTAGGACGAATGAAGTAACATATAACTCCATCGCGTAACACGAGTACAATTCTGGAGAATAAATAAACTTCTTTCAACTTACCTTAATTAGAACTTTGACTAAATCTACAATTTGAGCAATAGTTTAGGGAGTAAACTTGCAACTTACCCATATAAATATATTCAACAATAGACACCCCCACAAGGCCATAAGAAGCCAAAAACAACATAAAACTAAACAAAGTCAAAATGAGAATTTTCATGTGATTATATAATCGTCTAAATAGTTTCTTATATGCCACCATTCCATCTGAGGATTTGACTTCAAAAACCATCAAGAAACACCATTCTCTTCATTCATTTCCACCACAAACAAATACAATGATAGATAGACAAACCGCTATCGGAACCACCATCTCGTGCTTGTTCTTTTCGCTTTCTTCATTGTACATATTGTTGTCTTATAACGTCCATAGTGAATCATGGTGGTTGTGGTTTTACATTCCGGTTATGGGAGCTTTGGTAGTGGGAGGATTATTGGTGGTTATGGTTAGGGCCACCATGGTGACATTGATAACGGTTTTCGTGATGTTGGCTTGTGTGGGTAAACGTCGCCGTGTTCTCGTTGTGGAAGGAAGGGAGATTAGTAGTGGAGTTGTGCTTCATTTGTTTAATGTTATGATTAAAAAAAGAAGTGTTATTGTCATTGCTTGTGCTACATTTGTAACATCAATCGCGGTTATGGCTTCTTCGTCAAGAAGATGATCCATTTATTCATTGTTGATGTAATAGTAGATCATTTTCTTAGGTACTTTGATTGTAATTCTCTTTAGCTCATGGATTGCAGAAATTCTATTTTCGGATAATACACAGAAAATTGTCACTGTATTATTTTGATAACAAAGCAAGAACTATTAAACTTACAAGTAGTGTTATTTTATCTTGTATTTATAGATATTCTTAAATTCCTAAATTGTTGACAATTACAACAGTTAAAGTAGTTACTAAACGGGGTTATGAGTCTGGGCGGGAGTCACTCAATCACTCACTAACAATGACAATCTGATCAAAGTCGGCTCCAAACATTTTCTTTTCAGGTTGCCCCAGAAGGGGTACTGCCCGGGGAGTATATGATTTGAAAGTAAACTTTTGGCAAACAAATCGATGTACTAATCGAGTGATCATTGCGCATCTCTTAACCCGCTTAAAACTTACCATGCCTTGGTTATATTAAAATATCTAACATATCAAGAGAAAGCATAGTCATACACTTTCGTTATAACGGTTGTAATCAAGTAATCAAATAACCTAAACAGGTACTTGAACAAATGTCAAAGACTTGAGATAAACATATAATTCAAACGATTATATTGAACGAAATTTAATAATTTAATTCGACTTTAAAAACAATATCAAAAGAGATCAAACCTTTTTTTGTTTATACATTAGTATATGTACTTATGTACAAGAATATATTTCCAAAAACATTGCAAAACCTTCGTGAAGCTTGAAAGAACTACTAATAGGCATGTCATGAAAATGTTTTCAAACTCATCTTATTACCTTATCATTTCTTAGAGTGACAGCGCAATATCCTTGCTAGAAGAATTGGTGTATTCGTTACCATTTTAAAATTTGTGCATAAAAAGAGGTCCTTGGTTACGAGTTTCGACTGCTGGTTCAGGACCTCCATCTTTCCTGACAATCTGCATATCCTTTTATATTAATCTCGTGACTTGAATTGGTCAAAATTTACTTTTCAGGGTCCGAGATGTCGACTTTACAGATGTCAGCAACTTCCTGACGGGTTTTAGGACGAAGTTTGTTCAAGATATCTGAAACAACCAAACCGTGTTTCTTTTTAAGTTCTTCCATCTCTTTTTGCTGGTCAAGTAATAGATTCTCTAGTTTCTCAACAATGGTTTCAACTTTAATTTCTTCATTTGTATCTTCCGTTTCTTTTATATTATTATCATCTTTTACGTCTTCGTCATCATCTTCATATTCATTCTGTTCCGTGCTATCATCATCGTCATATTCTTTCTCTTCTGTGTTATCATCATCTTTTACGTCATCATCATCTTCTGTTTTTTCAGTAGAAGCATTATTACTTGAATTATGGTTGTCATTGCACGTGGATCCTGATTGTGTGTTATCTTCTGAGACATTTTGTGGTCTAAGTGGGGAGAAAGATCCTTTTGGTGAATCACACCAATATTTTCGACCAGACGGTAATCTTTCAAGAGCTAAAAGTGCGGGTGAAGTGGTAGATTTAATGGTCAAAGGGGATGCCGTTTGGGAATCTTTTTGAGGGGATGCAGTTGGAGAATCTTTTTGAGGGGAGTCAGAAGTGGAGTCTGCAGAAGCTGAAGGTGAACCTTCGTTGTTGTCTTCTTGATCATCGTCGTAATCTTTAGGTGCCCATTCTGGAATACATGAACGGATTTCTGCATCAATCATTTCAGCGATTGTGGAAACGTCTTGATCTGTTAAGTCAAGTTCTTCAACCATTTCACTAGCAACAGCGATTGATGTATCGTTATCGGTGTCAAACGGAAAGTGGATGTTCCGCACATGACCTGACCCACATTGCAAAAAGAAAAACAAATTCAATTTAGATAAAGAGATCTCCAACTCTAAAAAAAATGTGGTAATTTGGACCCATTACTTTATGTATGGGTTAAATTCGGGTTATGTTTTATCTTTAACTGTAAAATGAAGAAAAATGAGTAGCTTAAAAGAAAACGGGTCAAGTGGGTCGAAACTCACCGAAAGCGTATTTGTAATGCATAAAGCTTCCAAAATCATTTTATTCAAAAAGAATACATTATTACTAGAATAATTCAATTTTCATAATCATAACTGAATAATTCATAAATAACTAATAAACTTTGGACGAATCAGCACAACCACATGTGATACGTATTCATCCATAACCATTTATCCAATTGCCACCTTAATTGAAAATAAATAAAAGTCCAAAATTTTGTGTTTCATATCTAATGCGGAAAACAATAAACAAAAATAGCTTAAAAGGCACCGATCAATTAGGTCAATAGTCATCAAAAGTGTACTTGAATACTTAGAAACTCCTAAATCATTCATCTCAAAAGGTTAAAACTCTTGTTAAAAGAATACGATTTTTGTAATCATAGTCGGCATACTAATTAATTTTAAAATTTGGACACGGATTGTTTCAAGTCAAGCTAACCATACCAACCCGTTTCACCCATAACAAACATTACCTGTTTCGCCCGTTACCCAACCTGCCCCATTTTGCCATATTTATCTAGAATAAACAAAGATCAGCAGATTACCTTCAGCGTCTTCAATTCGTAGTTTTAGGAATACTGTGTTCAGGTCTCTCATTTGACCTTTCACTGTAAAATCTCGACCAGTATCCGGCAGAGCTGGGTCTTTACCCTTATCAACCTTATCATCAACGTCATTATCTACACAAATTCATCAGAAACTGGGGGGGAAAAAAGATGAAAAAATATTTTATAAAACACAGCTTGCTGATATTTATTACCTGGAATGGAATTCGATGGACCTGGTCTATTTGCACCTACACTATGTTCATCGTGCAGAAACGGATCCATTAGCAACTCTTTGGCAGATAGCCTATCAGATACTTTTGCGATACACTTCTCTACAAATGATTTGACTTCAGGATCCTTAACTTTTGTTAAGGAAGCTGGTTTGACACCCTAACAAGATGTAGAAAAAGTAAATGATGTACACGTAAAACTTGATTTGTTAAATCAAAGGATTTTTAGTTGGTAGAATATGACGAACTTCTGGATTAGATAGCATGATATGTTGTCCATTTAGTGGGTGTATGGATGTTTGTTTTGGAAATGATTATGTAGGAAGAAACAGGGGAAGAAAATAGTGTTTGGGTATACTTCTACTGTTTGAAGTTGTAATAAACATATAATTAGATTCGAGAATGTTTGACATATTTTAAATATTTAAGAATTATTAGATCAAATAAAGAAAAAAAAAATTAAAAAAATAGAGACGGTTTGGGAATGGGAAACAAATTAGGCAGATAATAGTAACTTTATTTTACCATCAGATATCAGAAGCATAAGATGATCTCTTTATCCAAACATTATAAAACTAATTATTGCAACTTAATAAATTACAGAAGGAAAATTCACAAAACATTTATGGGCTGTTTGGGGTTGTGTTTACAAAATAGATTTTACATTGAAAAATAGCATTTTCTGTAAACACAGATATTCAGTATTTCGAGAGTTTGCCAAACACTATTTCCTGATTATCTATGTTTTGCAAACGCAATAATCAGATTATCTCCCTCGAAACACAATCTCAAACACCCTCTTGTCATCCATAAAATTCAAGACATTCAGCTTATGAGAATGAAGCCTAGGGGTGTAGAAGAGCTAGTTGTAAAAGTATTCAGCAAGTTCAACATCCATTAATTATCAATGTAGACTTGCACTTTAAAATATTAATATAAACTTCGAATAACTCACAAAATGTTAGGCAGGAGGAGTATTGGAGTAATAATCTCTAATTTGTGTAATGGTGAATGTGGACCAAGTTGCCACACTATGTAATCTTAGCATGAAAGAGAAACCGTACGAAATTGGAAAAGCAGTTGATCATGAATTACTTACTGATGTAACTTTCTTATAAATCTGAGCAGCATTAGCACATTCACAATACGGATACTCGAACGTCACCAATTCCAATAAGCACATTCCAAAGGCATATATATCTACAAGTTCATTGTATTCCTCCTCATAAAGCTCCGGTGCCATAAACTCCGGAGTACCTAAAATCATACAACATTCAAAAAAGAAAGAAATACATCACCAGAGAAAAAAGAAACTACACACTCACCAATAACACTGTGAGCAGAACGAGCCTGTCGAAGAATGGCTGCAAGTCCAAGATCCCCAATTTTCACCTCTCCTTGATTCCCATTTACAAAAATGTTATCACATTTCAAATCACGGTGTATAACCGGAGGGTCATGACTATGAAGATACAAAAGCCCTTCCAATATCTGTTTAGACCACTTCTTTAACGCTCTCAAGTCTACATGCTTATGTTTCTTACGATACCTATACAAAAGTCAAACATGCTTATGTTCAAAATATATCACCCACACAATACACAACTATAAACTAATCAACCATACTGTCGCAGCGTTCCAGAAGTGAAAATCTCGGTAATAAAGTTAATGTGTTCGTTCGTTGTATCAACCCAAGAGTTATAAAATTTGATAATGTTCTTATGCTTAAGCGTTTTAAGCAAATGAACTTCAGAGTATAAACGCTCGAGCTCATCTGGACTCCGTAGGAAATCCGAAACCTTTATCTGATTCCAAGCTACTTCAATTCCTTCCAATTCATCAAATGCCTTATATCTAAATATTCATTATCAATCAAGGAACCAAAAAGCACATTTCTTTTATTTTTTTTTCATTATATTTTAAATAATAATAAAAATTAAATAAAAAAAAGGATACACTTTTTTAAAAGCTCCTTTTCCAAGCACCTCTTTATACTGCCAAAAAAATATATAGATACACAAAATCTGAATCTATAATAAAAATAATATTCTAATTATTATAATGAAAAATAATGAAATGAAATATACTAACACGGCCATAACGAGCGGAAGGATCGATTTCAACGAACTCGTTATCAGAATCGTCTGGTTCATGATCTGAAATCGACAATTCCAAAGGCATTTTTGGTGAATTTAATTTTTTTTTTTTTTAATTTATAAAACCCTAGAAGTGTTAAAAAGCACCTAAATTTACGAAATTGGTGTAATTTTAATGAGAATTCTGAAATGAATTTTGATTTGTGACAGATTACGCTGCTGGTGAGCTGATCATGAAGTTAGGGTTTCGAATTTTGATTAAAAATAAATTATGAATTGTGAATAAATTTGAGAAAATTGAATTGGTGAAAGATCCAGAAGGAGTTTGATGAAATGAGTTTAGTGAATTAATTTGATTTTTTTTTTTTTGTTTAGATTTGAATGAAATTAAAAAAAAGTTTGATTTTGGAAGCATTATCAAAAGTCAATTTGGGGGATCTTGGACATGATAGATTATAAGAGTATTACATGAATTACCCTTCAACTATGCCTTAATATGAAGAAAAAAAAAATTGTCTAACACATTGTTAAACATATCAGTTTATATACGGTACGATATTCTGTATTAAGATTTCCTTCAAAAATAAACCAGTATCAATTCATATGGGACCAGTATCATATTTACCCTTATGTTGTGTTGTGTGGACATCCGTTAATTTGGTTCGATTATAAACCAATATCATTGTTATATACAAAAATTCGGTTAGGTGAAGATCTTAAACTAATTGGTTAGGTTAAACCGGTTTTGGTTAATCAATTATTGAGTATATGTACGCTGATTATCGGTTAATCATAAGTAATAAAATATTGAGAACTAGTATAAAGTTTTGACTCATCAACCGATTTATTTTAACTGGCTTAAAGGTCATGTTCGAGTTAGAGTTAAAAGTTTAGACACAAATAATTATTCGTTGTTTCGGATTAGGTGTTACTAATATGTCAACCCATAAACTCTAATCAGACAAGAATTGTCATTGTATTATATATTTAGATGTTATGATTTATTGTACAGATATTGCAGTTTTTCTTTTCTTTCTTATTTATTATATCATATGTTATATCTTCCAGTTAGATTGTTAGACATACGCATTATACATATGATTTAGATTAGTGAAATCGTTGTTAGGTACATTTCCATTCCAATTGGAATGACAATTGGATACGGTTTATGATGTCTTGTACGTTTCATTTGGATTTATCGTAGCTAATAACATTATTTATTACTTTCACCAATTTTAGATTATTGGATAACAATAAGTCAATAACTTATGTGGATGAAAAATCTCTAATCAGACACGAATTATAATTGTATTATATATTTAGATGTTATGATTTATTGTACAAATATTGTAATTTTTTCTTTTCTTTCTTATTTATTGTATCATGTGTTATATCTTCCAGTTAGATTGTTATACGTACGCATTATACATATGTGTTAGATTAGTAAAATCGTTGTTAGGCACATTTTCATTCCAATTGGAATCACAATTGGATACGGTTTTTGGTGTCTTGTACGTTTCATTTGGGTTTATCGTGGCTAATAACATTATTTATTACTTTAACCAATTTAAGATTATTGGAAACAGTAAGTCAATAACTTATGTGGATGAAAAATAATTCTAACACTTTGGAGTATGATAATAGACTTATGTTATTTGTATATCTTAATAGAAATGGAATACTTGTTAATTTTGCTTTTTTATTCTAAGTTTAAAACAATTTTTAATAGTTTAGATTCCTAACACAATAATTAAATAAATAAAAATGTCAAAACCCACCCACCTTAAAGTTTATTAGTATGTTTGAAAAGAAGTAATTTAATCATACAGTAAAAAGCGAAAATAATTGAACATTTATATTATCATTTATCCTATAATTAAAACCCGTCGCTGCATATGAATTCGTGCCTATTGGGCTGTTTTTGGGCTGCTGTGTTATTGGGCTTATTTCTAGGATTCTTCTTTCCGGGTTCACCTGTTTAAGAGTTTTATTTCATTTATCGCCACCTGTCCTTCCTTTTTTGCTATGCTGTCCATTGCTCTCAAGCCTGCTTCCATTTTTTCTTCACTTTTAAGGTTTGTCTTCGTCCTTTTGGTTGCTGCATGTTTTAGTTTTTCGGATATTCGTTGTTGTATTGATTTACATTCCTGTCTCGGTTAGTTTTCGAAATGTCGATCTGTTAATATGTTTTTTTTATACATCTAGGAATTTGTAAGGTACAGTAGTTTCTGTTAAGTCAAACTAAATTAGAAACAACTTAGAAGTACTGCTTAGTAATACGAATTCATTCCATAGAAAAATAAGGTTTATCTCTCGATTTTAAAATGTGTCATTTTTTGAAAATTCTGTTAAATTAAGGTAAATTAGAAATGGCTTAGTAGTACGGATTCATTTCCAGTTTCTTTGCTGCTGATGTTAGAAACAACTTAGAAGTACTGCTTAGTAATACGAATTCATTCCATAGAAAAATGAGGTTTATCTTTCGAATTTAAAATGTGTCATTTTTTGAAAATTCTGTTAGATTAAGGTAAATTAGAAATAGCTTAGAAGTATTGCTTGAGGTTTTACAGATTTGAGGCGTTGCCTTATGCCGGTTTCTTTGCTGCTGGTGTTTATGTCAGAATATATGTTCGGTTATGTAGTAGTTTGTTATGTCTATAGACGTAGGTTTCTGTATTGATTTTCTGGCTGTTAGTGCAAACGCGTTATAGATCAGGCCGCATTATGTAGTGACAATATGCGTTTTTGTCGTTTATCTGCTCTGTGTATTTATGGTTTTACTTATAAGTCTTAATGCTGTTTGCTTATTTATTTGTATTCTCTGCCTGCGTCGTTTAGTTAGTTTTTTATTTGTACGTGTTCTGTTATGTCTAGGTTCTGTTTCTGCGTTGTTGTTGATAAAGGCTAAAACATTACATTCGTTTTTTTCGTTCTTTGTCCATTCTCTTTCTGTGATTTGGTATTTTTATGAAATGTGGGGTAGCGCTTTGCCTCAAGGGATTACTTGGCCTATAGCTTCGGTTCCAGCCCGTCGTCGTTACACACGTCGTCGTTCCGTGATGCCCACTGTATTGGCTGTCGGAAACTCCTTGCCTACGTACTATGATTGTGGTGACGCGAGCAGTTGCTGTTTTTATTGTGGCGCACTTTTTTGGTATGAAGAAAGGGTTTTACACACTTCCCGTCTTGGTAGGCCGACATACAATCAGTGTTGCAGGGGTGGTATTGTTGTGTTACCCGCACCTGCAACGCCACCGACAACTTTCCTTACTCTATACGAGGACTCTCACTTTATGCGTAATATTAGAGCCTATAATTCCATGTTCTCCATGACTTCGTTTGGTGCTACCATCGACGAATCTATGAATCTGGGTTGCGGTCCGTATACTTTTAAGATTTCAGGTCAGATATCGCATCATATTGGTTCTTTATGTCCTCAGCCTCCAAATGCTCCGCGTTTTCTGCAATTATATGTATACGCCACTTTAAACGAGGTTGAAAACAGAATGCGGTTTTTTGGTGGTTCTGATTCTAATGATACACTTAAGCCCGACATTGTCGCCATTTTAACCACCACTTTATCAACCTGTAATGAATATGTACGGACTTTTAAACAAGCTGTCGAAATTGCAAATTCTAATGTTGTTGTCGATTATGCAATCAGATTATATAATAATGTTCCTGATAACCGCTATAGTGTGCCACAACAGGGAACACTTGGGGCTATTGTCGTTGCTGATGACGCAAACGCGAGTACCTATGACATAATTATTCACTCGAAGGATAACCGGCCTCACCGTATAAGCAAACTGCACCAATCATATATGCCTCTTCAGTATCCACTGGTGTTTCCTTATGGTGTGACAACCGCGAATTTCCAAGGTAAATTCCCGTCATTTATTTCATTTATCATTTTATTTTCGTTATTCGTTTTGACCCTATTGACTATTTTTGAGTACTTGGTGTGTATCGCGTATTTATATTTTATTTATGCCTCGTATTCGTATTTCTACGTTTGTGTCGGGTTAGTTTTATTATTTCGGGTTACGAGTAGGAATCGTATTTAGTCTTAAGTGCCTAGTAAAATTAAGTATCCTCGTAAGTTAGTTAGGGATTTTATGCCTTAATAATACGATTAAAAGTTACGTTTATATATTTTTCGAAGTTAATTATCTAACATAAAGTTCTGTTACAAAACTAGTCCTTTAATGGGACTTAACGATAAAAATATTACAATTTTCGTCCTTTTAACATTGTGAGTTAAATGGGGACCATAGTTATTTTGGGAGTTGGCATTTTGTGAGTGATATTAGGATCTCACCCACTTTGCCCCAAATGGGTCATTTTTCCACTTTTCCCTGCTTTCTCCTTCATTTGAAACACACAGACACACAAAACACCATTTTATTTCTCTCAAGAACCTTCAAAGAATCCAGATTTTCGGCTCCAAAAATCATCATTTCCGTCAAGTAATTTCACCCAAATCAAAGCCAAAGTCAATTGTTCATCTTCTCCTTCGGTTTCCTTTCAATTCGGTAAGCTTTTTACCCTAAATCTTTCATTTTCTTTAACCTTTTTAAGCTCTAAAAATAAGAGAATTAAACATAAATAAAACGGGAAATAAAACGGGAAATGAAACTGAATTTACAACATTTTTATAGCGGAAAATTTATAAAAAGAAATTTCCCCAAATCTTCTATTTAATTCCATCAAAAGTGATGTTTTTAGGTATGTTTTGGACCGAAACTTTAGCCAAAAACTCTCTAAAACTAATACATATCGAGTTAGCCTTAAAACCGACACATTTTCTCAAGTTTCCCGAGCTGTTTTGACCCACGAAACAGCAGCAGAGTAAAACCTCAGCAACAACACTTTCAGCAACGCTTTTGTACCCCATCGATGGCGCAACAGCCAGTTTAGGCGCAACATCCTACCACTTTCGTATTTTGATCTCGTTTTGCTTCGTAACCTTTCTTTCTTACTCAAAACTACTTATATACACTATTAACTAAACTTAAGACGATATATTCTTTAAAAAACAACACAACATCAGCACCCACAGACCTGTTTCTCCTCGTTTTCTCGCATTCCCGTCCTAATTCTCGTTATTTAAACTTTCATTCTTACTCAAACCTATATATTTATACTAGTTACTATATCTAAGTCCTATATTCCATTCCAAATCTAGTTATATGTATTTATTAGTATATATGACGTGTTATTTATGTTCAAACATCCATTTTGAGCTTAAAACGTGTTATCGCCTTAAAATGATATTCATACCCTCGGGTTTTGGTATTTAACCGTTTTAGCTTATCCGATCTTACTTAAACACACTAAAAGATATACTTAAACTATTATAAGTTATCAAATTTATGTTTTGGACATAAAGGTTAATAATAAACTTTAAGGACACATTATTAACACGGTTTTATAAAAGCTTATTTTCGATAAAATACACTTATTCTCCAATATCCGACCGTAATCCTAAACTCTTTTTGTGATAAACTTATTTTGTTGTCGTTGACACTTTATGAAATAAACTTTGTAACTTAAAACACTTTGAAACATATTCTTATGACATAATCTCGTCAAATACTTCAAACGTTGACTTTTTGGCCAACATTGACTCGTTATCGTGTATAGTTGACTTTGACTAAAGTCAACTCTCGTTAAACTTCCTATAAAGCCAATTTCAAATTATTTTATTTAAAGGTTATTCAAATTCGTCAAGTGTTGACTTTTTAGTTGACTTTGACTCTTTATTGTGCGTAGTTGACTTTGACTCCTTATCGTGCATAGTTGACTTTGACTAAAGTCAACCTTCCTTAAATTATAAACTCGATGAACGTTGACTAACCCTTATTCGTCGATGTTGATCCTTCGATCGATATTTCTGTTAGTCAATCCTGGCTCGTAACGTCATTTCCCTTTAATAGTCATTATTGACATAAATTAAACGATATCTTCCATTAGTCAGTATCGACTCGAAGTATCGTCATCTCTTATTGGACAGTATTGTCATCACTTATTTATATCTTCTATTAGTCGCCCTCGACTCAGAATATCGTTGACTCAGATTCGTCACGATGAATCGAGATATTATTATCTTACATTCGTTATCTTTAACTCGAACATATTATTTATATTATACAATATAACGTTAATCATACAAGGCTAAACCCAACTAGACTTATCGAGATACTTAGACTTATTTGATGTCTTATACTAGGGCACTTAGGCGGTGGAGCATATTCTCCTATTTGTGTCTACCCGACATAGTAATTGCTGATCCGTGAGTTATTCGATGCCCTTTTACCGCTTTATAAATTTTACTTCGGGCATGATTAGCGTTAACTAAACTTTATATATCTTGTTTATGCAATTTAGATTATGATGCCTTAGTTTTAACGTTTTACCTTACTTATACGGCCTTGGTGGTAGTATAAGGCCCCGTTTACACGCCTGTCAACTCTTATTGAGCCATCGGTTATATATATAGATCTATTTGGGTCTAACAAACCCTCATCGCCGTATTGGGATTTTGTCGGTGTGCGGTCCTTGCGGTCTGATGTTATTACCGTACTATTATTTCATGACTAAACTTAGTTTAACGCACTAAGGGGGTTGTTGCCTTTTATGTTTAGGTTCAGGTGCTTATTACTATGCTAAGGATTATTCGTATTGCTATTTGTATTAAATCAAGATATATATGTTCATTTACTAATGATTTACTAAACTTTTTATAAACTTTGGGTCAAAAGCTTTCATACTTAATGTTTTCTTAACTTTGCGAATAATTCACCAACTTTATGTTGACGTCGTATTTTAACGCTTTTCAGGAGATTGAGATTTTACATCGATTATGGAGTACATTATTTGTTATGGATTTTGAGGATTTCGAAGATACTTGACTAGACGTAGTTCGGTTTCTTTATTATTTGTGTGGACTTCGTAGAGACTCAGTTAGACGTAGTTTAGTTTCTATTTAAGTCAACAATTTGTATTTATGATGTATTTATTGTACTCCTAACTTTATTTAATGTAAACTTGAATGTTGTAGTTTTTATTCGATGTAATCTTTGTCTTCTGATACCTACATTACTGTACACCTCAGGTTTCCGTCTGAGCGGGGTGTGACAGAAATTGGTATCAGAGCCAATGGTTATAGCGAACTAAGTGGCTTCCTATGTGAATCACTTAGACTATGACTTTAGGCTTATATCGATTTACTCTGAAAACTTTTCTGTGTGCATTCCCTTTGACTTTTATATGTTTTGTCCTTACTCGTTTTAACGTTGAGTTTAATCTTGAGTTATGCACACACTCACATTCCTTTTATTTTTCTTCCCGAACGATGATGCCCCAAGAAACTCCTACACTTGAGCACGCGACACCGCACATCAAATTGATCGGGAGATTTGAAGAGATTCTCACGGAATATCTTGCTGCTATCATACCTGACGTGGTGACGAAGGTCACCGAGAGCATACTCCAGGGTATTCGAGATTCTACGCCTAGTGGAGCGAGCTTTGGTACTAAACTCGATCATGCCGAGTCTAGTGACTTACCTAAGGAGACCGAGGCTCAGATAGAGCCCAGCGGTAAACGGAAGCGAAATTCCCGTTGCAAAAAGACGAAAAGTCACAAGCGCGGTCGAGGACCACCAAAGGATAAAGATCGCGTAGTTACACCTACAAAGAATTGGAGAGATCGCCCTAAGTGTTTCGTATGTGGAGGCGCCCATGCTAAGTTCGACACATGTTGGTTTTGCGAGAGATGCAAGAGGTTTGGACCCACGGAGCGTTTCTATAAGATTGCTCCTGGATCATGTTACGAGTGTGGTACTTTTGGGCACTTGATGTGTAAAATCTAGTCTTAATTTAAACCTACTTTTTTCACGTAATTACACACTTCTAGGCAGTGGACCTATCCGTATATAATATAGTTTAAAGGTAAGTATAGGTTCGTTCGCAGGGACTGATTTGTTTTAATATTCCGAATAAATAATACTGAATATTTTTGGGGTTTTTTTTTATCGTAACAAAATATTGCAAGTAATTATTAAAAAGAGTGATTAATTAAAATCGAGCGAAAAGTAATTGATTAAATCAAATAATAAAGAGAATACACTTGTTTGACACTTCACCTATTTTCCATTAATTTTACGAGATCGATTGTTTTTCCAACTTCTAAGATATAATAAAAGTCCTTCCGAATCGTTTACTAACTTTAATTATCGCTAGTTACACCGTTCCTTCCGAATACAGTTATAAATATTAATAATCAAGCAATAAGTATCAAGCCTGTTTTTAATGATTTAACCTTATAGAGTTTCCTTCAGAATAACTCCTCTAATTATCAAGTCCTTCCGAATCTTAATACTTAGACCTACTCACTTAAATTTAATTACCTAAGTTGTTATTACTAAATCCTTCCGAATCTTAATAATTTTAAATCGATTATAGACCGACCGATTACTTCATAAAACTTATCTAATCTATCTAGATTCCTTCCGAATACCTAGAATGTTGATTAAACAAATTATATATAAACAACTATGATAACATATTAAAATTTAAGCAAATAAGGATCGACGGTTAAACACAAAAACATAAAACAATCGAAAACGTTAAATAAACATCAAATAGGATCCGTTGTTCAAACAAGCATAAAGAGAATTTAGCTACTCATAACGTGGTCTGAAAAAGCAATTAAGTTGTTAGAAAACATGCTGGAAAAATAATGCAAAACAAAGAAAGAACAAACGAGGAAAATCGCCGAACGTGTCGTGATCGCCGATTGCCGAAAATATGATCTTCCTTGCCTTAAACCTTGCTTCTAAACTTAATAACAGCTCCAGAGACGTGAGAATAATACTGAATGAAAATCTGGCTGAATTAATCTTGTATTTATAGGCAAAAATCGTGTAGAAAACGTATTCGACTCGAATTACAATTTGTTGTAATTATCCATTTGTATTATTTAAAAATAAAAACTGTTGCGTCTGAAATTCGCGAGGGACGGGCGTCCCACTTATTGTAACGGGCGTCCTTGCTCATTTTACCACAATTTCTTGTGTTTAATCCCGTTTCTTCCGCCATTTCCACTTCCCGATCATGTAAACCTGTAAAATAGATAAAAACACTTTTCCACACGATTAAATGTAAAAACCTATCCTATCCATCATGTTTACTATGAAAACCGACACAATATCGAATAGAAATATATATATAAATATGCGATATCAAATCCCCCCAAACTTGCCTTTTTGCTTGCCCTCAAGCAAAAACTGTTTTCAAATTAATTATCAAAGCCAAAATAAACATAACCAAACTCCTCACGATTTTTATTGGAAGTAAAATCACACAATCTCTCAAACTAATCTAAAAGGGTGTGTAAAATATCTCTGTAGAATCGCTCAATTGCTCAGTCATGGTGAATATTCTATCATAGGCTTGATAATGTATCACTTCTCCACCACTAGAGTCTAGGTACAACTAAACGGGGACTTTTATTCGGGTTATAATTTACAGGTAAAGGCATGTGAATAAATATATAATGGAGTCTAAAGGGTTAAATAAAAATATACAAAACGCTTAGATTAAATCCGAACTAAATATAATCTCTAACGTACTGGATTGCTTAATTTCCTTCAACTTATACTTTTCTTCTCCTCCAAATATATATGTATCGTAAATAATACACGACTCATAATACACTACTTCTCTTAAAATCTACAACTAATTTTTCCCGCTTTTCTGTTTTTCCGATTTTTTTTCTTTTTTCACTTTTTTTCTTTTCTTTCAGCCTAGTACATGCCTTACAAAATAATTTTTTTTCGTGGTAAGTACACATGCTCAAAAGGCTAACTTTATTTTTCTAACTTTCTTCCAAATACAAAATAATACAAAGGCAACAATAATATAACTTTTTTTTCATGCCTTAATATGCTTCAACTTCACTTAATATAATAATAGCAATCAAAAATCTAAGTTCGGACTTAATCTAAAAAAAAGAAACGAAAATAAGGCGAGTGTACAAAATATATAGTAGTGTTTAGAAACGAAACGGTTTAGGAGCAAATTGGTTTACTAGAGTTTCTAACACTAAAAATAAGTGTTACAAGGGTTAGGCGGAAAAATATATAAAAAGAAACGAAAAATGGCTAACAAATGGTTAATCCTAATTTGCCCCTAAGTTGAACCAAATCACACTAAGTTACCCTAATGCAATTGCTCATACGTGGTCTCGAAATGTATAACAATGTCAAGTTCTAAAGTCATCCCCATCGGCACACTCAAAGAAATGAAAACGTAGCATTAAAAATAAATGCTATCAATAGGCTCAAAAGTCTCACTATTTTTCTGAGTGGGGTAAAAATGCGTCTGGTTATGCTTAACGTTTAAGGTATTTACCGACTAGACACGTTATATTTTTTTTTGTTTTTTCAATTTTTCAAAATTTTTTTTTTTTTTTTTTTTGATTTTCTGGTTTTTTCTGACTAAAAAATGTACAAAAATAACACAATTCAACACAATGGAAACTAAGCTAAGGGTCGAAAAATAAAAGGTAAAATTTCCCGATGACCCCCCCAAACTTAAGTAACACATTGTCCCTAATGTGTTTACGACTCAAAACTTAGGGAAATTATACAAAAAATTAGTCCTAAAAAGAAAGAAAATAAATACAAAAAGTAGAAAGGTAGAAAAATAGAACCCGTTTGTGTAAATATGATGTTGAAATGCGGTGTGCTGTGTGTAACTCTCGGCGGCAACTATTTCGCGTGTGTGTGCAGTGAGGAGAGAGCGTGACGGGCGTCCCTCGGTTGGGGGAACGGGCGTTCCAGCTTGGGGACGGGGGTTCCAGTGAGGTGTTATTTTGTGCAAGGTTTTGTAAAAAAATTCCAACAATAGAAAAAGAAAAGATAACGAGAAAGGGAAATAAATGAACGAAAAATTTAACTACTAAAGAAAAGAAACACAAACCCGGGTTGCCTCCCGAGAAGCGCTAATTTTTCGACCGAGTCGTTAGCTTGACTCGATATGCCTCTTGATTAGGTGTTGATGGGATAGAATCCATCCTCAATCATCATTCCGTTTTCATCATCTTCTTCATGGTATAGTTTAACCCGTTGCCCAGAGACGATAAATGGTTTTCCGCCTTCTCTCCACAACTCGACATATCCGGAAGCATAAGCCTGTTTGACGGTGTACGGTCCTGTCCACTTCGAGCGTAATTTAGGAGCCTTGAATTTGTACTTTGATTGAAATAAAAGTACTTTATCGCCCTCCTTGAATTCTTTACGACGAATTTTACGATCGTGGAATTCCTTAGTTCTCTCCTTGTAAAGGCGGGAACTTTCGTAAGCCTGTAACCGTAATTCATCCATCTCGTGAAGTTGTAAGAACCGCAAATCTTTTGCTATATCTATGTCAATGTCGCAGAGCTTCAATGCCCAGTACGCCTTATGCTCGATTTCCACCGGAAGATGACACGTTTTCCCGTAGAGTAGTCGATACGGGGTGGTTCCAATTGGTGTTTTATACGCCGTCCTGAATGCCCACAATGCGTCCTCCAGCTTCCTTGACCATATATTGGGATTATTGTTGACCGTCTTTTCCAAAATTCTTTTGATTGCGCGGTTTGTATTTTCCACTTGCCCGCTAGTTTGAGGATGATACGAAGTTGCAAACCGGTGATTTACTCCATATCTTTTCAAAGCTTTTGCAAGCTGAGCGTTGGCGAAGTGGCTTCCTCGATCACTGATTAATGCCTTTGGCACTCCAAACCTGCAAAATAAACTTTTAAGAAAATCAACAACCACGTTAGCGTTGTTAGTCGGTAATGCTTTAGCTTCAACCCATTTAGAAACATAATCTACAGCAACTAGAATGTAAATATTTCTATTTGAGGGTTTGAAAGGGCCCATAAAGTCGATTCCCCAGATATCGAAAACTTCACAAACTTGGATCCCTTGCTGTGGCATTTCGTCCCGCTTCGTGATATTCCCTTGGCGTTGGCATGCGTCACAAGTGTTTACGAGAGTATAGGCTTCCTTGAAAATTGTTGGCCAATAGAATCCTGCATCATAGACCTTTTTCCCAGTTACCGTTGGTCCGTAATGTCCTCCGGTGGGTCCATGATGGCATTCGTTCAAAATTTTGCGAGTTTCTTCTCCGTATACACATCTGCGCACCATTCCATCAGCACATCTACGGAACAAGTATGGCGAGTCCCAGTAGTAGTACTTTGCATCCGAAATAAGTTTCTTCCTCTGTTGATAGGTTAGGTCTTTGTTGATGACTTTTCCGACTATATAATTCGCAATGTCCGCGAACCATGGGGTGTAACTGTCTGTGTTACTGATATAGGCCAGCATTTCCCCCGGAAAAGCGTCATCTATGTCCTCTTCCTTCAACTCCCCCAAACTTGGGTTCTCCAATCGGCTCAAAAGGTCCGCAGCGACATTTTCAGCCCCTTTCTTGTCCTTGATCTCGATGTCAAATTCCTGCAACAATAAAATCCAACGAATTAATCTAGGTTTAACATCTAATTTAGAAAATAAGAATTTTAAAGCAGAATGATCCGTGAAAACAATTGTCTTGCTCATCACTAAATATGAGCGGAATTTATCAAAGGCAAATACAACAGCCAAAAGTTCTTTTTCCGTAGTGGTGTAATTCTGTTGGGCTTCGTTTAATGTTTTACTGGCGAAGTAGATAGGTCGAAAATGTTTCTCGATCCTTTGCCCCAAAACAGCACCCACTGCAAAATTGCTTGCGTCACACATTAGCTCGAAAGGTTGAGACCAGTCCGGTGCTACCAAAATAGGTGTATTGGTGATCCGTTCCTTGAGTAGCTCGAAAGCTTGTAAACAGTCCTCCGAAAAATTGAAAGCTACCTCCTTCTCTAAGAGTTTCGTCATAGGACGAGTAATCTTCGAGAAATCCTTGATAAATCTTCGGTAGAATCCTGCATGTCCCAAAAAACTCCGAATTACCTTCTCGTTCGTCGGTGGTGGTAGTTTGGCAATGACCTCGATCTTTGCTTTGTCTACCTCTATCCCAGCTTTTGAGATTTTGTGTCCCAATACGATTCCCTCTCGAACCATGAAGTGGCATTTCTCCCAATTGAGGACCAAATGTGCTTCCTCGCATCGTCCCAGCATCTGATCCAGATTCTCCAAGCAAGCATCGAATGAATCTCCAAATACAGAAAAATCATCCATGAATACCTCCATAGTCTTTTCCACCATATCCTGAAAAATAGCTAGCATACACCGCTGAAAAGTGGCGGGTGCGTTGCATAGACCAAATGGCATCCTCCGATATGCGTAGGTTCCGAAGGGGCATGTGAATGTGGTCTTTTCTTGATCTTCGGGATCGATGGGGATCTGAAAGTATCCTGAGAATCCATCCAAGAAGCAGTAGAACTCATTTCCTGCTAGTCGCTCGATCATCTGGTCCATGAACGGTAGTGGAAAATGGTCCTTCCTGGTGGCTTCATTCAGTTTGCGGTAGTCGATGCAAACTCTCCATCCTGTGACTGTCCTTGTTGGCACAAGCTCGTTCTTATCGTTCATCACCACGGTCATACCTCCCTTTTTCGGCACACAGTGAATGGGGCTCACCCATGGGCTATCTGAAATAGGGTAGATAATTCCTGCATCCAACAACTTCACAACTTCCTTTTTAACGACATCTGTCATATTCGGATTTAGCCGCCGTTGTCTTTGAACAACGGGTTTTACATTATCATTAAAATTTATTTTATGTTTGCAAAAATCGGGGCTAATTCCGGGTATGTCAGATATACGCCAAGCAAAGGCCTTTTTATGACCTTTAAGGACTGTCAATAATCGAGCTTTTTCGTCACCCGAAAGTGATGACGAAATAACAACCGGTAATAAATTAGTACCTTCAAGGAAAGCATATTCTAAATGTACCGGTAATTGTTTCAGCTCCAAGTCGGTAGGTGGTGATTCGATTGAAGATTTGATCCTCATGCTTTGGTCCAACTTCAGCTCTTCCTTAACTTCAACCTCCACTTCCTCGATCTTCTCAACTTTTAGCTCCTCCTCCAAGCTAGTTTCTATCTCGAGAATTTCCTGCCAATCTAAATCATCAAACACATCAATCCGAAAACAGGTTTCATCAGTAGAATAAGAATGAGTCATGGCTCTATCTAAATTAAAAACAATTCGTTCATTCCCAACCCCTAATGAAATTTGCCCATTTTTCACCCGAATAATTGCATCAGCAGTGTTTAGGAATGGTCGTCCAAGGATTAGTGGGTCAGAGACATCCTCATCCATCTCTAGAATCACGAAGTCAACCGGAAAGGTGAATTTTCCTACGTTTACTAGCATGTTCTCAGCAATTCCTAACGGGTACTGAAATGATCTGTCTGCTAGGCGGATACTCATCCTGGTGGGTTTTAACACTCCAAGGGCGAGTTTAGCATATAGTGAGTACGGCATCAAGTTTATGCTAGCTCCTAAGTCTGCTAAAGCACTGCAACTGTATGTATTACTGAAATTGCACTGGATTAGAAATCTCCCTGGGTCATCCAACTTGGGTGGTATCGTGTTTTTCACCAAGGCTGAACATTCCGTGTTTAAGAATGCAGCTTGCTCCTCCGATGGCTTTCCTTTGTTCGTGACCAGCTCCTTGATGAATTTAGCGTAGTTTGGCATCCCTGCAATCAAATCAACAAGAGGAACATTAATATTAACCGATTTAATCATGTCACAAAATTTACCGTACTGCTCCCGCATTCTTGCTTTTCGTAATCTTTGAGGATATGGAACATGAGGTTTATAAGCTTTAATGGGAATTTCCTCCACTGGTTCAGGTGTTTTGGCTTTGGTCTGAACTGGTGGTGCCTCGTCCTCATCGTCATCGATCTCGAAATCGTCAATAACGGGTTCAGCAGATAGGTGTTGCGCACCCCTGGGGTGGTGCTGCGCACCTGGGGTCTGTTTTGCTCCATTTTCGGCTTGATCTCCTCCATAAGTATGTCCCGAGCGTGTATTGATTGCATTTACATGTTCATCTCTGTGTTTTGGACAGGGTGGCATTCCGTCTCGTGTTCCGGGATGTTGATATTTTGGTGCTTGATTATTGGAAGTGTTTCCTTGGTTCTGTGGGCGTGGATTCGGTTGAGTATTGCTTGGTATTTGGCCCGGTGGTCGATTTGAGTTCCGTTCGTTCATCCTATCGAACATTCTCTCTAAATCTTGATGTGCTGCCTGCTGATTTCTCTGTCCTTGCTCGATTTGATCAGTCAAAATTTTAAATTGTTTACGGACATCGTTAAATTGGTTACGGACATCGTCATTGGTTGATTTTTGGGTGTTGATGAACGATTTCAAAAGATCTTTCATGCTTGGATCTTCATCTTCGTTTTTCGGTGGATCGTATCTTTGGCGTGGTGGGGAACGAGTGTTATTTCTTTGCCATCCGTTGTTTCGATTGTCACCGCGGTTGTAGTTACCTCCGCGGTTTTGCCAATTTGACCCCCGATTAGGATAACCATACTGTGCGTAGCTGGCATCCTCCACTTGATTGCACTCACTAGCATAGTGAGGTCCTCCGCATCCTTCACATCCATTCTTCACCAAGTGCATGTCCTTCTCCATTCGTCCCATGCGCTTATCAATTCTATCGGCTAATGTCTTGACCTCTTGAACTACCGAGGATATTTCATGGCTGCTCTCAGCTTGAGCAACTTGTCCCCTGTTTCTTCGGCCTCGACCATCATCTCGATACTCCCTTGATAGGCTAATGACCAGCTTGTCTTCCATTAGGTTGTATGCTTCGTTGGTGGTTTTGTACATGAAATCTCCTCCTCCAGCTAGATCCAATTCGTTCTGAGACTCCTTGGTTAACCCGTAGAAGAAAATTTCAATGATATTTTCTTTGCCCAATCCATGACCATAGCAACCTCTTAGAATCTCTTTTAGTCTAGCCCATGCTTCAGTGGAAGTCTCTCCATCTTCCTGTCGGAATCCTCTGATATCTCTGAGTAATTTCCTACCCAAGGCGGGTGGGAAAAATCTTTTGATGAAAGCCTCGCGCATTTGCGTCCATGTGGTTATTGAATTTTCATTAAGCTCCTCGAACCAAACCTTCGCATCTCCGGTGAGAGACGAAGGGAATAACCTCAGTTTGACAGGATCGCCCTTGCCTTGACCATATTTGAACATCTCACACAGCTCGTTGAATTTGGCTATGTGTTTATGCGGATCTGAATTGTATCGCCCATCGAACGTGTTGTCTTGGATCATCTTGAGATGGTGACCCTTGACAACGAAATCATCACCCAATTCCGGGGTGGTGATTGCCGACCCTCGGGTGGGTGGCACTGCTACAGCTGCGGCCCGTCGGTTCATTGGTGTGTCCAAAGGGTCCATAGCTGGTTGCGGTTCCGGTTTGTCTTCACAAAATACTTCTTCGACCTCTGGTTCTGAATCGCTTCCTCCGCTTTCTGACGACGCAATGTCTTCAAACTTGACGGGTGAAACTTGATCAAAATTGGGTGGTGTCTGAAGTGATAAATTGCCTCTTCTCCTGCCTCGTCTTTTCGATACTCCTGGATTTGACTTTGGACTCGCGAGTGGTAATCCCGAAGCCCTTGTGTTCATCAACTACCTGAAATACCTGAAAAGACAAAAACAAGAAAAGCGTAAAACGTACCGGTGTTATAACAATAAAAAGTAACTTCTAAGTAAATAAATACTCAAAAGGATCGTATTACAAATTCGAAACAAAAACGAAAAATCAGTCCCCGGCAGCGGTGCCAAAAACTTGATGTGTAAAATCTAGTCTTAATTTAAACCTACTTTTTTTCACGTAATTACACACTTCTAGGCAGTGGACCTATCCGTATATAATATAGTTTAAAGGTAAGTATAGGTTCGTTCGCAGGGACTGATTTGTTTTAATATTCCGAATAAATAATACTGAATATTTTTGGGGTTTTTTTTATCGTAACAAAAGATTGCAAGTAATTATTAAAAAGAGTGATTAATTAAAATCGAGCGAAAAGTAATTGATTAAATCAAATAATAAAGAGAATACACTTGTTTGACACTTCACCTATTTTCCGTTAATTTTACAAGATCGATTGTTTTTCCAACTTCTAAGATATAATAAAAGTCCTTCCGAATCGTTTACTAACTTTAATTATCGCTAGTTACACCGTTCCTTCCGAATACAGTTATAAATATTAATAATCAAGCAATAAGTATCAAGCCTGTTTTTAATGATTTAACCTTATAGAGTTTCTTTCCGAATAACTCCTCTAATTATCAAGTCCTTCCGAATCTTAATACTTAGACCTACTCACTTAAATTTAATTACCTAAGTTGTTATTACTAAGTCCTTCCGAATCTTAATAATTTTAAATCGATTATAGACCGACCGATTACTTCATAAAACTTATCTAATCTATCTAGATTCCTTCCGAATACCTAGAATGTTGATTAAACAAATTATATATAAACAACTATGATAACATATTAAAATTTAAGCAAATAAGGATCGACGGTTAAACACAAAAACATAAAACAATCGAAAACGTTAAATAAACATCAAATAGGATCCGTTGTTCAAACAAGCATAAAGAGAATTTAGCTACTCATAACGTGGTCTGAAAAAGCAATTAAGTTGTTAGAAAACATGCTGGAAAAATAATGCAAAACAAAGAAAGAACAAACGAGGAAAATCGCCGAACGTGTCGTGATCGCCGATTGCCGAAAATATGATCTTCCTTGCCTTAAACCTTGCTTCTAAACTTAATAACAGCTCCAGAGACGTGAGAATAATACTGAATGAAAATCTGGCTGAATTAATCTTGTATTTATAGGCAAAAATCGTGTAGAAAACGTATTCGACTCGAATTACAATTTCTTGTAATTATCCATTTGTATTATTTAAAAATAAAAACTGCTGCGTCTGAAATTCGCGAGGGACGGGCGTCCCACTTATTGTAACGGGCGTCCTTGCTCATTTTACCACAATTTCTTGTGTTTAATCCCGTTTCTTCCGCCATTTCCACTTCCCGATCATGTAAACATGTAAAATAGATAAAAACACTTTTCCACACGATTAAATGTAAAAACCTATCCTATCCATCATGTTTACTATGAAAACCGACACAATATCGCATAGAAATATATATATAAATATGCGATATCAGCACTATCGTGACAAATGTCGTAAATGGGATTCCTCTCCTTTTAGCCTTCCTCCTTGTATCGTCGCACCGGACAACAGAGTGTTAGGAACTCAAGACATGAAGTTGCCATAATTTGGACGCTTGCTTCTGTAACCGTTTGGATCGCCTACGTGAAATTATTTTGCTTCGATTAATTCCTTTATGATTTATTCGATATAATTGTACTTTATTCCGTTTGACGTTATTGTATTTCGTTATTTCGAATTATGTAACACCTTGAACTTCGGATTCACTTACCTAATCTAATTATCTTTCTATTATGTGAATGTTGTGCCTTTGAATACCGATGGTATGATGCTTTATTTATTCTAACACGACCATCGTTATGTCTATTTTTCTTCGACATTCCTATTACTATCTATGATTAAGAACCTTACCTTCGGCATGAAAATTTCTAAGTCCTACGGTAACCGATGTTTGGATCAATCTAAGTGCGTTAACGACTCTCATTATTCTTTTGTTTTACCGATGATCTTTATTCTGTCCGCGTATTTTCTCCGTAATCGCGTCACGTTCTGTCGTAATCGACTCTAATTCGGAGGAGAGTATTACGACTCATGACTTTTCTACGCCCTAATCCTTTTATGTCTTTGAATCCTATTTACGAAGCGGAGTTAGAAGACGACTAACGGACAAAGAACTAGAAGACTTGTCGGATCTACATTTGTTTCACCAACCATTTCTTTCGTGTCGATTCTTAATTCTACGAAGTTGAGAGTCTCCGATAACACCGTCAGCATGGATTGATTATCTGTGCATCGTGCCAACTTTATTTACCTCAAGAGAATGATCCGTACACCTTTCGAGCAATTTATCCATTGATATATTCGCGTGCAGATCTGTATGAAACCGACATCTATGACATCAAGTACCTCTCCTCGTCACGTTGTAGTCACGACATTTTCCTTTTGTTACATATTCACTATCGTCTTTCTTTCACTCCCTATTTAAAATTCTCCCATTCTTTCAAACCCATATCCATGGTGATTTATTCACCTATATCATATTTCCATTGAACCTTTATTCACTGCGCATTCTTAAACGTTTCTTCGCTCATACCTTGACTTTACTAATTCTTCGTCATTTCGCTTTAGTGTTTACATCTCCGTCATCTCGTACACTTGACCTTTTCGTCATTCTACATTCTGAAATATTTCCCGACATACGTAGTCTTAATACTATCCCGTCGTGCGTGAGCATAATAATTTCACCGACCGTTTCGCGTTCGGGATTTATCTCATCGCACATACCTCTTCATTTTTTTCATTTATCTATTATTATTATTCGTTGTCCTCATTCTTTTCGCCGTCACGATTACTCCGTCATTTATTCGTGTTTCATCCGAGGGAAGTCTAAAGACCCGCGAGTATATTAATAAAGGCTATCCAGTTTATCTCGTCTACTAGTTGATGAGTTATGCATTAGTGAAGATGAAGGATCAGTCTAATACTCGTGAGTAAGTGGAAGTAATTCCGCAGACCTTCGTGGATGCATCGAGCTTATAATCTTCGATTAGAAGTTACCTTATTCCGGGAACAACGCTTTTTGTGCGAAGCTCCCTTGACTCTTGTAGCACCTTCGGAGGTGGCGAAATTCCCAAATCAGACTTGCTATCTGATAAAAGTATTCGATGCTATGACCATTCTCCGTAAAATGCGTATGAGTCCTTCCATGAAAAAGTTGAGTCAACGTAGTGAATTGACTACCAGAAGCTTGATAAGCCGACGATAGATAACCGTTAATCTTATCCCGACGATTAATGACTCATCTGAACAGTTCTAATTCTTGTTACCTCCTAAAAATTGATTTTCGACCTAGTTATCGTCGATAATGAACGCCTTGTCCAAGTTCGCGACTGTACCCATTACGATAAATGTGATTTGTTACAATGCCGTTTGTTATAGTTAAGGAATCGTAATCGCCATTCTTTTATATCGTCAAGTTCGCGCTTTTCTTATCCGTTCTCATATTCATGAAGGACATGAGGAATTTGCTAGTTCAGTTTCGAAATCGTTCAGATAGTTATTTTTTTGAAATTCTTAATCAGCTCCAACCCGTGAAGAAATGACTCGTACCGTAAGAAGCCTATCAAGATTCATTTATCTTAAGAATAGTGAGCCTTACATGAAGTTGTTGAGAACTCTTCCAAATATCGTCTTGAGGACGAAACTTTTTGCAGTGGAATGAACCGTAGTTGATGATTCCGGTTAGGAGGATGCTCCCCAATAATTGAAACAATAATTATGTCATGCTCCTCCTAAGTGGACCGGTGAGCGTCAAGAATCTTATCGAAATATTGGTAGAACGAAGTGTACCGTGTGCGATGAATTCAAGATTTCCGCACCCTGCAATTTGAAGAATTGCAAATACCGAGACTCCACCGTTAAGAGAATTGCTTAAGTTGGTGGTGGAACTTAATAACTACCTCGCAGAGGTAGCGAGAACTATGTTGATTCGCGTAAAGACAGTCCAGCCTGTACGGGTATACCCGTGATGTAACTGTGCAGTGAACTGGAAGACTCAAGTCTATTCAGCCGCAGAAGAATGAACGTTTATACGATTCTGTTTAGTATCGAGAGACAAAGGGTGGCGATGCATTGCTTTCCTCAATTTGCTAATGTCCGTTGTTAGGAACTTTTCACGATTGCTCAAACAAGTCGCCCTGATGTATCAGCAGTATATATGTGGATAAAATGTTGTGGAGTCACAAGACGACTCACATTCGTCTCTTGGTTATCCTTCGGTATCATCTTACTCTATTCCTCCTGTGTTCCTAACGAGTTAAGAACTTCGATTATTGGAGTTTATGAAAAGAGGAATCACCTGCAGATTTCCTCATGTTATTGGTCTGATCGTATCTTACATCTTTGTATCTCGCGTTCGTTGAAATCGCGTTGTAGCAGTTTATAACTCGTTTCATATTCAAAGTACCTTCCTATTCTTATTCATTCAGATGTTCTTCCCGGATCGATTAGGAGATATTACGTTGATACCCATACCTTACTTGGTACCCCGTCGAGAGTCTTACTCAGAAGTAATTTCGAGGACGAAATTCTTTTTACTTGGGGAGACTGTGACAACCGCGAATTTCCAAGGTAAATTCCCGTCATTTATTTCATTTATCATTTTATTTTCGTTATTCGTTTTGACCCTATTGACTATTTTTGAGTACTTTGTGTGTATCGCGTATTTATATTTTATTTATGCCTCGTATTCGTATTTCTACGTTTGTGTCGGGTTAGTTTTATTATTTCGGGTTCCGAGTAGGAATCGTATTTAGTCTTAAGTGCCTAGTAAAATTAAGTATCCTCGTAAGTTAGTTAGGGATTTTATGCCTTAATAATACGATTAAAAGTTACGTTTATATATTTTTCGAAGTTAATTATCTAACATAAAGTTCTGTTACAAAACTAGTCCTTTAATGGGACTTAACGATAAAAATATTACAATTTTCGTCCTTTTAACATTGTGAGTTAAATGGGGACCATAGTTATTTTGGGAGTTGGCATTTTGTGAGTGAGATTAGGATCTCACCCACTTTGCCCCAAATGGGTCATTTTTCCACTTTTCCCTGCTTTCTCCTTCATTTGAAACACACAGACACACAAAACACCATTTTATTTCTCTCAAGAACCTTCAAAGAATCCAGATTTTCGGCTCCAAAAATCATCATTTTCGTCAAGTAATTTCACCCAAATCAAAGCCAAAGTCAATTGTTCATCTTCTCCTTCGGTTTCCTTTCAATTCGGTAAGCTTTTTACCCTAAATCTTTCATTTTCTTTAACCTTTTTAAGCTCTAAAAATAAGAGAATTAAACATAAATAAAACGGGAAATAAAACGGGAAATGAAACTGAATTTACAACATTTTTATAGCGGAAAATTTATAAAAAGAAATTTCCCCAAATCTTCTATTTAATTCCATCAAAAGTGATGTTTTTAGGTATGTTTTGGACCGAAACTTTAGCCAAAAACTCTCTAAAACTAATACATATCGAGTTAGCCTTAAAACCGACACATTTTCTCAAGTTTCCCGAGCTGTTTTGACCCACGAAACAGCAGCTGTTGCTGCTGTTCGTGGGGGAGTAAAACCTCAGCAACAACACTTTCAGCAACGCTTTTGTACCCCATCGATGGCGCAACAGCCAGTTTAGGCGCAACATCATACCACTTTCGTATTTTGATCTCGTTTTGCTTCATAACCTTTCTTTCTTACTCAAAACTACTTATATATACTATTAACTAAACTTAAGACGATATATTCTTTAAAAAACAACACAACATCAGCACCCACAGACCTGTTTCTCCTCGTTTTCTCGCATTCCCGTTCTAATTCTCGTTATTTAAACTTTCATTCTTACTCAAACCTATATATTTATACTAGTTACTATATCTAAGTCCTATATTCCATTCCAAATCTAGTTATATGTATTTATTAGTATATATGACGTGTTATGTATGTTCAAACATCCATTTTGAGCTTAAAACGTGTTATCGCCTTAAAATGATATTCATACCCTCGGGTTTTGGTATTTAACCGTTTTAGCTTATCCGATCTTACTTAAACACACTAAAAGATATACTTAAACTATTATAAGTTATCAAATTTATGTTTTGGACATAAAGGTTAATAATAAACTTTAAGGACACATTATTAACACGGTTTTATAAAGGCTTATTTTCGATAAAATACACTTATTCTCCAATATCCGACCGTAATCCTAAACTCTTTTTGTGATAAACTTATTTTGTTGTCGTTGACACTTTATGAAATAAACTTTGTAACTTAAAACACTTTGAAACATATTCTTATGACATAATCTCGTCAAATACTTCAAACGTTGACTTTTTGGCCAACATTGACTCGTTATCGTGTATAGTTGACTTTGACTAAAGTCAACTCTCGTTAAACTTCCTATAAAGCCAATTTCAAATTATTTTATTTAAAGGTTATTCAAATTCGTCAAGTGTTGACTTTTTAGTTGACTTTGACTCTTTATTGTGCGTAGTTGACTTTGACTCCTTATCGTGCATAGTTGACTTTGACTAAAGTCAACCTTCCTTAAATTATAAACTCGATGAACGTTGACTAACCCTTATTCGTCGATGTTGATCCTTCGATCGATATTTCTGTTAGTCAATCCTGGCTCGTAACGTCATTTCCCTTTAATAGTCATTATTGACATAAATTAAACGATATCTTCCATTAGTCAGTATCGACTCGAAGTATCGTCATCTCTTATTGGACAGTATTGTCATCACTTATTTATATCTTCTATTAGTCGCCCTCGACTCAGAATATCGTTGACTCAGATTCGTCACGATGAATCGAGATATTATTATCTTACATTCGTTATCTTTAACTCGAACATATTATTTATATTATACAATATAACGTTAATCATACAAGGCTAAACCCAACTAGACTTATCGAGATACTTAGACTTATTTGATGTCTTATACTAGGGCACTTAGGCGGTGGAGCATATTCTCCTATTTGTGTCTACCCGACATAGTAATTGCTGATCCGTGAGTTATTCGATGCCCTTTTACCGCTTTATAAATTTTACTTCGGGCATGATTAGCGTTAACTAAACTTTATATATCTTGTTTATGCAATTTAGATTATGATGCCTTAGTTTTAACGTTTTACCTTACTTATACGGCCTTGGTGGTAGTATAAGGCCCCGTTTACACGCCTGTCAACTCTTATTGAGCCATCGGTTATATATATAGATCTATTTGGGTCTAACAAACCCTCATCGCCGTATTGGGATTTTGTCGGTGTGCGGTCCTTGCGGTCTGATGTTATTACCGTACTATTATTTCATGACTAAACTTAGTTTAACGCACTAAGGGGGTTGTTGCCTTTTATGTTTAGGTTCAGGTGCTTATTACTATGCTAAGGATTATTCGTATTGCTATTTGTATTAAATCAAGATATATATGTTCATTTACTAATGATTTACGAAACTTTTTATAAACTTTGGGTCAAAAGCTTTCATACTTAATGTTTTCTTAACTTTGCGAATAATTCACCAACTTTATGTTGACGTCGTATTTTAACGCTTTTCAGGAGATTGAGATTTTTCATCGATTATGGAGTACGTTATTTGTTATGGATTTTGAGGATTTCGAAGATACTTGACTAGACGTAGTTCGGTTTCTTTATTATTTGTGTGGACTTCGTAGAGACTCAGTTAGACGTAGTTTAGTTTCTATTTAAGTCAACAATTTGTATTTATGATGTATTTATTGTACTCCTAACTTTATTTAATGTAAACTTGAATGTTGTAGTTTTTATTCGAAGTAATCTTTGTCTTCTGATACCTACATTACTGTACACCTCGGGTTTCCGTCTGAGCGGGGTGTGACATATGGTGAAGTTGGTTGGTCTCCATCGTTGAAACTAAGATCTGTGTCAGGCACGAGAACAAAATCGTTAACAGTAAATATGTACTATAGCTATTTATTACACAGTCGTCGTAATGTATTCTGTCTTCTGCTTCGTGGGGGTAGACTCTTCCAACAGTTTCTGTTAGATGCCTATTTGTGTGTGGAAGACAGCAGGCTAGAGTATTTTCGCACACATCAAAACAATTTGAGGTCTGAATATGTTGCTGGTGTTTACGACGCACTAGCTAAAGGAGATTCTATCGGTAAACATATCGGCAAACGGATTTTCTTACCATCATCTTTCGTTGGTGGTCCGCGTTATATGTATAAGCACTATCAAGACGCGTTAGCTCTATGCCGCGTTTATGGTAATCCTCAATATTTTATAACTTTTACGTGTAACGCCAAATGGCTTGAGATTGTTAGATTTATGGATGAAAATAGGATGGGCCATTCCCAAAACAGACCTGACATTATTTATAGAGTTTTCAGTATTAAAGTCGCTCATTTTGTGAATTTCCTCAAAGGAGAGAAACCGTTCGGTGCTGTTAATGCTTGTACGTTTTTTCACTTTTTATTTCCTCATTTCGTTAAATATGCTCTCAGCTGCACCCCTCATTATTGTCGCGTTTTTATCTTGTCTGCAGTCCTATACACGATAGAATTTCAGAAGAGAGGTCTTCTGCACTGCCATACCCTTTTATGGGTTCATGAAAATTCGAAGATCAAGGTTGCCTCAGATGTCGACAGATACATTACAGCAGAATTGCCCAACCCCTCTACGGAACCGGCACTTTATTCCACGATAACCAACTGCATGATTCACGGCCCTTGTGGTCTCTCCAACATTGCCGCTCCTTGTATGCGGGATGGAGTCTGTAAAAAAAAATTCCCAAAACCGTTCACTTCAGCGACTTCGTTTGATAAGGACGGGTATGTACACTATAAAAGAAACAACACTGCTGTGCACACGATGCAAAGCGGAGTCCGGGTTCACAACGGATTTGTGGTTCCTTACAACAAACTTCTATGCAGCCGCTTCGATGCACATATCAACGTCGAATACTGCGGATGGAACATGATGATTATGTATCTTTTTAAGTACGTTTCAAAAGGTGTTGAGCGTGTCGCCTTTTATTTGCAAAAGGCTGAGGATTCTGCATCAGTAGCTCCCACTTCGTCCAAAGCATCGAGTAGTAACACTTTCTCTGTTGTTGCTGCAGAAGCTGTTAACGAGATTGAGCAATTCGTACACGGCAGATTCATTTGTCCACACGAGGCCGCTTGGCGATTACTCAATTTTGCAATACACGAGAGACAGCCGGCAGTGTTGGTTTTGCAAGTACACCTCGAAAAAATGCAAACAGTCACGTTCAAAGACAATTGTCATTTGGAACACTTGATCCATGATGCCAGCTTTGGTAATTCCACATTATCGAGATGGTTAGTCGCAAATAGATGGGATCCAGAAGGTCGTCATCTAACTTATGTCGAATATCCGTCACTGTTTACATGGAATGTTGGAAAAAAAGACTGGTTCTTCACTACGAGAAACACTATTACCCCAATCGGTAGAATGGTCTATGTACATCCCACTGCTGGTGAATTGTTCTACTTGAGAATGCTTCTGTGTCATCAAAAGGGATGTTGCTCATTCGACGATATTCGCACTGTCAGGGGGGTTGTTTATTCGTCATATCGACTCGCTTGTGAGGCTCTAGGCCTGATCGGCGACGACAAAGAGTGGCTCACTGCTTTCAACGAAGCTTCATTGTGGGCATCATCTCCCGAATTGCGTGCCCTGTTCTGTAACTTGCTCCTATTTTGCGAGGTCAGCGATCCAAAAGTACTATGGAACAATGCTTGGCCCAAGATGGGGGACGTCATTTCTCGAATTTTGTCAAACTCCACATTGCCACCCGAGTCTGTGATATCTGAAAACATGCTACAACAGCACATTTTATTAGAAATTGAGAAACTTTTAAACAGTTCGACCCCACCAAAATCGCTTACTTCGTTTAACCTAGCACTTCCATCTTCGAATTTATTACTTCCCTTGACAAATCGTTTGCTGTTGGAAGAGACGTTATATGATAAATTCTCCGTAGCTCAACAACATTTACAGATGTCTCATAAATTAAACCCGGAACAGCTGGAAATTTATAACAGAGTACGCAATGACGAATTAATGAAAAAACAAACACTTCTATTCGTATACGGTCATGGCGGGACTGGAAAAACTTTCCTCTGGTCAACAATAATCGCTTATTTCAGGTCTACTGGGAAAGTCGTATTAGCGGTTGCCTCCTCTGGTATTGCGTCGTTGCTTCTACCTAATGGCAGGACTGCACATTCCCGATTCAACATTCCCATAAACCCGCTGAACACGTCTGTTTGTAATATAAAGAAAAAGACACAACTCTCTCAACTTTTGCAACAAACACATATCATCGTATGGGACGAGGCAACAATGATGGACCGTAAATGTTTTGAATGTGTAGACCGCACATTTAGGGATGTACTAGAAACGAACGACAAACCCTTCGGCGGTATATCGATGTTGCTAGGAGGGGACTTTAGGCAAACGTTGCCCATAAAACGTAGGAAAAGCCACCGAGATATAATACTTGCTACACTTCTGAATTCACACCTCTGGCCGGCTTTTACTTTATATAAACTCTGTTACAATATGCGTCTTTCATCCAGAAATTCGGGCAATTCTACAACCACTGCTTCATCCCAATTTGTTCTTAGATATCGGAAATGGCATTGCTGGCACTCCAGATATAATGAATCCCCGACATGCCTCAGACGTTTAAATTCCAGACGATTACTTAATAACAGATACCGATTCTGGACTACAACAACTGATCGACTTTGTTTATGGGCCATCTGTTCTGCTTCACCCAACTCCGGAACTTCTATGTAACAGAGCAATTGTATGTCCAAAGAACTGTACAACTGACGACATAAATTCCACTGTTTTAAACAGTATTCCCGGCACAGTTACGACTTACTATAGTTCTGATTCCATAACACCGCATACTCACAGAATGTCAGATCTGGATTTGCTCTACCCGGAAGAGTATCTTAATCAACTAAACTTTCCTAGCCTGCCCTTACACAAATTAGATCTGAAAACAAACGCGCCAATAATTCTTTTACGCAATATGAGTCAGAATAATGGTCTTTGCAATGGTACGAGATTAATAGTCACCCACTTATCGCCAACAATCGTCGAAGCAGTTATAATGACAGGCACCTGCGTCGGACAAAAAGTCTATCACCCCAGAATTAAGTTCATCCACCACGATCCAGAACTCCCGTTTACCTTTAATCGAAAACAGTTTCCATGCAAAATTTCGTACGCTATGACTATTAATAAAAGTCAGGGCCAATCTCTGCAGCGAGTAGGCATATTCCTTCCTTTTCCAGTGTTTGGCCACGGTCAACTATACGTGGCTCTTTCACGAGCCACTTCTCCTGAGTCAATTAAAATTCTGCTCCATAACGATAATGGAGAATGTACACGGACAACGAAAAACATCGTCTACAAAGATTTCATTTCATATGTGGACGGCCTTCAAAATAAATAACGGAAATACACGCATACGTACATGTCCACATTCTCACATAGGTTACCAACCACTGGTATACTTTCGACTATATGAGAATGTGTATATCTACGTATGCCTGTATTTCTTTGTTATTAATAAGGATGAGTAACGACAGCTTTACTCCGAAATCTGTTCATCGACTTAAAGCTACTGGTATATTTTCGACTTTTCACATTTTTATAAAACATAACAGAACCGCACGTATATATATATGTACGCACTTCCATACAGCTTATAAGGCCCTACAAAAATTCTTTCTACGTTTTACGCTACTGTTATTAGTTTAAAATCGCTACTGCGTCTCTGAATCGCGATAGTTTGACTACTTATATCATTTAAAATGCTGATACCTCATTCACTATTAACTGACATTAATTCCTCTATGACAGTATAAGAAGATGGTTTATATCGCAGATCTCGAATATGGTTGTGCCGGTTCGCAGCTCGAAATACGACTCCTACGAAAATGGACACCTCATTTCAGAAATAAAGAGACGTGGTTTTTAGCTATAGACAAGCAGGTAAGCATTCTACACCTATCATATATTTTGTACATTTATACAACTAATAAATTTTCCTTTACGTTACTAAAACTCATGTATACACTCTAAACACATAGAATTTACTCTCTGCACCTATATGTTTCATATCGCCTAACATTTCATCAATAACAGGGAGATACCATTGCAATTCTTGGTCAGCAACAGGGGCAGAAATTCTTGGAGTCAAAATTTAAGATAAAAAAATGTTACGGAATAGAGAAATATTCGTGCCCTGAAACGCCAGCATATCAAAGAACAATCCGAAACACAGTTCATCTCAGTGCCGGGGAAGCTTCACAAATCACTCCGATCGAAGACAGAAAGGAAATACCGGAATCATCATTTGATTTCGTGACCATAGATGAATTACACACGTTTCTTCAAACACCTACATATTATCCAGGTATTTAAAAGTCGACATTAGTTCATATATATTTTTAATAGACAAGAGCCTCTACAAAATGCAGACTTCATCGGAAGATACAAAAGACAGGGCTACAGTAACAAAAGAAATGGTGATCGTTTTCTGTTATTAACGTTGACAAGCACTACGTAAGTATAAAAAAAAATCACAGTTTCATATCAATACACATGAATAGCAACAACAACATAACTTATCAAATACTCTGTTCTGTATACGTTACAGCGGCCAAGAAATCACTATCACCATATGGAAGGAGTGCATAGAAGATTCCGAAAAAGTGAACCTCTCTGCTCTATCTACAGCTACAACAGATACGATGATAGCAATTACGAATGTCAAACCGGCAACATACGCAGGTACAACATTACAAATACATATATATTTACTAGCGTTAAATTCCTATTACACCAGTTACACACCTTCAGCGTTTAATATATTACAGGTTCTCTGAAGATATCATCTACTGACGCTACACACGTCTACGTTAACCCGACACTACCCATAGAATCGAAAGAACACGGACAATTGGTTATAGCAGGTCGACAACTCCCAACCACCACCTCATACACCGTTATGACGCTGGAAGAACTCCAAAACAAGCTATATGAAACAATATTGGTACACGCGTTAACTTCCTTATACAAATTTAACAATATTACATATAGCCACCTCTAACTAACCATTTAAGCACACGTCGTATGTACGCATAATAACAGCGAAAAACAATATCCGTTGATGCAAGAATAGTAGATACGAGGTTTCATAATTGTTGGTATACAGCGACATGCGTAGACTGCAAGAGCCAAATTTCGAAGCAAAAGGACGCATGGCTCTGCCCCAATCACGGAACGAATTGCAATCCGACTTTTTTGTAAGACTACAAATACTAAAAAAACATATTAAAAAAAAAGAATGCCATGAACTAACAGTACTGAAAATTTTGTAGCTACAACATAGACGTCACTCTCTCGGACGGAGCAACAAATTTGGAAGCCACCTGCACTGACTCATGTATGCAGAAACTTATGGGTCGTACTTGTAAAGAAATAGTAATGGAAGAAGGCTACGAAGACCGGAAAACACTACACCCGTCTTTCAAAAAAGAAGGCATGAACACACATAGGTTTTATGTCGAGATGACCAAAAAGTCAAGTCCCACTAACATCAAATTTGTGATCGTCAATAAAGAAGCAATACCGACTGCATCGCCGACCTCGCAGACCATTATATCAGACTCGCATCAACCAGACCCATCACCAATCACAGCCGAATCGACACACACAACTCCACCACCACATACTCCAACAACTCCAGCCACCGAAATAAATGCGACTGATACAAATACATCAACAACACAACAACCCAACAAACTTGCAGCTGCAAAACGACTCAACTTCGAATCGACAGGTAATTATAACAAAGAAATTACTACTTTATATACACATGTTAATAACCATCACTCTAACAATACAGATATCACCGACACCATTCACACATCAACACATTCAAAGGAGAATCCCATTGATGTTATTGAACAGGCAGGGGATCGTAACCAAAGAACAACAGAAGACACCGACACTTCCACCACGGGCAAACGCAAAGCGACAACGACAACAGGTACACATATTTTACAAAACAAATTTGGAACAACCACTCTAACAAAAAACTATCACATTTTGCAGACAAACTGGAAACCATAAACCCCACGAAACGTGAACGGTTTCCAGAATGAAAAGTCGGGAATGCAAAAAATCAGCAACAACCACGTCAAACATCGCTTTTGTAACAACTACTAAACGATTGTATAAATAGGTAGAAAATATCACTAGCAAGTACCCCAAATCTTTTGTAATCACCGCAGGGGGTTCAAGTAACACGAACATCTATTTTGGTTAATGATAAATGATAGTATCGTTTTAGCAAATAGCTACATTTGCAGTTCAATTTATCATCATCAGATTCAACTTGGAATGTTACAGTTTTCAAATAATTAAAAATATAACGCAAAAAACAACTGAAACTAAACAAAACCTTACGAATTATCGTTAACAAAAAATTATTATGCTACGCAAAAAAAGTCGAACAACAAAAAGCAACGACAACAACGACTTTCAACGACATCTTCGTAGTAACAAGTAACGACTTATGTAAATACATGCAGACGCAAACTCCCATAACTTCGATATCTTTTGTACCTACTGTAGGGAGTTCAAGCAACACGAACATATCTTTTGGTTAACGATAAGTGATAGTTAGCTCTAATCTTATCAGAACACTTCATTCGAGAACGTATGTATATACATATAAAATCCTAAAGTAGACCGGCACAATAACTTTTTTACAAAATGCCATCGCCGATACAAATCTCGCAAATAAAACCATATGACAATATTCACCTTACAAATCAAACAAACAAATAATTCACAAATAATTCTATAAACAATACAAACATTGTAACTATTACAAAAACACAAAAAAGAACAAAACATACAAACCAAACAAACAAATAGCTTATCCATATACACTTCCCAATACTCATTAACACCTCCTCCCTTTCCCTCCACACATTTACTGCAACCCACCACTCCAGAATCAAATAAATTCCAACACCCTCCTCTCACCTCCAATCACCACAATCCCAATCCAAAACCCTATCCTCAAAATCAGATACAATCCATCGCCTACCAACAATTCAGTTACTGTACGGTGGTAGTTCAAGGGCCTCTGGTTATGGCGATTCCAATTATCAGCCTTCGGACTGATCTGGCAAAACACACCAACGAACCAGAGGCTTTTGAACTACTCCTGTCCAGTAAGTGAAAAACACCGGAAATCACAAACGATAGGTAACTACAACCTGCACACCGGAATTCGCAAACGATAGGTAACTTCGACCTGCCCACGAACTCGTGCGAAGCACAAGGAAACCTCTAGTTAATATTAATTTACAACCTCTAATAGTATTTTAACACATCAAAACGCTAATTATTAAAGATATAATTAATTTTAACCCTTCATTATTAATTTTTACATTGTATCACTTAATTCTATCAAAATATTAACAAAAAATATTTACTTTTAACTCTTAATTATTACCGTTTAGATTTTTAAATTTTAAAAGTTATATCTACCGCGAAATATAGACAAATAATATCTCGTTTATATGAAACAACAATATAACAAGTGCTCACTAAACAAATAATTTAGTTTTCATATAAAGATTAGAATTAGATAACTAACTAATAAGTGAGATTTGGTATTTTGTTAAGGGGACCTACCAGCTTCCAATAGCAGCCAATTGATTCCCTTGGCAATATAAAAAAAATTGATGTTTGACTAAAATACAAGTCAACTTTGTTTGTTTTTTTTACGTTCACTTAGCAAAATAAAATCTTAGTAAAAGAATTTCCTGTTCTACCGATGTGATATAACAAATCTGTTGTTAGTGACGTACAAATATAAATGAGAGCTTCCTCAATGAGAGGCGTTTTAGTCGCGTTCCCCCCCCCCCCCCACCCCCTAACGTCGTTATGGCTGGGGGTGGTGTCTTCGAAGGCGTTTTGCCGCGGCGTCGTGGTTGCAACACGGTGTTTACCTTTTTATTTATTTATGTATTTTGCTATATAATGCTATATCGTTTCTTTAAACCCTCGTGATTTTAACCTCTTCATAACTAAAACATATTATATCATATTATGAGACGTTAATCGCATAAGCCAACCCTACTAAGCTTAGAGATACTTAGTCGGTTATTGTATGTATTGCTAGGTCACTTAGGCGTTGGAGCTTTTTCTCCGTTTGTGTCTACCCGACGTACCTATCGCTGATTCGTGAGTTATTAGTTGCCCTTTTACCGCTTTTATATTTTTATTGGGCATGTTAAGCGTTGTCAAACTTTTATACAAATATATCTTGATTATGTTGGTAGATTATGATGCCTTAGATTAAGTATCCCTTACTTATACGGACTTGGTGGTAGTATAAGGCCCTCGGTGCAAACCTGTTAACTCTTTTGAGCCATCGGTACATATATATAGATCTATAAGGGTTTTACAAACCTCTCATCGTTGTTAGGGATTCTGACCTGTGTTGCGGTCCCTAGGGGTCAATGTTATGACCGCTCAGTTTCGTGATATGCCTTAGTTTGATACACTAAGGAGGAGGGTTAAGTTGCCTTTTAGTACGGGTCAGGTGCAAATTTGGATATCTAAGGTTTATGCATAGATCTCACTAGATTTCATAATTCAAGATATTATTTTGACATTGTTATTATATTACTACGTCATTACTGATTTTATTAACATCTTTTCTGGGTCAAAACTTATCAAACTTTTATACTCACTGATTTATAAAAATACGAATAATTCACCAACTTTATGACGTCGTATTTTAACGCTTTTCAGGAGATTGAGATTTTACATCGATTATGGAGTACGCTATTTGTTATGGATTTTGAGGATTTCGAAGATACTTGACTAGACGTAGTTCGGTTTCTTTATTATTTGTGTTGACTTCGTAGAGACTCAACTGACGTAGTTTAGTTTCTATTTAAGTCAACAATTTGTATTACTGATGTATTTATTGTACTCTTAACTTTATCTAATGTAAACTTGAATGTCGTAGTTTTTATTCGATGTAATCTTTGTTTTCCGATACCTACATTACTGTACACCTCGGGTTTCCGTCTGAGCGGGGTGTGACAGATCCCAACAAAACAATTTCTTGGTTTACCTCTCGACATGTTCTGCATAATGTTTTATAGGTTTCTATTAGAATACACTTAATATGTAATATTAATTTTCAATAGAAGAAAGAATAGAGGTATAGTAATTTACCCAATAATGGGAGGAATTTAGTCACTTGTTTAAAGAAAGAAAAACAACGGATTTCAGATAATCTGAAACATTTTTAGAAGTTAATTATACCAATTCTCTTGTCACAAACAGGTCAAGTTTTTACGGAGTTACATCTTAGTTCGGTCCTCAATTCCTCATAAAACATGTCTTGATCGAGCTTGAGCTTTACTTAGATTTTTACAACCGAACTCTGTTGAAAAACACCCAAATCTGCTACCACAAAATCCAAGGTTTAGTAAAGATTAACTAAAATATTTTGGTAGAAGTAATTCCTTAAAAACCACAAAATGGGGGATTTTATTTAAAGTGATTAAAAAAGATACGTTTGATAGATCCAATGGACAGCCAAATTGTTGAACCCAATTAGCGAAGATGACTCTGGACTTGGACCAACATACCATACATATATGGATTTAATATATGCACCCAAACATTGCACGTCGTCTTATCAATTATTATTATACTGCTAAGTGCTAACTCTTTTTAAAAAAAAATGTGACATTTCTTAACACGTAATAATGTAGACAATATATTATGTTATCTTTTGGTAGAATTCTTTCACATCTTACAAAATATGTTATACCAACAAATTTAAATAATAAGCATTTAATGAAATTCAATATTATCATATTTATCAAGAATCATAAGTCATTTTCCATTTATAATTAATAGATTCTATACTTCATTATAAATAAGATAATATTGAAGTTTATTAAATGTTTGTTATTTAAATTTAGTTATCTCATTTGTTGTCCCGGGGGCGATGAATATCAAAACTCTTTTTTTTATTGCAAAACGATATTTGAAAGTAGACGCATACCATACTTGTTTAAAGTTGGGTTCAACACTCATCATTCCAAAATAGTTTTATTATACATTATATTATACACTTAGGTGCTGTTCTTTTGAACCAAAGGTTTTTCCTCTGAATCTGAATACCAGCTCTGAATAATCAGAGGTGGTCCAAAACTCTGAATCTGAATCAATATACTATGTTCCTTTTCCTTCGTAACATCTGTTTTACTATATTAGTACTAAACTGTTGCATTTATAAACCGTCTTAAATAAAAACATTCATAAAAATGTTCAAACATAGTGGCAACCTTTTTCAAATAAGGATAATATTCAAACAACATTTTCAACATTTTGCATTAATTGTGCCGCAAGTTGATCTCGACAATTGATCATATATTGTTGATCTGTTGTATTTTCATGTGGTTGAACCTCGTCCTCATCGTACTCGTCCCCATCTTGTACATTCTCGTTAGCATGTACTTCACCTCGATCATATTCGGAGAAAAAATCATCACTTAATCCTTCTTTTCGTATAAAATTATGAATAGCAACGCATGCAATAGTAATATCTCTTTGTTTCACCAAAGAATACGAAGTCATTCTCTTCAAGATGGGAAAACGAGCTTTCAAAACACCAAAAGCACGCTCAATCCATACATATTCATATTACTTATTTGAACAAATTAATAAACTAATTGTCTAACATCAATTTCAAGATATAAAAATAATTAACAAAAGAAAAGTTCACATAAAAGTCAATGTAATAGTAGGAGTTTATATGCAATCGAAAACAAATACATATTAAAAAAAAATTATATCACCTAAATCTAACAAACAATCATCAATATCAATTTATATAACGAAATCAAGTGACAAACCATTGAAAAAAAATCAAAAATTACTTGAATTTAAGGATGGAAAACTTATTGGTGAAGAGAAAGAGGTAATCAGAGGTAAAAAGAGGTTTTTTATGTAGGGTTGTATTAGAGGTAAAAAGAGGTTTTTTGTCTCTGGTTGGAAAAAAAAAAAGAACAACAAAATTTTTAAAACCTCTGACCGGGTCAGAAGTCAGAGCTTATTCAGACTTTTTTTTCAAGAAAGAACAGCACCTTAGTATCACTTTACAAATAAAGTGAATAGTAATTGGACACACATAATCAATATTAATCAACCACTTTTAATTTTAACCCTTAATTTTGGCTATTTATATTTTAATTCCAAAATTTTAGTTACTTACATTTTAGGTAATTTTGGCTATTTATATTTTAATTCCAAAATTTTAGTTACTTACATTTTCACCTAAGCTTATTATCTTTTACAATTATATTTTTTAACGATTATCCTTGAAACGAAGCACATGCAATAAGACCTAGTTGTTTATCAATTAACATGGAATTTTCACCACGAACCATATGATTTTAATCATATTACAAAATTTTATTCAAGGTATATTTTTGAAAATATAAACATATTGTTTTAAAAAGTTTGACTGGTCAGTTGTGAGTCGGCCTTTTATTCAACCTTCAACTCATGTGCTCTTGTCATGCTTCCAATAGTCTCTTTCATTGAACCTATAAAACTTTGTACTATCAAATCTACTTAAAACTATAATATTTATTTATCGTTAATAGTTGATTGCTGGTTCAAATCATGTTACAAAGATGTATAAAACATTGGTTTTGATTAGTAAACTTTATAAAAAAAACAAGATAAATAAACCGGGAGCGTATCAAAAAGGTTTTATTCAACTTTGCCAATAGATCATTGTAGTTTAGGGTCGGAATTATATAAGTTAAACCAAACAATACACGTTCCTAGCAAATATTTGTTATAAAAACCACAATATTTTCTTGAGAGCGAATGTCAATTAAGAAAAAACGTTTAATTTGAGAGATTTGTCTATTAAAAATGGAATAAAACCAACATGCCTTTAGTCTAGCTGTATATCATCATGACCTATCAATTTGGATGTTGTGGTTTCAATTCCCGTCTGAAATAAATATAAATATTCGTGGTGTTAGTCGTGTGTAAGTTACCTTTCTAAAAATAAAAAAATGGAATAAAAAAAATGAAACGAACGATATTTAGTGGTTAAACTAAAAAAACTAAAAGTAAATATGAAATAATTATGGAATTATTTAAAATTTGATATATATTATAAATTTTATAGTAAAGTTTGATATTTTATTATTCGTTTTTTTTTTTTTTTGAACGACAATGTTAGTGATTCGGGGCCACAGTGACATCCATTTGGGCAGTATGCGATCGACGAACCTTACATCAAAGTTAGTTACATATCTCCTAATATTCACTTAAGAAAGAAACTCCAGATGGAGGCTCGAACACAAGACCTCCAAAAAGAATAACCTTCTACCAATGGAACAAACGCCAATATTATTTGCTAATATGTAATGGTCTCCTGTGTTTTTCTAGAAAAATAAATAAGACGGGATAAATGTTCCACATCACAAACATATGACATATCTTTTAAATTTTTAAATACTATATTTTAGGATCATTAAATATAAATTGATTTTGTTGCCTCAATTTCAATGATCTGCCCATCTACCTGCCAGTTTGTAACCATTTTTAAATTTCTTCAATTCCATTAGTCCTTCCAAAAATCCCCTCTGGCATACCATCCTCCCATAACTCTCTATTATCATTCAAAAAAAAAAAAAAAACAAACCCTCTTTCTCATTTCGAATACTCGAGTTGATTATCTGATTCTGATTATTCAAAACGAGTCATGCAAGACACAAATGGGAAACCACCCGATGACGCAACCGCGGTCACTAGGTCTGGACAAAGCGTTTTCATGTCCGTGTATAAGACCAAAGTAGCTGATCAATGTTGGTTGATAACTATCACTTGGTGCAAAAACATGTTACTTCATGGTTTATCGGTGTCAGTTGATGGTCCACGAGCCGAAACCACATGTAAAGTTGAGCTAAAACCTTGGTATTTTTGGAGAAAACAAGGGTCTAAAAGCTTTGTGTTGGATGGGAAGGCGATTGATGTTTTTTGGGACTTAAAATCCGCGAAATTTCATGGTGAAACGGAGCCGAGTTCTGAGTATTATGTTGCGGTTGTTTATGATGATGAAGTTGTTCTTTTGCTTGGTGATTTGAAGAAAGATGCTTATCGAAAAACAGGTTGTAGGCCGGCTTTGTTTGATCCGGTATTAATATCCAGAAAAGAACATGTTTTTGGGAAGAAAAAGTTTGTCACAAGAGTTAAGTTTCACGAAAAGGGTAGATTTCATGAGTTATCGATTGAATCAAAGAACACGAATACTGATCATGGAGTTGATACCGAAATGGAGATAAAAATAGATGGTCATTTGATGATTGATGTTAAGCATCTTCAATGGAAATTTAGAGGTAATGAAATAATTAGTTTGAAGAAAGTAAATATTGAAATTTATTGGGATGTTCATGATTGGCTATTTAGTCCTGGTTTAAGGCATGCATTGTTTATAATAAATTTGACTTCTCCGGCTGCGTTTCCGGCAGTCTCTCCAGCGAAGTCGTTTTCGTCGCCTTCAGGGAGTTGTGGTTCATCAGATGGGTTTGATTCAAATGGGTTGTATGAGTTTTGCCTCTTTCTTTATGCTTGGAAGGTTGAATGAGATTAAAGATCAATTGTATTTGATCAAGTCAATGTTTACTATTTTACGTGTTTTTACACAACTTTTAAATGAAATTATTCGTATTTTATGCGCATTTTGTATCTACATTTGTTTCCGAAGTCATAAAACTGACCCGAGTATGTTTTATAGGTTTTCTTTATCGAGTCTGATCGCATAAAAAATTCTATAATATATAATGTACGACGATCTGTAAACTGTCATCTGTCATCTATCAGACAAGACCGAAATTGACCCAAATGGGAGAGATTTTATTCCAATATGAATTTTGTACCCAAATTACATAAGAGGGTCCATAAATATTTAACTTTCAAAAAATTTAGAATATTATTTCTGTAACATAGGACGATCTGTAAACCCCTCACCTATATATCACACAAGACGGAAATGGACCCAAAGGGGAGACACTTTATTCCAATATCAAATTTGTACCCAAATTACATAAGAGGGTCTATAAATATTTAAATTTCAAGTTAGAGTTGTATACTAATTTGTAACGAAGGACGATCTGTAAACCGTCATCTATCACGGATGGAAATGGACCTAAAGTGGAGAGACTTTATACCATTATCAATATTGTACCCAAAATTAAATAAGAGTGTCCATAAATATTCAAACTTTAAAAAGAATTTCAAGTTCAAATTTTTTAGTTAGAACTTATAATAACCTAAGCATCTTTTTTCCCGAGATTCCTGATTATATGTGATAAGAATGATATGAATTTATAACGTCAATTAGACGTGATAGTGAGAGGATTTAACATTTCTCTTTCGCTTTTACACTAAAGATTTATGTGGCCTTATTCTGAGTTATAAGTTTGATTGCAACATAGTAGTTGAATCATTTCAAATTGATGAGAATATGACAAAGTAACACCCACACACTGCTTTTGAACCACAGAGAAATAACACCGTTAACCAGCTTATGAAAAGGTTTTGATGATAAGCTTACTTGAGTAAAAATAAGAAGCCGACCGACGTTTTAAGCTTTGATTTTTAACTTCCGCCAATTTGCAAAATTTCTTGTTTTGTTTTTGTTTTATACCACTTTTAATATAATTATTAGGGTATGTTTGACAACAAGCTTTTTAGAGCATAAGCTTTTCGTTTTTAAAAAAATAAGCTCCAGAATAATAAAAGCTTCATTTGGATAGTAAAGCTTTTAGCTTTCATTTTGAAAAAAAAAAACTCAAAAAAGCTCTAAAATAAAAAGCTATTTGAAGTAGCTTTCAGAAATGAAAAAGCTCAAGCTTCCAGCTACAACTCGTATCTACAACTACAACTTCTAACTACAGCTATTTGCGTCAAACATACCCTAAATCATGTGAAATCCATGTTTACTTCACAAGTTATTTGATCAAATTCGTTATTTACTTATTTCATACATAAATCTATTTTTTTTTTTTTTGAAAATCTTCCAATCTTGTCAAAGACAGCAATTTCATATAATTGACTAAATTTATGCCTAACGATATTTTCTTAGAATAAAGTAACATCGTTATCAAAACATCTCATTTCCTCGTTATTAGAATGCATCTAACGTGCTTCCGCGATGTGTCAACATTCGATTAACCGTATTTGGGGTGGGACGGGGTGGGGTGAATGATGCACATGGATAGATGAATGGGGGACCCTATTTGCAATTTGGATTACACAGGCAAGATCACGTACTTGGATCAATAATTTCCTCATTGCGAGTGTCATCTATCTGGATCTCATCTTGATCATTGAGCTAAATTTGCTAAATCTATGTGATCAGTCATTAGTTTTGTGTTGCACTTCGTGCGTCATTGATTGTACATTGCCTCGATGAGTAGGTCTCGTCCGTCAATCCTTGTTATATAGGCCCCACGAATCTTGTTATATAATTGGGATCATCATAAAGTTAGGTCCATAAATACTTTCGTAACATGTTTATGTTGGTACATTCATCTTTAAGAAGACATGAGGTTTACTTAACGGGACACTTTAGTTTTCTTTTTCTTACATTAACACAAAGGTTGTATTTTTTCCGATACAAAACAATAATAGAATAAATAATGCAAACTCGATATTACATATGTTGATGTTATGTGTATATATAACAAGAGAGAAAAAGAATAAATTAAATCACTTGTTGTTACTTTGCGAAACCAAACCATTTTGCTAAGAAAAAGGGGTTCTTTCCTTTTTCACGAGAGGGGTCGACTGATTTTGCTAGTGATGGCGTTTGTTTGGCTGGCGGTTTTGGTTTGACTGAGATGAAATAATGATGTTAGAATCAATGAACAACTTTGTAGAATATGAGGATCAAATGATAGATAGATCAGGAATCCCAAAAAGGTTATTGTCGTTCAAGAATCATAAGAGTATAAGAAGAAAAAATACCTGGTGGTGCAAAAGTGTCACGTTTTGCTTGATTTGGATCTTTCCTCGAGCCTTTTTCAAATGTTTTCGGTGACTGTTCTTTTTTCTCAAGAACTTTGTTTCCTGCCGGTGATGCACTCCCGAGGTTACCTGTAATTATACAAATACGGACTTTTTAATACATAAAGGACTAGTAGTTAGTTCAACAGATTAACTGATCATGAATTGGTTGGGACCGGTTGTTTTATCTCAAATGGATAACAAAGGTAGCATTTTATACAAAAATGGAAACATGCAAATTTTCTAGAATCTTAGATTTTGAATAGTGTAAACAATTTCTAAGATGTAAACTTACTATCATTAGGAGGCTTCCCATAGTTGTGTCTTAAAGCTTCAAAGAAAGCACCATCTCTTTGTTCTTGTGTCACTGAAATCAAATTCAAGAAATGTGGGTTCGGGCTAAATTTAAAAAATGTCAATATTAAAGGTATAACCGTCATTATATGTTACATATATTGGTAGTCTACGCCTATAATCATTGAATAAAATATATATCAATTGTTTTGATGAAATGAGAGTGAAACTAAGAACCTACACTGATCATACAAACTATTTCCATAGTTGGGGGCAGAGCCGACCGAAAGCAATCTTGCTGCCTCAGTATCTTTAGTTGTAGCCGTGTTCAGATTTTGCGTGTCTAATAAAATACCCGCAAGCTGAGATACATCACAAAATAGGTTAAGCGTTAGATAGTAGGTGTTTCATTATTAGTAGTACAAATAAACAGAAAAGAACATTAAACAAGTATTTGCCCTTAAATTATAATAAATATTTTTGGCATGTAAAATTCCCAAATTTGTTTAATGTTGTTTGTTCTTGCAAACTATATCATCCCTTTTATACGTGAACCAGGAAGATGATCGATTAGTAATCTCCCCACTGAATATGAAAGAAGTGTCCCCTATAGGACTGCATATTATTTACCATGAGTTTCTTCAAAATGGGGTTTTGAAGTAGATCATATGCATCCTCACAATAATTATCCGTAAGAACAGTACACTTGGATCCAACCTATTGACATAAACAACAAAGTTATTTTCACGAAACACGTCAAACCACAAGTTATTAAGACTCGATATAGTGACAATGTTACACCATTTTATAATATGTTTCTACGGTTTTTAAACAAAAGTAAAAGATGTCGAATTCAGTAAACAAGTAGATTCTAAAGTGTTTTGTAAGAACCTCGCCATTAGTCTTGAGGATTTCTTGCCCAACAACAAGAATGCTTAACTGCTTGTTCATCATTAAGACCTCCAACTCTATCTGGAATCGATACATAGCAATAAATGTTTCAATTAAGAATAAAACATGACCTTTTTATATGCATACAAGGACTAAAAAAGGAAAAACAAAACTGAACCTCATTGGCAAAGAGGATGGCGGTGGCATCTACACCAGCGTGGTGGAAGAGCCAAGCAGCCTGCCGCTGCTTCCACATCTTTCCCCTTCTCACATTCAACACCGGTACCACCATTTCCATGGTGTTCGTGCTTCCTTCAACCACCACATTTTTTTTAGTTCTCATCTTAGTATCCAACAACCACGCGTAGCATATCGCTGCCACCATTGAACTTGTACCTGCGTTGTTCATCCCAAAACCAATGAGGAAAACTAGAACAATAGCCCAATTCATAAATCATGTACAACACGGAAAATCGTGCTTATCTATAACTTTGTGTAATGGATAATATATACATATGTCATCCAAGTTTCAAACAGGTTAGACACGGAAACTTATTCAAAACAACATTACATGTCACCCAAATATCAATTTGGATTCGTTCATGTAACAATTCAGTTTTAACTTGCAGGATGACGGAAATGCTCTCAAAAGTTTTAAAAGATACAAATGCCCTTATGAGGTATAAAATTTTGTCCGAAAATAAAAAAACTAGTTTTGTACAACATCGATTTGTCGTATACTCCAGAAAAGAAAACGTCCAATTTTCTTGGTTCAGGGGCATTTTAATCATGTTACGATTTCTGGTAAGTTAGTTACCCAGTGAATACTTGTATGACCTGAAATATTTAAAGTATTGAAGATTAAACTTACTGTTTGAATGTCCAGAAAGCACAATCTTTGCTTTCCCTTGAATTTCCCCTTTCAAAAGCTTCAAGATTTTACTTCTTTGCTCCTTCAAGAACCTATTAAGATCCAATGACCCTAATTCCGAATCCTTCAGTTCATCCTTTACAGGACTAGACTTTTTAGAAATCTTATCCGTAAAACATGTAGACGAAGAAATTGATCTCCTTTGAGCCGATTCCACTAGATTTCGAGGAGGGGAGAGAGTTCCCTTCTCTAGAATAGAACATGTAGACGATGATAACGATCTTCTTCGAGCCGATTCAAGGAGGTGTTTCGGCGGAGATAGGTGGCTGTCCACGGGAGCTGTGGTGGTTGTTTTAATTGTTCTTTTACTTGGTATTATTTGAGGTTGAGCTACATTTGGGTCATTTTGGAATCTTGATCTTCGGTGAGTGGATAATCGCGGTGGGATAAGAGTATTTGGGTCCACGGCTGCCATTGTGGTCAAGGTGGCAGATGGTGTTGGTGGTAATGGTGGTTGTGGAGGAGATTGATTTTCGAAGCGAGAGCGGCGGTGGGTGGATACTCGTGGTGGGATAATGTCTTGTGGAGTTGTGGTGGCAGTGGTTGTAGTTTGATCGCCATTGGTAGGCGGTTTGATGATGTTGGAGAACCATTTTTGGATTGCGGATGCTGGGGAGACATCGGTTGATGATGGAGGAGAATTTGGAATCGAGTCGATGGTGGTTAGTGAATTGTTACGGCTATGACTATGTTTTGCCGATTTCGTCAAGATTTCTCCGGTGAATACATCCACTGATCTATTTCTGTTATTTTGGTTTACAATATCAATATACATGCATGAATGCGTTACGATGCATGTGTATGATGTGTGCGAGTCTTTGTCTTTCTTTAGAAAAAAATATATTGTATATATGTTTTAAGAGGTCAGCTCAAAGTTGATCAAAAGACAACTCGATAAAAGTTGGTCTCGATTGAAATAATTGCTAAATTGCTTGGTTATAAATAATGTGTATTTGTTGTTAACCAAAAAAAGCAAGTAAATGTAGAAAATACCTTCTAGCAGACCGAGAGAGGGGATCTCTATCTATAAGTGAAGAAGTTGATAGTCTAGGGCTAGCTGCACCAAACCTAGGCGAGCCAACGAGACGAGAAGGAGAATTCCCCTCAACTCGTGATGAGCCACGGTTAGGCGAAGAAGCCACTAGGCGTTTCGCTTCCTCAAGCCACTCTTGAGTCAATCTACTACTCGTACTCCGAGTGCTCATATCAAACTCATCATCTTCCTCCATCGCATCCCCACCACCACCACTAAGATTATACACTTTTTTCTCATTGTTCACCGCTCCAAAAAACATATCGTTCATGAAATCCGCAATATCAGGCACTTGTTCTTGGCCTCTACTTCCTTTTCGTCTATTCTCAGCCAGTTTCTTTTGTAGATTTTCATTTCCTACGCTTTTACTAAATCGTCGTTGTTGGTCCATTGATCGATATGTGTGAGAACATGAACTTGTAGGGAGACCAGGTTCTAAGAAGATCGAGTCCACGAAATAAAACTTGGCTGAGAACACTATGACTTAATTTGGTCATGTTTTTAAAATGGTTGATGGCCGGCAAACTAAGGGGTGAATGGCGTCGTTTTGTGTATGTAGTTTTGCTTGTTATACGGCACTATTTAATAGGAGATGAAATCTATGTGCCATTAGTAATGTTAAAATGGCCACAAGAGAGATTTGGACTTCGAAAGTGACATATTTTGAAATTTTCTTATGTTATATAAAAAATAAGGTGTTTTGGTATATTGGTGATGCGAAAGGTTTCGGCTTTTAATTTTGTTAGCTCTATGAAAATCAAAAGACGTAATCTTAGCTGATTAGTTGAAAAAGACACATCACAACGTACTCCAAGTTCTAAAGTTCAAGGCAATCGTAATATGTGGCCTTTAGGAATTTTGACTTCAACAAATTTAAGGGAACCAGCGGAATACAAGAATATTTAATTATGGTGGTGGATATCGAACAAGAAAGAAGAAAAGAAACCGAGAGTATGAGAATATTAGACGACTCTCATTAATGAAAAAGAAATTTGGTACAAGGTTTAAGCCTCACCCCTAGTCGTGTCGAAAAAAACCGAAACCGAAAAAAAACCGAAACCGAAACCGGTCCAAACCGGGTTTGACCCAAACCGGTTCGGGTTTAACCAAACCCGCCGGTTTGGAACCGGTTCGGGTTTTCTATATGTATACCGGGTTGGGACCGGTTTGAGTGGAATCGGGTCGAGAACCCGGGTTGGCTTTCTAGCCGTTGGCTGCACAAAAAACCAAGATTTTTGCCCGTTTTTTGTGTTTTTTGACCGTTTTTTTTGCTTTTTTTTTTTTACCATTTTGCCATTCCAAATTTACTATAAATATGTGGTAGAGTTTGGGATTAAACACACACTTCCAACTCTCTCAAAACACTCTCAAAGCTCAAAAAACGCAAAAAATACCTTCGAAAAATTCTCAAAAAATCACCAACAATCAAATGGCAACTCAAAGCTCTACCGCTTCAACCGGTTGTGGTTCATCAAGTGAAAGAACGATCGTAGAGGTTATCCCAACAACCCGAAACCAAAATGTTTGGCAACATTACCGGATGGTGCTTTTGTCCGATGGCGCATTGTAATCATTGCGGCCTTTTTTTGAAACATAATTCTATCACGACGTTGAAGAATCACGTCGATAAGCATTGCAAAGTTCTCCATAGAGCACCGGAATCGGGTCAAGCATCGATGGGTCAAGACGGGAGTATTTTTGTTTATTCGGTGGAGAGGATGCGTGAAGAGTTTGCGAGTTTTGTGATTCAATCCGCCTTGCCATTCAATCACTTCGACAACCCGAGGTTCACTAGGGTGGTTCAAAAGTGCCTCCAACCGCGATATACTCATGTAAGTCGTAATACTCTTCGTAAGGATTGCTTAAAAATTTGGAAAAAAGCTAAAACAATGATATTAAAAGGTTTTGAAAATCTAAATGCAAATGTAAACTTAACAACCGACGTTTGGTCGGCTCCTCATGGTTTGCCCGATTCATACCTTTGCGTTACCGCACATTGGTGTGATCCCGAATCGTGGCAAATGATGAAGAGGGTTATTGCTTTTGACCAATTTCCTTATCCTCACTCGGGTCATAACTTATTTCACATGTTAATGGATGTTTTACAAAGACATGTATAACCAATTAAGACGAGAAGGCATTAAAGGTGCTAGGGGGGAGGGGGGTGACCAAACTAATACCGAATATGGGAGGTATACGGGAACGGATTTTTTAGCCACTGTGGGGGTTGAAGAATTCACCAACTTTGAGGTTTTGGCTTGGTGGAGAGCACGGGAAGCTCAATATCCCGTTCTATCCGCCATGGCCAAAGATCTACTAACCTCCCAAGCTTCTTCGGTAGCTTCGGAATCCGCTTTTTCTCTTAGTGGCAGGGTATTATCTTTACGAAGAACAAGACTCACACCGACGGCATTGGAGATGTGCATTTGTTTGAAGGATTACTTAGACGCCCCCCAACGTACACAAGACCACCAAAATCTTGAAGGTGAACTAGATTATGAAGGCGAAGTACTCGATATCGAGGTGGAAGAAGGAGTTGCAATATCACTTTCCGATGAAGAAATCGCTTTCGATGAAGCTAACCGAGCATATAGCTCCGAAGAAGAACAAGTTCCCGTTCAAGATGAGTTTATTCAAGTATGAAGATTGGACGAAGACGAAGACGAAGACGAAGATGACTTTCCAATGTTATTACTTATTAGTACTTTTTCCGCTTTGTTTAATAATTGTCGAATTATGAAACTTTGAAAATTTGTTTCAAGTTTTTCCGCTTTGTTTAATAATACAAAGTTGTTTTAGTAGAATACAATGTTTAAAACCGAACTTCTATACATGTTTTTCCCTTGTGACGGGCGTCACCCATAGGGGACGGGCGTCCCGCCTCATTTTGACGGGTGTTCCAAACATGGGACGGGCGTTCCAGTTGTAATGTTATTTGTCGAATTTTTGGTGACGGGAGTCCCAAACATGGGACGGGCGTCCCTCGCTAACCGGTTTGGAACCGGTTTATAACCCGAACCGGTTTCGAACCGGTACGAACCGGTTTACATAAGGTCGGGTTTTTGGAACCTTCAAACCGATCGAACCCGAAACCGGTTTGGTATGTTTGACCAGAACCCGGTTCGGTTTCAAACCCGATTCGGGTTATGGTCAAATCCGATATTGACACGACTACTCACCCCTCACCTATATTTATAGGTGAGGGATAAATCCTAGTTAGAATTAGATAATAAAACAACCTCCTAATACCATTCTAATCTACATTTGCTAAGCAACCTTATTTGTAGACAATTACAATTAAAAGAAAACATAAACCTAGTTTAATATAAATACTAATACTTCTAGAATATCATATCCTAATTATATAATAATTGGATAACATGACCAAATCGCATTCACGTATCTTTCATTTCATGAGTTTATGCAAGATATAGCGGATTATGAGAAGTAAGGATCAGAAACCTAGAACGAGATATTCTCGTCCGATAAGTCTATGGAATCATGAAACACGTATAAAGAAGCCTAACAAGATTGTAACATGTTCACATACATTAATACATAGTTCGAACACAACCATACAAGAATCTCAAGCCCCCAAGCCCTTCAAGTTTCCGATGGTTATCTTATATATACATGGCTAGAAGAAGCTTCGAAAAGATCGTTTCATAGGGCTTTCAATTATGGATAGAAGTTTTGGGAACACCTAATAGACAATAATTCATCTCATGATTGTGGTATCCTATCATATGTTAGTGGGTTAATCATGGTCACTATGCAACAAACAATTTTGTTTGTCTTAAATCTTTAAGTGTGACATCTAGTTTCGTTTAACACACTAGTATACAAGGTCTCATAGATACAATTAATAATAAAGATCCGTTATATAACTTGTCTCTATGCATTAGACGTCTATTTCCGTAAGTAAAATATACTGCTAATATAATTGGTCTCTGTTTCCCCTCACACGCCATACTAACAAAGGTCTCACACGTGTTACCGGTTTTTAGTGATCATCGAATAAAAGATTTCATCTTCTAAAAGAAATTTTATTTACTTATATAAATCTTAGAAGAAGAAAAAAAGTAATCGAAGGTATATTTTTATATCGTGTAAGGCCCAATAGGTAATTGTGTGAGTTAGCCCAAGAGGTTTGTGTTTTCTTACTTTTTTTATTTAATTTTTTATTTTAACGTTTTAAAATTATTGATTTTTTTTTTCTCCATTTTTCGTTTTCTAAATTAGTTTAATATATTAAATATAATCGATCATATGTTCGATTTCTTATGAGACTACCTATAGGAAACAATAAGGGTTACTAATGATATGTAAACTCGGAGTTTAGACAACCCAAACCTCAATCGTGTGGATTTCAACTTCTAAATCCGTGATCAATAAATATTCAGAACATCTTTGGTAACTCATGAACAAAAATCAAGTAGTTTCTTCTTCTTGCTTCTAATCTATACAAACATCTTGAAAGCAATTCCGTTTCATCTATATCTCAATTCCATTTTAGTAAAAACGTGACGTGCACCTTTTTCAAATTTTCTATATATGAAAACGTAAAGTGTTACTTATCTATATATGATAAAGATAACGAGTTACTTATCTCATGTGTGAGAACATAAGTCGGCAACTGATCGACTTACACTTATCAAACGGCCGTATTTGATCCTATGCACGTCTGTTCTCGAGACCTTGTTTCTTTGTTTCTGGTTTTGCCTTTTCCAAAGCATTAAGAAAAATATTTTTAACATAAAGAAGCTAACTTCCAAACACAAGAACCTTAAATGCACCCATATATGAGCCCTTGAGCATGCTTAATAGCCAATGTCTTACATATAAAGAAACCTATTTTGACCTTTCTTATTTTGATTTCTTCACATAATTCAGAAATCTCAAATACTATTGAATTTCTTTTTAGTAAAATCAAGCTAAAGCTACGATTAAAAATATTACACAAACATCATTTATTTGTATCTTCTATGATTTCGTATCCTGTATTTAGGGTTGTCATCTCCTAACGAAGTGTTTTAATTTAAGGCAATGTTGTTATCAATAGTATATTTAAATTTAAATTGAGTCCAATGAGTAAAAATAATACATAACCAAAAACATAAAGATTGAACGTGTCATATATTTTTTTGACTAGTTTAGTTAAAGTTACGTTGTTTTAACGGAATTGAGTTAAGCCTAACGGACCAAAGGACTATCCATGTGCAGAAATTCAAAATAAAGGACTATCCGTGTAATTTTTCAAAAAGTAGGACGAAAATTGTCATTTGAATAACAGGATAATGACCATCCGTGTAATTAACTCTTATTTAATTGTAATTCATTTAATAGTGAAGGACAGATATTAAATGAACGGTTTTCCTTGTCATTGTAGTATCTATATGAGTATATACTTACATGGGGTTCGTATATATATAGAAGCTTGAAAGTGAAGGTATTTACTCATCTTTTATTATTTTTCGTTGTCATTGTGATCGACCAACACTGGTTATTTGAGTTCGAGCTTCGGAAATTCACCTCATCAATGAAGTTTCTAGGTTTCGTAGTTGGTTATCTTGTGTTTACTTGTTTTGGAGCAACTTGCAACGGTGTCAAATTCTCTTCCCTTAAGAAGACACTTATAGTTACAGCTTCATCTCCGTTTGGGCATGGTACTCTTTCTTTCTCACTCAATCTCTCTCCCATAATTATTCGATAACTATCCGTGGCAAAAAGATCATTTTTTTTGCAAAAAACATCGTTTGAATATTAGAATTCCCTTTAGGTCTTGCATACGTGGACTAACATAAACAGAACGTTATGCAATGAAAAACTCATAAAACCTCCTTACGTGGGAATCCATATTCCATCGTCAAAGCGGATTTCCAACTCCCGAGGGTAATCATATCCTTCGTGAACTCCTAGTAACGAAAACAAAATATCTTCAAAACGTGTCAAAGTCTGTAAAAGATCAATGTTTCTATACTGGACATAAGTTTGGTCGACCGTTAGCTGGCCGGTTAAGCAGTTTGGTTAATTTTCATATTTGAAAGTCATGTATTATATGTTTAATGCATAAAATATTTAAACAAGTTGCTTGCCGGCATGCAAAGCAACTTACCTCCTACAGAGGATACCCTGGTTCGAGTCATGGTTCCTTTAATTTGGGGTGTTAAAATAACCGACCTGACACTACAAGAAAGAAGGTCTTTAGTAATAGGTTCCTTTAGTTTGGGGTGTTAAAATAACCGACCTGACACTACAAGAAAGAAGGTCTTTAGTAGTGAGTTACTAATATTATTAGTGACGAAATATTTTTCGTCGTTATAGGTTCGTCATCAATTTTATTAAAGACAAAATAAGGTTATTTTTTGTCACTAATTTTGTTTACTGACAAAATTTAGTGACCACTTTTTTTTTTTATATAATGACTAAATAAGATTATTAGAGATCAAAAAATACCTGTCATTAAAAAATTTCATCACTAAGTGTGACCTTATCCGATAAAAATCAAACACAATTTAGCATATTAGGGTCAGGATAAATCAGGTCTCATCATCTTAAACAAGTGGTTTGGGGCAAACCCGAACATGAAATAGGGTCGGTAATCGGGTAAGTTAATGCATCATAAATAGGTTCGGATCTAACCGATGATACTCCAAAATAGTGGCCCACAAAATTATTGTTTAGAGGGCTCTCAACGGGAGCGTTTTCAGCGGCGTTTTACCCCCATAACGTCGTTATGGTTGGGAGGTGGCGTTATACACGGTTTTCGGACGTTGTGTTGCCACAACAACGCCACGTTGCGAAGGTTTTTTTTTTTTTTGGTTTTGTTTTGTTTTATAAACATTATGTATGAAAAGTAAGTGTTGGTCGCCTATTTCACGATCTCCTTTGAACCCTACAACATACTAATTGCGGAATAACTAATATGTATATGTAAATGGTGAAGAACAACAGAGATAACCAAATGAATGATACTATTAAGCTTACGTGATTGATAACAAACACGAATAGTATCTAAACAATCGATTACACGACTTTAACACTCAAGAACACACATATACGCTCACTAAACCCTAGCTCACGTAGCTATTCTCGATATGAATGCTCTGACAACTTTCAACAACCGCATTTATGAACCCGAGGCTGCTATTTATAGTCACCTCGAAACCCTAAAAGAGTTACGCGCACGTAACTGTCTGGGAGACAGTTACGCGCGTAACTCCTTAGTTACGCGAGCGTAACTTAGTTACGGTTAGTTACCCTCCGTAACTTCCGTAAATGCGTATTGGACTTTACAACTCGATCTATTTACATTCTAACTCGACGACACATTCTAAAGAATACAATTACAGACATTATGTTCCAACAAACTCCCCCTTTGATGTAGCTTGTATTCTTCAAAATTTTTCTTGAACTTTTGGTGTCGAGAGATCGAGAGTTGGTCCTTTAAACTTCACAGAGAACTTGTACGGTGTTCAGTCTGCAACCGATAACTTGCGAATCTTTCTGACAGCTAATCTTCATCATTAAGCAACGCGGCTCCATGAATATCAGCTTCGAGTCCTTGACTTCCAGGAAGTACTTAACTCTTCGAGATCCGAACTTTAACTCTGCAAACCTGGCTTACAGAGACAAAACTGACCAAATACGTGTTTTTGTTCTTTAAACTGATAAAATTTCTCATTTTTCAGAAAACACGTGATAAAACCTTTTAACCATGAACGATACGTGACAACGAATAAAATAAACACAGAAATAAAATCTTTTTGTATTTTTGTTTGTTTTCTTAACCTAAAACCGAAAATCTTTTTGTGGTTTTCATCTATAAGCTATTTACACTACTTTAGCAACCTACAAAGAGCAAATCTTTTTCGTTAGGGATTAGTTTGCTTTTAGGATCATATCGCAGAAGTCGAATCACAAGAATCAGCCGATTATTAGTATATTTGTCCTCTTAAATACAACATAGATATCATATAAAAAATCTTCCTATTATATAAATTACAACTGTTTATATGGATCCCACTTATATTTACACTTAGCTAAATCCGAACTTCCCTCAAAGCGTCATCAAACTTCCAGTATTTATTTAGAAAAACTGTCACCTTATTCCTAGATTATTAACTATTCTAAGTATTGAAAATGCATACATATAGTATTGAGTTTAAGCACTTATGCCATTTTCATTATTTATTAGCAATATTTAAGCTTTATAAGCTTGATTGACTAGTGAACTCCTCCCTCTGTCTCTGCCGTTTATCAAGTAAGCATCAAGAGTTACGGAATTCTTATTTGACTCTACTCTCCCCTTTATACTAACTGCAGGAAACTATGATTTCGCAACCTTATAGAATCCTGGAGCGCCTCAAGGATACGAGTTTTACTTAGATTTAATTATTTATAACTCCTCAACCTTTATACTAACTGCAGGAAACTATGATTTCGCAACCTTATAGAATCCTGGAGCGCCTCAAGGTTATGAGTTTTATTTATATACAAACTCTTTGAGTTTTAGATAAAAGCGATTATTTATTTATATTTTTTTTTTTGTTTTTCTCTCAATTTTTCTTTTCCTCGCTTTTTCTATTACTCTCAGATAATTATTTATATATATATAATATCCTATGGTGACAGATTCCAGGCACACCGAAAGTTTTCAGCTTATCACAGAGATGAACAAACTTAACCGTGTTACCCATTAGAAACAGGTTCGGAAAATTGTTTATATGATATTGGCCGTACCTACTAATACATCGAACAAAAGCTTATGATTCTGATTTTTAAAATCTGCGATGTACTATCATTTCTTAAGGTTTTTACAAACTTTCTCCCCCTCTTTTTATGTTTTTCTGATTTTTATTGTTTTTCTGATGTTGCATAACTATACAAATCCTAAAAACTTAAAAAGAAAGATTTCGAAGTCACGATCAAACGATTTAGGTTTTTATCAATTTGGACACTTTTTACTCAATTGAGATTATTTAACTTTAACTCAATGAGTTTTCAAAAACTTTATACTTAGTCAAGATTATTTAACTTTATACTCGACAAGTTTTCAAAACTTTATACTATTTTGAAAAGAGTTTTGCATTTAAGCAAAACGGTTTTTGTTCGAGTCCGCAACTGTTATATGTTGCGAAGTCTGAACACTTTAAACTTTAAAATATAAACATGTGTATTAAACTTGAAAGTAAGTGTTTGAACGCAAAACGGACCACGTAACTCAAATAGGAATCAAAAACCTACCGAACCACGCATCACACACATTACAAACGTACATTCAAGAATAACAAACATATATATAGCAAAAGATGGTAACAGATATTACAGACATAAGAATATTGTTTGAGCTGGGAATTAAGAAATACCAAAAAGCCAGCTAACTATCTGCAAACAAAAATCTACACTGCATCTGCCTGCACCAGCGGCATATTCTTCGAATGATACCCCTTTTCAACACACATATGTACCACATGAGAGAAGACATAGCCAAAGGACTTCTCATTCCACACTGCTACGATCATTTTCTCATTCAGCCGCTTCAGATCATCCTCGGAGAGACAGAGTAGATGGATAGGATCAAAGATCCTTAGTAACACTTTCCCATCAAAATCAGTCATGACTGCCTCCCGAGTGTTCTCATCAAAGAACCAAGCATCCAGGGCTTCCAAAAAATCCTGAGGCAGAGAAGGCATCCTGATTCGCCAAAGCAACTTGACCTCTGGGTAGATGTGTTGAACTTCTCGCTTCCCCGTCTTTGGATTGCGTCTCTTTAACTTCTTCTTCACAGGCTTGGTAAGGGTGAAGTTGACATACTTTTTGTAGTATATGTCTTCCCTTAACTGGAGGTAGAAGAGCTTTGCGGCCTCGGAAGTGAGATTCTTCGGTTCCATATCTGCAAGACGCTCCAGCTCATAATATGGCAGTGAGTTGAAGGTAGCGTACTTCATCCTCATATACTGCACCCCGTCGGTTCTCAGCAAGGCAAAGAAATCGGTGTTGTCGATGTAGCGCCATGAAAGGATAAGCTTTTTGCATGGGCCTATGAGATTGCAACCTGCAACAACACCGACTTTGCCAAAGACCCTGTGATCTATCTCTCTCCCTTTGCTATCAACGTAGTGAACATAATCACTGAGTTACGTGAGGGTAACTACAGTTACGTGCACCAGCAGAGAATTTCCTTCCGACTGTCGAAAACGAAGAAATACCCAAAACTAGAAACCCATCTTCTGCAGATATCAAGTATACCCAACTGTAAATACAATATCTGAACCCCGAGACCACACTACGGCTAGAAATGCCTAGATCTAAAAATTCGAAATAAAGTACACTTTCTCCAAATCCTAGATCTAACCCAAATCAGCCCCAAACTTCACCAAACGGATTCAAAGACCTCTATAACAGGTATAGAGGCTCTGATACCACTTGTTGGTCGCCTATTTCACGATCTCCTTTGAACCCTACAACATACTAATTGCGGAATAACTAATATGTATATGTAAATGGTGAAGAACAGCAGAGATAACCAAATGAATGATACTATTAAGCTTACGTGATTGATAACAAACACGAATAGTATCTAAACAATCGATTACACGACTTTAACACTCAAGAACACACAGATACGCTCACTAAACCCTAGCTCACGTAACTATTCTCGATATAAATGCTCTGACAACTTTCAACAACCGCATTTATGAACCCGAGGCTGCTATTTATAGTCACCTTGAAACCCTAAAAGAGTTACGCGCACGTAACTGTCTGGGAGACAGTTACGCGCGTAACTCCTTAGTTACGCGAGGGTAACTGTTAGTTACCCTCCGTAACTTCCGTAAATGCGTATTGGACTTTACAACTCGATCTATTTACATTCTAACTCGACGACACATTCTAAAGAATACAATTACAGACATTATGTTCCAACAGTAAGAATGGAAATGTCTAAATCAGTTATGAATGAAAAGTAAGAATGGAAATGCCGCTGCAACGCCGGCGATTTAGGGATGATGACGATGATGAATGAAAAGTAAGAATGAAGAAATGTCTAAATCAGTCCCTCAACTTTATCTTTTTATTGTTATTATTTAAATAAAATAACTCTTTTTTTTTAAGAAATTTTAATGTGATTTTGTTAACTTTTAATGTATTTTGTTAACTTTATTAATGTATTTTGTTTTTAAAAATGAGTTATTTTTATTATTGAATGTATTAAAAATAATATGAGTAAAAAAAAAAAAAAAAAAAAAAAAACTTGTGGGTCCCAGAATTTGGTGTTATTACTGGCGGGTTTTTCTGGTGTTATGTTATGGATGGTGTTATAATGACGTGGCCATAACACCGATGATTTCGGTGTTATAGTTGGAGGTGCTCTTAGTCCATTGGAAAGAAGGCCCGTCATTTATTAGTTTTGTATACGGAAATTTATGTTAGTTTTTTATTCTTGAGAAAAAAAAAATGCTGCCTACCATGACAAAGTTGTGCGTAACTATAAAGCATCAAGGTCGCATAATAATCACGTATATCATTTCTTTTCCCATGTTTTTAATTATTTATTTGTGTCTACTACTAGTTGTTTTTTAAATTCTAGTAGCACAGTCTCTTTGTTTTGGGCCTAATCTAAGTGTGTGCTTTTATTTAATATGTATGTCCCATTATTTTTTTTTACCTAAACACTTCTATTCGATCCGATTAAATCCGAATCCGAAAACCCGATTCTTTTATTAGGGTCGTGTTACATGTTACTCTTGAAAATATTAAACCAAAATCACTACGGCCTATCGATTTGACCTTATTATAGTTGGATGGACCTAAATAACACCCCTACAATAAATATTCTGAATTTTCGTTGTTTTGACAAACCCCAAGTTGAAACCGTCTTTATACCCGGTTTTCCTTAGCCCGCTAATTCAATGCGAGTTAATTACCCCGTTCCATCATACTTGGTCCGCCCGATTTTTTAGGAGAACCATAGTCCGTATGGTCCAATCAAATTTTCATCTGAGTATGTATAAAGAATCAATTCACTAGTTTTTCTAATCAAATTTGATTCTTGCAGTTCTAACAGTCGGGGAGGATGAGCTCACAATAAAATGGGAATTCGATCAGACATTCCCACCGGGTACAGACTCGGCTTACAAGACCGTGAAAGTAAAACTATGTTATGCACCGGAAAGCCAAGTAGACCGACCATGGCGAAAGACAGTGGACAATCTAAAGAAGGACAAAACATGCCAACACTTAATCGTTGTAACACCGTACAATCGTTCAAACAATTCATACATTTGGACACTTCAAAGAGACATCCCCCAAGCTAATTTCTTTGTGCGGGCCTATGTATATGATGGTCAAGAAAATGAGGTCGGATATGGACAAAACACAGATGATAGCAAGATTTTTGACTTGTTTACCATCCAAGCGATCACCGGTCGCCACACCTCCATTGATGTTGCGTCTATTTGTTTCTCAGTTTTTGCCGTTTTTTCATTGTTTGGGTTTTTCTATATAGAGAAGCGAAAGGAGAACAGTTCACCACACAAATGAGGTGATAATATATGTGATGGGTTGAACATTGTTTTTCTGGACTTCAATGAAAAAATAAATCTGTTATGTATCATATTGTTTTCGCGATTGCACTTATACGTATTGTCTATGTATTAAATACATTGGTCGATTACAAAGGTAACAATTATCCAACCTCGGGATCTAGGACCTGATCTGAACGAACCCAAATTAAAAAATTACTCCTCTTAACTCATTTCTTAGCTTGCCGTATAAGTTTTCATTAAAGAAAAAACAGTAAAAACAATTCAAACAGTTTTCGCCACTAATCAAAAATAATTACGTAAGAGCTACTTATAACCTTCAACCTCGACTTGAATTTCGTCTATAATTGAAATAATATTTTAGACTCGATCTCAAGCGCACTCATCCTCTCTAACGGATTGTATTGAAGAAGCTCCGTGTAAGAAATGAATAAAACCGCACTCACTTAATGTTCTACATCTTGCATAGTCAAATTCTGAACCTAGAAAGCAATTACAAGGATAACATGAAGAAACTAAGGACAATAAATGTTTTTTCAGAAAGAACCTGACGGCAACCTCGGGCCAACCTACCGTACATTTTCGTACATACATGTGTCGGGTTTATTTTTCTTTCTAGCCCATGAAAAAGAGTAATTTGCCCTACAAGTTGACCCAAAATTAATAGGTCTATTTAACCTATTATATTAGGGCTTTAATTGTGATTGTGAGAAATCTTTATACACAAGAAAGAGAGAGGCAAATGGTGAAATTCGAAATTCTCGGTTTGAAAGACATAGTTGCACTAAATTGCAAATTCCCCGAGTTTGGACGGTCGAATCATCCTAAAATTCGGACTGTAGCTTCCTAGCATATAGGCCAATTTTTTCAACGACGGAGATCTGTTTTTAAGGTCCGGAGGTCTGGTTTTTAACTGTCGAACAGCCGCTGATTTTATAGGTAGTTTTATTTCTCCTTTGTCTTTGTTTGATACCATACATCTCGATGATTAATTCGAAGAGTACGTTGATTATTTATTGCCTCTAGTTTACCTAGAGAAGACTTATTGTATTGCTTTCTTATTTATTGGTGGTAGTGGATTTCAAGTGGCCTAAAGGTCCCTTGGTTTTAGTCGTCTTCAGAGGTTTCCACGCTAAAAGTTTTGTGTGTTTGTGTGTGCCCTTGATTACTTTATTATTGATTTTGGGACTGATTTATATTACATTTAGAATACCCTAGTTGTTTGCATCCTCACATGTTCATACAAGTTGGGAAAGTTTTGCCAAACAAAGGTTTAATTCCGCATTTGTTTATACCGTTGTGGTGTTATTCCCATCAACTTGTTTGAGTCTCATTTGAAGAGATAGATCCGCATGGAATCTGAGTACTAAATATGAGAAGAAAATATATTAGACTCGGCGGTTCGGACCTCTTTATAGCTAAACGGGTTTATTTGAGTTAAAAGATCACCAATGCTATAAATCAGAATATTTGAAATGTCGGTGAAATCAATATTTGTAGACATGTTTCTCGTCGGTTAGGCAAAAGATTAGGAATTCCGTCTGAACGGCTTGACTTGTTAAGATGGTCAGTTGAGTCGTTTGACTAGTGTGCGTTCTATTGGTGTATTATATATTTGATTTATACATATGTTAACAAGTTGCTTGTACTATTACAAATCGTCAACACCCACGAATGACAGTGGTTCGAAAATTCAATTGGTCTCTTCCCCATTTTATGCACATTTTAGGTAAACATACCAGTTGTTTGAAAGGATCCGGTCTCTTTTGTTCAGACTCTTAATCTAAAAGAGATTGGTTTTGTATAAGCAACGAGTGTGTTTTCCTTTCTTAATGTAATTCAACTACCATTAGGCGTGAGTGCGGTACCGAACCAGTTGGTACTATTTTTTAAAAACTTATTATTGGTACCAAGTACCATACCGAAAAAATGGCTTGATGCCGGTCGATACCGTACAAATACCGAATAAAACCGGTACTAGTAGTACTGAATACCAAGTTTTTGAAAAGTGTGGTATTGAATACTATACCATTTCGGTCGGTATTGGTTGGTGCCGGTATAGTACTGGTTCGATACTAGTACTTCGACACTAACCGATACATGATCGGTACTAATACCTCAACACTTTTGCTCACCCTTAGATACCAATCTTTTATTCTTTTATTGTACATAGATCAAAACCCGCTTTATATCTTGGTTTTCAAGACATAACTCACAATCTCATATTTTTCGCTTTTCACTTCTTATCTTTAAAACCCCAAATCGATTTTATCACTATCACCACTATATTTTTGTTCATATCGATCACACCTTTGTTAAATCAACAACTTCGTCTAATAATTCGTCTAACATTGGGGTTTCCAATCCCAAAATCATCCACTACATTCCTATTAGAATGATAACCCCTTAATCTTTATTATTACTTATCAGACATATTTATAAGAGTACAATAGAAACCCTAATGGACCGAAGTCCATTGGTCGGGTTTGGGCTAACATATTCTAATACTCCCCGGCAGTTCGAGTGGCGAAATCGCGAAAGCTCGAACTGGAGAATAAAATTACAAAAGAAAACATAATTATGAAAAGTAAATAAAAAAAAAATTAAAAAGATAGATAAACATAGATAGTTGCTGATAAAACTAGTTGCTTGGGAGGAATGTGACGGCGCGTTAATGATGTGGTCGCTGCTTTTCCGGATGCATTTTCTTCGGAAATTAATTACGAATCCACTGTCGCTGACGGCGTCAGCTAACTCCAAACTGTTAGAGAGTTAATAGCAAAACACTAAACATTTTTTTTTTTGTTTTCAGATCTGAACCCGGTGATTGTTTCAGAGCGTGCGGGAGTGTCTAGTAGTCTTATTTTGCGATTCCGGTATGCTTTTCTTCGGAATTTGATTACGAAGCCACTGACGCAGACCCTAATTCTAATATTAACTTGGATAAGAATCCAATAGTTCCAAACAATCCCGTTGTCTCTTCCCCTGTTCTTGAGCCAATGTAACGAAAGCCTCTGGAATGACGGAAACAAATCCTCATTCCTGATGTTAATTACTTCATTCTCAGCTGCAACTCGAATCCTATTATGCCAATTCCAAACAATGTTATGTCGTTTCTAAATTAAGCTCACAACAGACACACCATATTGCCTCGAGAGGTAACTTTTTATTTAATAACATAGATCGAGTGGGGAGCCCATTGAGAACGCAATCCTCCACTTTAAACCTCCAAACTAATTTACCTTTAAGCCCTAAGTTCTTTGCTTCCAACGATCTAATTCCCAACCCACATGTAAAACGGTCAAAGCCACCGTAGGATAATTGCCTTCCTTTCCAATTGGCCAGTCAATATGAAAAACGATCAATGATATCTTTCCAAACTATCAATCTTATTCATAGCTTTCCCTACAAGTAAACCGAGATAATTAGAAGGAATTTAATCAGGACAACACCTGAAAGCTCTAACAACCTCGGTCACCTCAGTCGAGTTAACACCTATACCAAAAATCCTACTCCTGTTTATATTTATTTCCAGGCCCCGAAGCCTCATGAGACACCTCAAGAATTCCCAAAAGACGACTAACGTCAGCTCTCGACCACTCACAAAAGAATAGCGCGTAATCAACATATTGTAACCGTGAAACATTAATCTTCTATTTTGCAAGGAATAATCCATTGAATAGTTTATACTCCCATGAATCTACCACAAGGACTTGTACGGTCTCGACAACAATCAAGAAGAGAAACGGAGAAAAAGGGTCCCCTTGTCTCAAGCCCCTTTCCATATGGAATTCCTTAGTCGAAGACCTATTGATGAGAATAGAAATTGAAGCCGACTCAAGAAATCCACGTATCCAAGAACACCATTTTCCTCCAAATCCCATATGTTCCATAATGTCACACCCCGCTCAAGCGGAAACACGAGGCGTACAGTTTATGATATTAGGAGTCAGGGTTACGACAAACACTATAACAAAACATACATCGTTTAAATCATGCCAAATGTATACAAATACAACATACTCGTCTCAAATACATAACCGAAATCAAAATACACGGATCCTCTAAGAACTAAATCAAATCAAAACAAGTTCCAAGCAACAAATAAAATAATCCGCATATACAAAAGCATGACATGAATCATAACATCAATCCTCAACCTCATACTCCTGAAAAGCGTTAAAAATACGTCAACAAATATGTCGGTTAATTATTCACAATTTTAAGTTGAAAAGTGACCCATTTTTAAATGCAACAATAGTAATAAATTTCCAATCATATCTTGTTTTACAACCATAGTGCGACGTATATTGCCTAGATATCATACACCCGATCCTGACCACAATAAATAACCCCTTAACCTAAGGCTTGTCAAACCTAAGGCATAGCAACAAGTAAAATATGGCCATAACATCTATTCGTAAGGACATGCATTCGTAGGGACATTCAATAGTCCATATCCCATCGACCATCAATCCACAACTATTCTTTATGTTATATTACTTACGAATGAGACTTTGGAAAAAACTAGTACTTTCGTCCCCCTCTATCCGCAATTTAGTTTTAGCTTTCTGCCTTAGAATATTACGATATGTTACACCCCTCTCAAGCGGAAACCCGAGGTGTAAACAGTATCAGTAGTATCAGAGGTACAAGGTTATAACATTAATATAACAAACGTACATCGATTAAGTTAATAAAATTCGAGTACAAAGTTTTACATAATACGAATAAGTTTAAAGTACAATGACATCAAAAAGGATCCTAAAGGAACTAATCATAGCAAAACATGTTCCATCAAGCACGTAGATGATCCAAATAGTTACAAAAACATAGCATCACAAAATGCAACTTCAAACCCCTGAAGAGCGTTAAAATAGAGAACGTAAACATAAAGTTTGTGACTTATTCGCTATTTTATAAAAACATTGAGTTCGAAAGGTTTTGAACTGTTGAAATATATAAGTCAATAATAAAGATATCTTGATTTAATAATAAAGTGAGATACATTCATAGCCTTAGATAGATAAATACACTTGAGCCTAACGTTTAATAGCAACATTTACCCCCACCTTAGTGCGTCAAACTAAGGTTTAGTCATCTAATAATAATAAGCGGTCATAACATCGACTCATAGGGACAGAGTACCCTCGTCATCCCATACAAGCGACGAGGGTTGGTCAAACCCATATAGATCTATATATATATATATATATATATATATATATATATATATATATATATATATATATATATATATATATATATATATATATATATATATATATACCGGTGGCTCAAAAATAGTTAACAGGTGTGTATACGAGGGCCTTATACTACCACTAAGGTCATATAAGTAAGGTAACGCCAATCTAAAAGCATTCACAATCCACAATGCATAAAACAAGATATCAAGTTTAATCACGCTTTTCATGCCCTAGATATAGGTAAAAAAAGAAACGAATAACTCACAATAAATAAGCAAATACGTCGGGACGACAAATCAGGAGAAATCACTCCACCGCTTAAGTGCCCTAGAATAAAGACATCGAATCAGTCCAAGTACCTCTAAAAGTCTAGTATGGTTTAGCCTTAATAATTAACGTTATATTACATAGTCTATTCAAAAGTGTTCCAACGAATAATATTTCGAGTCAAAAGTGACGAGTAGAAGATAACGATATTTCGAGTCAATAATGACTACTAGAAGATATCGATAATTCAAGTCAATAATGACGAATAGGAGATATCGATTGGAGGTTGAATATTGACAAACAAAGTTTAGTCAAAGTTCACGAAGTTCAACGTTATGGATAGTTGAATTTAGCCAAGTCAACGTTTTAAGATAGTTGACCTAAGCCAAGTCAACGTTTTAGGATAGTTGACCTAAGCCAAGTCAACGTTTTAGGATAGTTGACTTTTGCCAAGTCAACGTTTACGATAAGGAGACAAAGTCAACTAAAGGTCAACATTCGACATTTGAAGAATTTAGATATTTTGAGTAAAATAGGTTGAAAAACAGTTTTATAAGACTTTAACGAACGTTATAATTTATTATTAGTATTTAAGATTACGATCGCATTTTTTAGTAAAAAGTATGTTTATTGAAAATATGAGTTTAACGATTATCATAATAATAAATATTATGTTTATGATTGCGAATTCGTTTTTGAGTCCAAAAACGTATATTTGTCAATATATACTATTTAGGTATAATATATTTATAGATGTTCGAAATATGTATTTTTAATATTATAAGTGTATTTAGTCAAGTATTCTAAATAATATATTTATATATATGTATATGTATAGTTATCCATATATATCTTTTAAGTATATTATAACCTTTTATTACAAATCTTTTAACAAAGTTACTAATTATAACATTGCCAAATGAAGTGTACAAGAAAATTAATAAAGAATTTGTAGTTTACAACACATATTTTTAATGTAACACAATACTAAACCAATTCAATTTTTTATAAATTAAAGGGTCCTTTAGATATACATCCTTTAAATGTTTTATCTTATTTATAAACGAATTAATTTATATTAATTGTAATTTCTATACTAGACTTCAATTAACAATAATTATATGTTTTTAATATTATATAATTTTAATAATATAACAATTATAATAATGTATAATAAATCAATCACGTATATTATTCAGTACCCTACCTACCATATAAAGCAAATAAGCTACTAGTTAATTACTTTTTCATAATTGATAAATTTTTTTAAATGATAAAAGGTGGTTGCTTTTCTAGTCTATCGACGAAAGAAAAAAACAATGTAGACCAAAAGTATAGGCCCATAGTTTGGTCATAAATGTGTGGTGCCCAAACTATAAGATATTAAAAAAATTTGTGTCACAAGCTAAAGATATATCGACAATGTTTATAATATTGTACATGATTAACAATCACAAATACATAGAGTAATTTTTAGTTAAGGTACACCAAAATAATAGGTATCTAATTTAACCAACAACCCATTAAATAATAAAGACTTATTTTCCAGAAACTAAAGTCTATAATAACATCAACCTTGTAATATCTAAAGAAGATAATATCATTGTTCATGTGTGGTCTTCGGAAAACTTAGACCACACGACGTGACTTTACATATAGATAAGGCTGAAAACATTTAATGGATAGACGTTGGCAACCATTTGCAAGTTATGAAGATAATGGACCACAAAGCAAGTTGTTTACGTAAATCTTTGCTTTTGAAAGTAAACACGTAAAATTGCTGTTGTTTTCTTTTAAGATAATAAAGTACATTTTGTTTTTTTTCATAATGTGTTACTTCTTCTGTACTTATAGAATATACGTATACCTTATATTTAAATGTAAAAGCATCAAGAAGTATACAAAATAAGGGTAAACGTAAAAAAAACCATACAAATTTTTTCGTTTGTAGCGTTATATTAAACCAACTTTCGATATTACTTGTATAATAAATTAACTTTCAAAATTCGAAACTATGTGATAAAAAATTTCAAAATTTTGTTGAGTTTTTCCTGGTTACCGTTTAATTTTTTTTTAACAGTAATTTTTAATTTTTTTAGTCTTATTGATTTCCACCTATTATGTAATTTAGTTTCATTTAATTCCATGTCATGATCACCAAAAATCAAACCCTAATTTCTCTTTCTCCTAAATTGAAACCTTAATCTCCTCCAAAATCAAACATCTCTCAATTTCTCTCAAAATAATCCAAACCAAACACTAGTTAGTTAACAACAAAAATACACAAATCGTTACATGAAAAAGTTATTTTGTTAACCACGACTAATAAAGTTGTTTGGAGAATCAGTCGGCTTTTTAGAGCAACGGGGAGCCACAAAGAGGGTGGGCCTGTGACCACATATTCTCATTCCATACTACTCACAAATTACAGATAACAAAACTAACAAATCATTTTCTTGATTTTCAACAATAAATTATTAATTTGGAACTTTTTTACCCAAATTGCCCAACAAATTTGACCTGAATTTAACATTTTTAGGTCATACCCATCAATTGTTTGATAAAAAGCCTCATTCAAGAATTTGTGAAAAATGGCAAGTGCTTCTTTGGGTTCATCGATTTTAATCCAATAAGAGATTAATGGGTTTACAAAATTGTTTGTTTCTCAACCTAACTCCCTCACTTAAACCCAGATTTAAAATTAGGGTACCAGATTTAAAATTAGAATATCAGATTTATGTGCTAAAGGAATAACCTGAGTGCTGACGTATATGATATGTGTATGCCATGTCACCAAAATTGTGACGTGAAGGTAACCGGTTACAAGTTTTTCACACTGCCACGGATTTGGGATGTATTATAATAGTAGTATCGGAAGTTTGATGGTTATAACGCTACAAATGAGAAAGTTAATTTGATTTTTTTGACTTTTACCCTACAAAATAATAACAACTTTTTTCTTTTATAACTCTAGAAATAAACTTTCAGCACTTAAAAATGTACACAAATATAAAAATGTAAATTTTCCAAAATGTGGATTAGCCACACTATTTTTACACGCTTCTTGTTATTCGTCATAAACTAGGTTTTTCTTTTTATATTGAAGGCAAGAACTCACGTACACACCACAAATATATATAAATTACGTCTAAATGCATCCGACTTTTAACCGGTAACATTTATATTGATAAGGCACCATCATAGTTACACTACGGCAATTAAAGATATTCAGGAGATTTCGAGAAGAAAAACTCAAAAAATGTTGTATTCATTTTTAACGTGTAGTTAGTTTAAATCTCGACTTTTCATTTTACTAATTTCGGTGGTATGTGCTCTTTTGCGAATTGTATGCCAATATGCAACATATATAATACTAAAACGAGTCTGGTTCCTGTAGATTTTAGCAAGAACAACATCAAGGAAAATGTTTTTCACCATGCAAAATTTTCTAATATCTCTTCTTCCTTTCGTTCTTGCCTTACTTATGCTGAAATATGTATTATCTTCTAAAAAATCCCACAAAAAACTCCCACCATCTCCACCAAAGTTACCATTAATTGGAAACCTACACCAACTAGGCTCGAGCCCGCATCAAGCCCTTTGTGCCATGGCTCAAACCTATGGTCCACTCATGTTGATTCACCTTGGTACCATGCCAATACTTGTAGCCTCCTCCTCTGATGTGGCTCAAGAGATCATGAAAACCCATGATTTAATATTTTCTAATAGACCGAAATTGAATATCCCTAGTAGACTTTGTTATGACTCCAAAGACATTGCGTTTTCGCAATATGGAGAGTATTGGAGGCAGGTGAAGAGCATTGTAGTACTTAATCTTTTCACCAAACAAAGGGTTCAATCCTATCGATGGGTGAGAGAAGATGAGATGGCTCTTATTATTGAAAAGATTCAAGGAGCCCCTGATTCGGTTGTTAATTTGAGCGAGTTACTTATTTCGCTTACAAATAATGTAGTTTGTAGGGTGGCTTTGGGGAGGACATATGATGGGAGGAAGTTTAAGGACTTGTTAGAAAGGTTTTTGAAGTTGTTGGGATGTTTTAGTGTTGGGAGTTATATTCCTGCGCTATCATGGTTGGATAGGTTAAGTGGATTAGAGGGAAGAGCCGATGACGTTGCAAAAGAATTCGATAAGTTTTTTGAGGGTGTCATCGAAGAACATGTAAACAAGAAAATGGTAGGTGTCGAGGACCAAGATTTTGTTGATATCTTACTAGAAATTCAAAGAGATAACACGACTGGTTTCCGACTAGAAAGAGACTCGATTAAGGCTATCATATTGGTAATGTGTCCATTGTAATGTGTTTATAAATTGTCAAATTTTATATTGTGTTCGTAATTATATACCCTTTATTTCGTATAGGACATATTTGCAGCTGGAACTGATACTACATTTGCCAACCTAGAATGGGCAATAAGTGAGCTATTAGAAAACCCACAAGCAATGAAAAAACTAACGCAAGAAACACGAGAAATAGGCCAAGGAAGATCAATGATCATCGAAGATGACTTAGACAAAATGCCCTACCTAAAAGCCGTTCTCAAAGAAACCTTACGACTACACACTCCAATTCCACTTCTTGTCCCTCGTGAATCAACACAAGACGCACTACTACAAAAAAAAAAAAAAAAAGGAGACCACCTATAAAGACCGGTTATATAAAACAACTGGTTTCTAAAGTTTTAGAGACCGGTTTCTCTTAAACTAACAGGTCTCTAAAGTTTAAAACTTTAGAGACCGGTTGCTTTGAGAAAAACTGGTCTCTTTATGTTGACCGTGGCCCACAACAACGACAGTTTCTCTATAGAGACGTGTTTTTCTCAAAGTGGTCTCTAAAGTTTAAATCTTTAGAGACCGGTTGCTTTGAGAAAAACTGGTCTCTTTATGTTGATCGTGGTCCACAACAACGGCTTTCCGCATTATTAAAAACGTGGTTCCGAAATAATATAACAGTTTCTCCATAGAGACGTGTTTTTCTCAAAGGAACTGGTCTCTATACAATTTTTACTTAAAATATTTGAAATAAATTGTGATTTCCCTCCCTATATTTCACATTTTCCTCCCTACCCTATATTCCCTCCGTAAATTTCAACAAATTTAAATACCCATTTTCTTTTTAAAGTCTTTTCCATTAATTAAAAGTTACATTAACCATATCTCATAGTAACTACCTCTCATAACCTTTGATCAATTCAATCCTGTGAGTTTCTAAAGCTTCAAATAATTTTATTTATCACTATCCTAGTCTTTTATTGTTTTTTAATTTTTTTTAGTTATTTTAATTTTAGTATTACGGGTCTTGAATCTCTTGTTGAATAATTGTTTTGGACCATTTTCTATTGTAGTTCTAATAATATGATTGTGGTGATTTATAGCATGGGTGAGGTTTCCAATTTTTGTTTTCTTCTTTATTGATAACAGTCGAATTACAATTACAGGTACTAATATACTATTTTGGCTTCCTATTGATTATTTCAATTTTCTCATCAATAATTCAAACTATAACTTTGATTATGCATTTTGTAGGTGAAAAAATTGCACCACAAGCAGGTATATAACATTCATCCTCACATTACCAATTTTTAGTTTATCATATATCTGTTAATATGTATTATTTGTTTAAGCACTTATATCATTTTCATGTCATTTGTTTATGATAAATATTTTGATGTGTATTATCATTTCAAACACTTATATCATTTTTATGTCAATTGTTTTTTACAGGAAATATCAAAAGACCATATGCAAATAGAAGACCAAGATAGATGGTTGCTTTTTATTTTGATGTGTATTATCATTTCAAAACACTTATATCTACTTGTATTAATTAATAGATATTTCTTTTCTTTTATATCTATTTTGTTTTTTGTTTAAGTTGTGCATTTAATTTCATCAAATAAAAAGTAACATAATCATTAACCCACAATGTTTCGGCTTTTCCAGTGATCGATAGGAACAATGTGTCGCTTAAGTAATTTTTAAGTTGTGCATGTAATTACATGAAATATCAATGTAATGATTTTGGTTGTTGAATGTATGAAATTGAGTGTCTTGATTGAAATTATAAATTTTTATTAGATATATTATAGGAGGTTTTAAAAAAAAATATATGAAGGTTATAGAGACCGGTTTTTCTCGAAACAAATGCTCTTTATAATAAATTAAAATAATTTAAATAAACCTAAAGAGACATGTTGTTCTTAAATTAACCGGTCTCTATATTAATAAGGAGACCAGTTATTTAACCGGTCTTTATACTTGAGACCTGCTTCAAAGAGACCGGGTGCGGAACATGTCTCTATAATACCATATAACTTGTCTCTATAACCCTTTTTTGTAGTAGTGACGTCAAACTACTCGGCTACAACATTCCATCAGGCACCCAAGTGATCATCAACGCATGGGCGATAGCAAGAGATCCTTCGAAATGGGAAAAACCTAATGAGTTCATTCCAGAGAGGTTTTTGAACAGTCTTGTCGATTATAAAGGGTTTCATTTCGAGTTGATACCATTTGGTGCTGGACGACGAGGGTGTCCAGCCATTCAGTTTGCAATGGCTATTAATGAACTTGTTTTGGCTAATTTGGTCTATAAGTTCGATTTTACAATTCCAGGTAAAGAGAGTTTGGATATGAGTGAGACCATTGGTCTTACGGTTCATAAAAAGTGTCCTATACTTGTTGTAGCAACTCCAAATTTCTAGTGAAGTTTGGGAGACAGATATATGTGGATTACTTTCGTTTTAAAATTTATCTCCGATTTGAAGGTTTTAATATTTCTTGTTTTCTAAACTCTAACTTTATATTTCAACTTTTGTTTGCGATCTCCAAGATAAACACAATGACAAACATGCACAACATAATCAGAAGTAAGAAATCACAATAAGAAATGATGTTTATTTAAATAGGAATAGAAAACCCCCTAATCTATAGTGGTTAGGGCCGAGTGTTAAATTACTCACCTTAATATATAGTCCTCGGACTTCACCCGAGAGTTTTTTCCACAAGACGTTTTTTTTCACTGGTAGGGAAGGAAACCGTATCTCACTTGTTCCTTGCAGAAATAATAAGAACCACACCCACACAGTTTGTTTCCTTCAACACGGCAGAAACCAATCTCGCTTGTATATCAACTCTTCACTCCTTAAAGCTTACAAAATTTCATCTCACCCACTTCTCTCACTTGCACTCACACAACACTACACTAAGTTTTTCTGGACTTTCAAGATATCTCAATCGACACTGAAATTAACTTCTTGAGCTATAGTATATATATATATATATATATATATATATATATATATATATATATATATATATATATATATATATATATATATATATATATATATATATATATGGAGATTTACATCTACGTCCTTACAAAACTTCAATATTACGTCAATGTTCTTGTAAAAATCAAAATTACGTTAATATCTTTCCAAAACATGAAAATTTCTCATATATATCCAAAATAATAAATTAATAATATTTAAATAATTTTAATATTTAAATAATTTTAATATTTAAATTATTCATCTAAATATTAATTAGGACATAGATGTAAATTTTTATAAGGACATAGATGTAAATTTTTATAAGGACATAGATGTAAATTTCCCTCTAGGAGTTGCCAAAGTGTCAATTTGAAATTAAATAAAACTCACATTAAAGGTGGGAGGTACCAAGTTCGAATCCTGTTGAGGACATTTTGTGACAATCCGTCTTTTCGAGGTATATTTCATTACCGTTATTTACTCTTTTTATTCGCAATGATTTGGACCCTTGCATTTCGCTTTATTTCACTCACGTTTTATGTGTTTGAGTCGGGTTTATGTGTTTTGTTACCTTGTCTCTCGAGACGGAAGCTTTAGAATCGTCTAAGTGCCTATTAGTTAGTGTTCTCGTGTTATTAAAGTAGTGTGTTTACGCCAAAATCGTCGGTTAAGAAAATCATATTTCGAAATTTCATTACAAAGTTAGTCCTCTAACTTATTCTATTACAAAGTTAGTCCTTTAACGGAGAACTAACGGAATCTGTTACAAATCTGGTCCTTTAACGATAACTTAACGAAATTACCAAAAATGGCACACGGTGCGCCGCACCACCTGCATTTCCAGCTTAATGCCAAAACGATTTGTGGTCAAATTCTTGAGATTCCAAACCTCCTTTTCACGTGATTTCTTCTGCAAAATCCCCCATTTGGATATGTTAGATCCAATTGTGGATCTCTAAACATGTTGAGACCATTTCTCTTTCCAAAATCAAGATTTTACTTCTAAAACTTTTGTAAAGTTTCTTTCTCATTTCCACTTCACAAACTCTCACTTTCTCTCCCATTATTCCAGAGAAATTGAGAGTCTTTGATACCATATTGAAGTGGAAATCCAAGGAAGAAGGTAGTGAAGATCATCACCTTCAATCATACCACCATTCTACACTTTTCGGTAAGTTTCTTTGTGGTCTTTCTTTCACTTTTCTCCTCTATTTCTTCCTTTTTGTTGGAAGTTTCTAACATATAATCTCATTTCCTTGTCTTACAAGCTTGTTACTTCCGTTAATAACCTTGGAGTTGTGGAGTTTCGGTAACCTTCCATAGAAAAACGTCATAGAAAGTTTTGTAAGAAAACTCCCCAAAACTTTCTCTATATTCTTTTTCATTTGAAAAGCTTCTGTCACACCCCGCTAAAAGCGGAAACACGGGATGTTCCAGTTATAATATCAAGAGTCAAGATTACAACAATATAACCGATAAACAAAACATCAAATTAAATAGATCATGCCAAATGTAACAAAATACATCATAAAGTCAAAGGCGATGAGACGCCAAGTACAAATACAATTCCAAAAGAAATAATAACGGATCGTCATGGAAATTACAATAAAGAGTTCAAATTCAAATTTCCCAAAAGCAAGCGATCCGAAAATAAACTATGGCATGATCAATGGAAATCCTCAATTTCCTGCAAAGCGTTAAAACGACATCAACAACATGTTGGTGAATTATTCGCAATTTTAAGTAAAAGTTGACCCAACGGCAAGTTTATAAGGTAGACCTATTCTCTTAGGTAATAAGGTAATCAATGGCGTCTAACGATTAAGCAGACAGGAAATACAACAACGTCTAGAAATTTAGTAGGCAAGATATAAGATAACGTCTAGCAATTTATTAGCAAACAAGATAACGTCTAGTGTTAAGCAGACTAGATGACGTCTAACAATTAGCAGACGAGATGACGTCTAACATATAAGCAGACAAGATGACGTCTAACATTTAAGCAGACAAGATGACGTCTAACATTTAAGCAGACAAGATGACGTCTAACATTTAAGCAGACAAGATGACGTTTAACATTTAAGCAGACAAGAAATACATTACGCCTACTATTTAAACAAACAAATTTTAAAGTACGCTTTACAGCCCTAAAAATAGTAAAGACAAGGGCTACGAATAACTCACAATACAAGCTTCAGCAAATCTCGGATAAACAATCACGGAGCTACAACTCCACCGTCTAAGTGCCTTAAAACAATAAATAATATAGTCTCAGTATCTCTACAAGTATAGTTCGGTTTAGCCTTGTCGGTTAAGATTAACTTTAATACAATATTCCAACGATTTAATAAGTCGATTAAGGATGACGGGTTAAGAAGACGATGCTCCGCGCCAGAAAATGGCCGATCGGCAAGATATCGATCTTTCACGTCAACAGCGACCGTTGGAAACAAGTGATAACTCCGAGTCGAAGGGAATATTAATACCAATGTTAATTATATTGACCAAGATTAAAGATGTTGACTTATAAAAGTCAAAGGTCAATTATGTTGACTTATGAAAGTCAAATGTCAATTATGTTGACTTATTAAAGTCAAAATCAATTTAAAAGTCCAAATGACACTTTGAATAATTTGAAGTCTTTTCATACCAAAATGTTTAGAGTAAAATGTCTTTCAAAACCATTTATAAAGTTTGGCGTAAAACATATTCCGATGAATTAAAACAATGATCAAATATGTGGCGAAGTTTAATATATCGCAAAAAGGTTGAAAATATCCTTTTTAAGTAATATTTTGGCATTTGTGATTGCGTTGGCGTCCTTGAGTCCAAAGACGATGTTATTGTAATATATGTTACTTTTGTATATACTTTATTTATATATGTGTTTTAATGTCGTAAAAAGTCGTGAGATGAAATTTCGGCAGCGCTTCCGCGTCTTAGATTATTAGTCCAAAATCAGTACACTTTCCCGCTTGTCAAAATTTTCATTATTAAGAGCATTTAATCCTTTCTCATAATATATAATATGTTTATAAGTTAAATACGTTAATTATGGTTAAATTCACATTTTAACGTATTTTAGTCCCAAGTTGTCCAAATTCCGATAATATAACAAGTGTTGGTCTAATATTTATTCCTAACCATTTTTCAAGGCTAAAACCGAACATATGAAAAATGAGAAATTTGGAAGAAAGTCAATTATTACCGATAACAACCGCAATTTAGCAAGCTAAGAACCCGAGATAAAATCCTTTGATGGTGTGGTGATGAGATTTCTAACTCCAAAACACAATACACCATTCGTTAAATACAGGTTCTTAAGAATACAAGCTTACGGTTACGTTTAACAGCGAAACAAAAAGAAAACGGGCAAACTGCCCTCTGAATGCGTCGCATTGGGACCAAGGGCGGCGCATTCAGTGCAGTTTCTGCACCGAAATCGTTTCTAAGTTTAGTAAATCGTCTTTTGATGGCAGATTTGGACATGCAAGTTATAATAAGTTCAAAAACACTTTCAAATAACACTTTGGTAAAGCTTTTACAACCATTTAATCAAGATCCATACACCTTTTTACAAAAACTCGATTTTTATAGATTATTACCCATCAAATACTTATAAAACTCATTTTCTTTAGTTAGATGATACATGCAATGAATAAAGCTTATAAAATACAGAAAGTTTAAGTTAATATACCCCAAAGAAAGTGAAGATGTGAAGATCAAGCTAGATGTGAAGAAGATCCTTGATGTGAGACGGTGATTTCGACCCGAAAATGTTATAACCCAAGTAACCCTCCAAATGGATGCTCAAACCTTGCTCTCCTTTATGAAATTAGTCATTTTTAGTGATGAAAATCGTGGGTTATACTCTGGATTTACAGCCACAAGAAGAAAAGGGGTAGAAATGTGTGTGTGTTTGTGTGTGTTTGGCTTCAAAGAAAAGAGACAGAAATGAACTATATGTGTGTGAATTATGAAATGAAATGTGGGATCAATGGGGGTGTTAGTGACTTGTTTCTGGACCAAAAAGCCTTATTGACAAGCACAAACCCGGAACCAAAGATTTAGGCCCACAAGTGAGAAGTTGCAAAAGTTAGAAAATCACCAAGTGCTGATCTGCACCTGAATGCGGCGCATTGTGACCAATGGCGGCGCATTCAGGCCTCCAAACAGCAATTTTTGATTTTCGGTATAAGTTATGGTTATGCACGTTCGTTTGTTTAGAGTTCCCGATTGTTTTACATATGAACTTAGACAAGTTCATTATAGGTATTCTTGGTATTGTAATTCATTATATGATTCGATTCGGTAAAAACATAAACACGAGCAAAGCACGATTTCTTAAGGATAGGGATACGTTAACCGACAAATTTGGCATAAACCTCCTAACTTATTTTCATGAGCATACTAACTATTTGGCACTTAGATAAAAATCAACTTACGTCTCAAGGGACGAACCAAAATAATCGCATAAAACCCGATTCTCAATAATAAACTGTGAGCAAAACAAAGCGAAATACAAGGGTCAAAACAATTGCGAATAAAATATAAATAATAACGGTAACATAAGTACTTCAAATTGACGGGACGTCATAGCTTCTAACACTCTTCTTAATTATGTGTTAAATGGAAGCCCTTGTTCCCATATTCCTTCCACTACCTTTGGAGTTTGACTACTTTTCGGTAAAAACTCCACCTTGCACTTTGGTAAGTTTACTTCTCCGAAATTCATTTAATTCCTTCTTTTTGAGACTCTTTACTAATGGTGGGTATTTTAGGTTTTAGAGCCAACTACCTCCTCACCACCACCATCAAAGTCTCTTCTCCCCGAGTCCTTGCAAGTCTAAAGTCTTGTAATCTTTCTTGCGGGTGAAATCGGTAAACTTATTACTACCTTTAAACTCTCTTCCTTTTTCGTTATCATCTTTATTTTCGGTTAAGCCTTGAAAATGGTTAGGTTAATATATTAGACCAACACTTAACATTCTTGAAGATTTGGACTTAATTATGTTAAAATATGTTAAGATGTGATATAAACCGAAAATAACCTATTTACTATATTAATATGTAAAAACTACACACATACATATATATAACACTTAGTAAATGTTATTTGAACACAACTTAAATTTCGGACAGTTTGTATTTTAACCTTAAAACGTCAAACAATTCGATTTTCGACAAAAAAACAAAAAGTTGGAAAAATGGCCAGTGCGCCGCACCCCCACCTGGTGCGACGCACCGGGCTGCTAGTTCTCAAAATTCAGTTTTTGTTAATTTTCAGCAAAGGCCCATAATGTATTTTACACTTTTAAACAACTTTAAACTCATATATAAGTAACCTATTATGTATAAATGTATTATATAACGTCAAAAACAACGTCCTTGGACTCAAAGACGCCACCGCTATCTTAAACGTTATCAAACTCATTTAAAACAAACGTTTTATTTACCTTATACGTCAAAATCATTTGAAACCGTTTTAAATCATTTTACTCCACTATTTCAAAATAAAAAGACTTTTTACTCTTAAAATTGTCAAAGTTGACTTCCATTCTAAAAATCGTTGACTTTGACTTTTTCTTCAAAATTGTGACTTTTGACTTATCTAAATCAACATCTTAAATTTTGACTTTCATTCAAACGGTGGACTTTGACTTTGACCAAGTCAACATCTTTGACTTTGACCAAGTCAACATCCTCGACTTTGACCAAGTCAACATTTTTGACGTTGACTTTGGTCGATCTCAATAAACTTTGGTAACAGTATTCCTTTCAACTGATGTTCCTGGTAGTCATTCTTTGGGCTCGGAATGTTATTCCTTTCTAATAGTCATTATGACGTGAAATTATCGATATTTTCCTATCGTCTCTATCGACGCGGAACATCGTCACCTGGACTCGTCATCACGACACGACTTGGAAATCGTTGGAATACTTTATTAAATCTTAAACATTAAACTTAACCGACAAGGCTAAACCGTACTATGTTATTGAGATACTTAGACTATGTTTTATTGTTTAGGGCACTTAGGCGGCGGAGTATTAGCTCCCTATTGATTATTTACCCAATATCTTGCCGAGCTTATTTTGTGAGTTATTCGTAGCCCCTTTTCTCTTACTATTTTGGGCTGGAAAGCGTATTTGAAATTATTATATGATGTATATCTTGTTGCCTAGTGTATTAGTATCACCTTAGATTAAGATGTTCCTTAGGCTTTGGTAAGCCCCCCTTATACACTTGTTAAGCTTTTGCCAACGGTTGTATATATATAGATCTATATGGGTTTTGACCTAGCCCTCATTACTCGATAGGACGTCCCTATGAGTGGATGTTATGGCCGTATGATTGTTTGTTGCCTTTGGTTTAACATCGCCTTAGGTTAGGGGATTTGGTGGTCAGGTTCAGTGTATGTTTGATCTTTTGTATCTATACTCACACTATGGTTATAATACAAGATATGCTTTTGAAACTTATGTTTACTAAATCTTTTATTGGGTCAATCTTTTCTTAAATATTGCGAATAATTCACCAACATGTGTTGATGTCGTTTTAACGCTTTTTCAGGAGTTTGAGGATTTTAGTCGATCATGCCATGCTATTTTGGTATCATTTATTTATTGTATTTGGAATTCGTTTGATTAATGTAATTCCTTTATGATCCACGTATTTGACATTTGCTATGTATTTGTATTCGATATTTGGTACACTTTTGATCTTGTATTGTACTTTGTAAACTTTATGGCATGATTAAAATGATTCGATGTTTTGTTTATGGTTGCATTGTTGTAATCCTTGACTCTTGATATCATTAACTGAAACGCTCCGTGTTTCCGCTTTAAGCGGGGTGTGACAGAAATTGGTGTCAGAGCCAATGGTTATAGCGAACCGAGTGATTTTATGAAGGAAATCACTTGGACTATGACCGGAGGCTTTACAATCGATTTTCTCTGATTTGCTAAGTGTGCATTATTTGCTTTACGTGTTTATTTTTCTCGCTTTTACTTTTATCATCTAACCCTATTTTGTCGCCTATTTTGCTTAACACGTTTCTACTTTTAGGACGATGCCGCCTAGGAAGTCAGCGCGACGTGGTCGTCCGAGTGTGAAAGCTAGAGGTCCTACTCCAGTCACGAGGACTAGTGGTCCTACTCCGGTTACTAGGACTAGCGGTCCTACTCCTGTTACGAGGACTGATGATTCGGGTCCAGAGACTACACCAGACTTGGCTCAGCTTGTAGCCCAGCAGATAGCGGCGATGTTACCTACTATTGTTGACCAGATTAGGGAGAGTACGGTGCATAGCAGTGAAGGTACGGGTAATGGTGGACCAGATCATGGTGGTCCTGAGCCTATTGTTAGAGGTGGAGGTCCCGAAGGTACTGGAGGTGGATCAGGAGGTTCTGGATCTGGCGGAGCAGATAACTCCACTCGTCGTACTATCATCATTGACGACACACCACGGAGGGGATGTTCACTAAAGACCTTCATGGGATGCAAAGTTCCCGAGTTCAGGGGTACTGAGGGCGCGATTGGGACACTTCAGTGGATGGAGAAATTGGAGTCCATTTTTAGCACAGTTGGTTGCGCGGAGGAGGATAAGGTTCGATATGCTACGTTTGTGTTTCAGAGTACTGCGTTGACTTGGTGGAATTCCATTGTGAGTGTTCGAGGTCGTGCAGAGACCGATGTGATGGTTTGGGAGCAGTTGAAGGAGTTGATTATTACGGAGTATGTGCCTGAGGCGGAGCTCGAGAGGCTAGAGCAGGAGTTGTGGGGTTTGGAGATGATTGGGTCAGATATTTTGGGTTACACCACTCGGTATTATGCTTTGTCACAGTTGGTTCCTCACTTGGTTCGTCCGGAATCTAAGAGGATTAGTCGCTATGTCCGTGGATTATCTCAGGAGATTCAAGATAATGTTATGTCTTCGAAGCCTTGTACTTTTCAGAGGGCTGTAGAGCTCGCGACTACTTTGACCCACAACGCGGTCCGTGATGGTAGATTACCTCCTATGATAGCTAGGCAGAGCACCGGAGGGAAACGGAATGGTGGATTCCGTCATGGGGACTCGAGGAAGAAGCCTAGGAGGCACGATGCTCCTCATGTTGTACAGTCTTATGCTGCGGTGACCCCGGGTGCTCATAGTAAGTATCCAAAATGTGGACGGTGTGGTAATCATCATGCTCAAGAGGTGAAATGTTGGGAGTGCGGGAAATGTAAGAAGCTAGGACACACTGATAGGTTTTGCCGTGCCCAGAGGGGTAAGTGTTTTGAGTGTGGTTCTGCTGATCATCACCGGGACAAGTGTCCCAAGTTAGCTTCGGTTGGTACTGGTACTTCATCTAGTTCGGGTTCTCGTGGTAGAGCTTTTGTTATTGGGGCCCAGGAGGCACAGCAGGATCCTCGCGTTGTCACGGGTACTTTTCTTATTTGTGATCAGCCTGCATTTATTTTATTTGACTCTGGTGCCGATAGAAGCTTTATATCTACTGAGTTTAGGACCATGATTACTTGTACATCTAGACCTTTAGTGCCTGCCTTTGAGATAGAGCTAGCTGATGGTGAGTATTTGCATGCTACTGAGATACTTAGTGATTGTAGTGTTAGCTTTGATGATCATTCCTTTCCTGTTGACTTGATCCCGATTACGCTGGGTAGTTTCGATGTTATTATCGGTATGGATTGGTTAGCGACACATCGTGCAGAGATCATATGTTTCGTGAAGATGATTCGTATTCCGTTACCAGTTGGTGGACCATTGTTAGTTCAGGGGAATAAGGCGGGGAAGCGCCTTAAGATCGTTTCGTGTATGAAGGTTCGGGAGTACATCAAACGGGATTGCACACTCTTTCTTGCACACCTTGTGAAGAAAGACTCCACGGAGAAGATTGAGGAGAAGCCGGTGGTTCGTGACTTTCCCGATGTATTTCCAGAGGACTTACCTGGTTTACCCTCTAGTAGACAGGTAGAGTTTCGTATAGACTTGGTTCCCGGAGCAGCGCCAGTGGCGAAGGCTCCTTATCGGTTAGCACCTTCGGAGATGTTAGAGCTATCGAAGCAGATTCAGGAGTTGGTGGATAAAGGCTTTGTTAGACCGAGTTTCTCTCCTTGGGGCGAGCCGATACTCTTCGTGAAGAAGAAGGATGGATCTATGAGGTTGTGTATCGACTACAGGGAGCTGAATAAGCTGACGGTGAAGAATCGGTATCCCTTGCCACGTATAGATGACTTATTCGACAAGCTTCAGGGTTCATGTTTCTTTTCGAAGATTGACTTACGATCCGGATATCATCAGTTGAGAGTGCAGGAGGAGGACATTCCGAAGACCGCCTTCAGAACGCGTTACGGCCACTTCGAGTTTTTGGTTATGCCTTTCGGTCTTATTAATGCGCCTGCAGCTTTCATGGACATGATGAACCGTATATGTCGTCCTTACCTCGACAAGTTCATGATCGTTTTCATCGACGACATTCTGATATATTCTCGTAGCCGGGAAGAGCACGAGGAACATTTGAGACTAGTGTTGGAGTTGCTTAGACAGGAGAAGCTCTACGCTAAGTTCTCGAAATGCGAGTTTTGGTTATCTGCGGTTCAGTTTCTTGGCCACGTGGTTAGCGGGGAGGGTATTCACGTTGATCCTGCCAAGATTGAAGCCGTTAGAGATTGGGTCGCTCCGAAGACGCCCACTGAGATCCGTTCATTCTTGGGTTTGGCGGGATACTATCGTCATTTCATCGAGAATTTCTCGAAGATAGCCTCGCCTATGACAAAATTGACCCAGAAGAGCGAGGAGTTTGTTTGGGGTGAAGAACAGGAGGAAGCTTTTCAGTTACTGAAGAAGCGGTTGTGTGATGCGCCTATATTGAGTCTTCCCGAGGGTACCGAGAATTTTGTAGTATATTGCGAAGCTTCGCATAAGGGACTCGGTTGCGTACTGATGCAGAATGGGAAAGTGATTGCCTATGCTGCTCGTCAGTTGAAGATTCACGAGCAGAATTACACGACACATGATCTAGAGTTGGGCGCAGTGGTTTTTGCTTTGAAGATCTGGCGTCATTATCTTTACGGTACTAAGTGTACCGTATTCACCGATCATAAGTCGTTACAGCACATCTTTGATCAAAAGATGTTGAATATGAGGCAACGTCGATGGGTTGAGTTGCTCTATGATTATGATTGTGAGATTCGCTACCATCCCGGTAAGGCGAATGTTGTAGCCGATGCGTTGAGTCGCAAGGAGTCGGTTAAGCCGGTGAGGATTCGTGCTATGATGGTTTCTATTCAGTCGAGCTTGAAGGCTCGTATTATTCAGACTCAGCAGGAGGCTCTCACTGAATATCGCCTTAAGAATGAGGGACTATTCAGTTTAGCACGACAGTTGGAGCCGAAGGACGACGGGGTGTTGTATTTCTTGGATCGTATTTGGGTTCCCGTTAGTCTTAGGCAGTTGATTTTGGATGAGGGTCATAAGTCAAATTATTCCGTTCATCCTGGAGCGGATAAGATGTACCATGACCTGAAGGAGTTCTACTGGTGGCCTGGCATGAAGCGGGCGATTGCCGAGTATGTGGGCAAGTGTTTGACATGTTCGAAGGTCAAGGCTCAGAACCAAAAGCCTTCCGGCCTTCTTCAGCAGCCCGAGATCCCACAGTGGAAGTGGGAGAGGATCACGATGGACTTTGTTACGAAGCTTCCTAGATCTACAGGAGGTTATGACACTATATGGGTTATCGTCGATCGGCTGACTAAGTCAGCGCACTTTCTTCCTATTCGTGAAGATTACCGAGTAGAGAAGTTGTCTAGATTGTACATCGACGAGATTGTGGCTAGACATGGCATTCCAGTATCAGTTATTTCAGACCGTGATGCACGATTTACTTCGAGATTCTGGCAGTCATTACAGCGAGCTTTGGGTACTAGATTAGATATGAGTACGGATTATCATCCTCAGAAAGATGGTCAGAGTGAGCGCACTATTCAGACATTGGAGGATATGCTTCGGGCGTGTGCGTTAGATTTTGGTGGGAGTTGGGATCGACACTTACCATTAGTCGAGTTCTCGTATAATAATAGTTACCACTCCAGCATCAACTGCGCTCCATTTGAGGCCCTTTACGGTAGGAAGTGTAGATATCCAATTTGTTGGGCCGAGGTAGGAGATAGCCAGATTACCGGTCCCGAGTTGATCCAGGAGACGACTGATAAGATCTTCAGGATCAAGGATCGTCTGATAGCCGCTAGAGACCGTCAGAAGAAGTATGCAGATTTACGTCGGAGACCTTTGGAGTTCCAGGTCGAGGATATGGTGTTACTGAAAGTTTCTCCGTGGAAGGGTGTGTTTCGATTCGAGAAGCGCAGCAAGTTGAGTCCACGTTTTACAGGACCCTTCAGAATTTTGGCTCGTGTTGGTCCAGTGGCTTACCGTCTTGAGTTGCCACCTGAGTTGTGCAGTGTGCACAACGTATTTCATGTATCGCATCTCAAGAAGTGCCTTGCTGACGAGACTTTGATCGTACCACTGGAGAAACTACGTTTAGATGACTAGCTTCATGTGATAGAGGAGCCGGTGGAGATTGTTGACCGAGATGTCAAACGGTTATGGCGGAGTCGGATTCCGATAGTAAAGGTCCGATGGAACTCGAAGATTGGAGCTGAGTTTACTTGGGAGCGAGAGGACGAGATGCAGAAGAAGTATCCCCATCTTTTTGCTAGTAGCAGTGATCAGTAGTCATTTCAAGGACGAAATTCTTTTTACTGGGGGAGGCTGTGACAATCCGTCTTTTCGAGGTATATTTCATTACCGTTATTTACTCTTTTTATTCGCAATGATTTGGACCCTTGCATTTCGCTTTATTTTACTCACGTTTTATGTGTTTGAGTCGAGTTTATGTGTTTTGTTACCTTGTCTCTCGAGACGGAAGCTTTAGAATCGTCTAAGTGCCTATTAGTTAGTGTTCTCGTGTTATTAAAGTAGTGTGTTTACACCAAAATCGTCGGTTAAGAAAATCATATTTCGAAATTTCATTACAAAGTTAGTCCTCTAACTTATTCTATTACAAAGTTAGTCCTTTAACGGAGAACTAACGGAATCTGTTACAAATCTGGTTATTTAACGATAACTTAACGAAATTACCAAAAATGGCACACGGTGCGCCGCACAGGTGCTTGGTGCGCCGCACCACCTGCATTTCCAGCTTAATGCCAAAACGATTTGTGGTCAAATTCTTGAGATTCCAAAACTCCTTTTCACGTGATTTCTTCTGCAAAATCCCCCATTTGGATATGTTAGATCCAATTGTGGATCTCTAAACATGTTGAGACCATTTCTCTTTCCAAAATCAAGATTTTACTTCTAAAAATTTTGTAAAGTTTCTTTCTCATTTCCACTTCACAAACTCTCACTTTCTCTCCCATTATTCCAGAGAAATTGAGAGTCTTTGATACCATATTGAAGTGGAAATCCAAGGAAGAAGGTAGTGAAGATCATCACCTTCAATCATACCACCATTCTACACTTTTCGGTAAGTTTCTTTGTGGTCTTTCTTTCACTTTTCTCCTCTATTTCTTCCTTTTTGTTGGAAGTTTCTAACATATAATCTCATTTCCTTGTCTTACAAGCTTGTTACTTCCGTTAATAACCTTGGAGTTGTGGAGTTTCGGTAACCTTCCATAGAAAAACGTCATAGAAAGTTTGGTAAGAAAACTCTCCAAAACTTTCTCTATATTCTTTTTCATTTGAAAAGCTTCTAACACACTTCTTAATTATGTGTTAAATGTAAGCCCTTGTTCCCATATTCCTTCCACTACCTTTGGAGTTTGACTACTTTTCGGTAAAAACTCCACCTTGCACTTTGGTAAGTTTACTTCTCCGAAATTCATTTAATTCCTTCTTTTTGAGACTCTTTACTAATGGTGGGTATTTTATGTTTTGGAGCCAACTACCTCCTCACCGCCACCATCAAAGTCTCTTCTCCCCGAGTCCTTGCAAGTCTAAAGTCTTGTAATCTTTCTTGCGGGTGAAATCGGTAAACTTATTACTACCTTTAAACTCTCTTCCTTTTTCGTTATCATCTTTATTTTCGGTTAAGCCTTGAAAATGGTTAGGTTAATATATTAGACCAACACTTAACATTCTTGAAGATTTGGACTTAATTATGTTAAAATATGTTAAGATGTGATATAAACCGAAAATAACCTATTTACTATATTAATATGTAAAAACTACACGCATACATATATATAACACTTAGTAAATGTTATTTGAACACAACTTAAATTTCGGACAGTTTGTATTTTAACCTTAAAAGGTCAAACAATTCGATTTTCGACAAAACAACAAAAAAAAAAAGTTGGAAAAATGGCTAGTGCGCCGCACCCCCACCTGGTGCGACGCACCAGGCTGCTGGTTCTCAAAATTCAGTTTTTGTTAATTTTCAGCAAAGGCCCATAATGTATTTTACACTTTTAAACAACTTTAAACTCATATATAAGTAAACTATTATGTATAAATGTATTATATAACGTCAAAAACAACGTCCTTGGACTCAAAGACGTCACCGCTATCTTAAACGTTATCAAACTCATTTAAAACAAACGTTTTATTTACCTTTTACGTCAAAATCATTTGAAACCGTTTTAAATCATTTTACTCCACTATTTCAAAATAAAAAGACTTTTTACTCTTAAAATTGTCAAAGTTGACTTCCATTCTAAAAATCGTTCACTTTGACTTTTTTTTCAAAATCGTGACTTTTGACTTATCTAAATCAACATCTTAAATTTTGACTTTCATTCAAACGGTGGACTTTGACTTTGACCAAGTCAACATCTTTGACTTTGACCAAGTCAACATCCTCGACTTTGACCAAGTCAACATTTTTGACGTTGACTTTGGTCGATCTCAATAAACTTTGGTAACAGTATTCCTTTCAACTGATGTTCCTGGTAGTCATTCTTTGGGCTCGGAATGTTATTCCTTTCTAATAGTCATTATGACGTGAAATTATCGATATTTTCCTATCGTCCCTATCGACGCGGAACATCGTCACCTGGACTCGTCATCACGACACGACTTGGAAATCGTTGGAATACTTTATTAAATCTTAAACATTAAACTTAACCGACAAGGCTAAACCGTACTATGTTATTGAGATACTTAGACTATGTTTTATTGTTTAGGGCACTTAGGCGGCGGAGTATTAGCTCCCTATTGATTATTTACCCGATATCTTGCCGAGCTTATTTTGTGAGTTATTCGTAGCCCCTTTTCTCTTACTATTTTGGGCTGGAAAGCGTATTTGAAATTATTATATGATGTATATCTTGTTGCCTAGTGTATTAGTATCACCTTAGATTAAGATGTTCCTTAGGCTTTGGTAAGCCCCCCTTATACACTTGTTAAGCTTTTGCCCACGGTTGCATATATATATATAGATCTATATGGGTTTTGACCTAGCCCTCATTACTCGATAGGACGTCCCTATGAGTGGATGTTATGGCCGTATGATTGTTTGTTGCCTTTGGTTTAACATCGCCTTAGGTTAGGGGATTTGGTGGTCAGGTTCAGTGTATGTTTGATCTTTGGTATCTATACTCACACTATGGTTATAATACAAGATATGCTTTTGAAACTTATGTTTACTAAATCTTTTATTGGGCCAATCTATTCTTAAATATTGCGAATAATTCACCAACATGTGTTGATGTCGTTTTAACGCTTTTTCAGGAGTTTGAGGATTTTAGTCGATCATGCCATGCTATTTTGGGATCATTTATTTATTGTATTTGGAATTCGTTTGATTAATGTAATTCCTTTATGATCCACGTATTTGACATTTGCTATGTATTTTTATTCGACATTTGGTACACTTTTGATCTTGTATTGTACTTTGTAAACTTTATGGCATGATTAAAATGATTCGATGTTTTGTTTATGGTTGTATAGTTGTAATCCTTGACTCTTGATATCATTAACTGGAACGCTCCGTGTTTCCGCTTTAAGCGGGGTGTGACACATTTACCGGCTCAAAAAGTCATTATCGGAAAATATATATATATATATATATATATATATATATATATATATATATATATATATATATATATATATATATATATATATATATATATATATATATATATATTTCGCTCAATGGGGACGGTACCCCGGCAAAACTGATATAAATAAAATTACAATACAAGAAGACAATATATCTTCTTAAAAGAACCCAGCTGAAAACAGGCTTTCAACCGGACTCAAAACCACAAAAAAAACCACACCCGCACACGGAAACACAAACAAACCTAGCAGACTAGTCTTCAAGCATGTCAACAACCTTCCACTTTAAACAAACCTCCTTCCATTTAACGATATTCTTGATCCGAATAGACAAGGCTTTTAACCGACACGAGTTCATAATAACATCAAACAGCCGATCAACACTTCTGGACCCCTTATTATGCATCCGATTGTTCCTTTCCTGGCAAATAAAGTACACCGCAGCACCAAACATCAATCTACCTGCTAATCCCCACGCAGATCCTTTAGCACGAGATAGCAAGAACTCAATGACATCAATAAAACAATTCAAATGGATTGGGATATTAGCTTCCACGCATGCCTTTTTCCAAACCTCCGTTGAAAAAGTACATTCAAAAAATAAATGGGTATGAGAATCAGGAACATTGTCACAGAAAAGACAATTTAGTCTATTAAACCTGTTTGACTTATCCCACTCATGCAACCGATCCTGAGTTTTTAGTTTCCGCAGCACAAGGAGCCAAACATAAAAAGAATGTTTCGGAACCCCCTTTGGAAACCAGACCACATCACGCCAAGCCACGACATCAGCCCGATCACGAATAACATCCCATGCGCCTGCCACCGAGAACCCAGCTTCAACACCGTTTGCATCCAACCAGACTAACCTGTCTCGAAAACTAGCAAGGTTCGGAATAGGTAGCTGCGACAAGGCCTGGTATTTCCGAGCCCAGCTATCCGGCCATCGCCACGCCCCATTTGCTAACAAATCCGCTACCTTACTTCGAAAATTCCAACCTGCTGAAATTAGATCCCGATTAGAAACAACTTTATGTAAAGGTCCTAGCTCACACCATGTATCAAACCAAGCCGAGATAGATCTTCCATCACCAATTTTACTCCTAAAATGCATACGGACATTATTGCGTAAAAGTAATATTTTTCTCCAGGACCAACTTGCATTAGCTTTAATCGAGACTTCCCAAAAATTCCTACCATCAAGATAATACGAATGAATCCATTTAACCCATAAGGAATCCTTTCGAGTTAAAATATTCCAGATATGAACACACATCAATGCAGAATTCCAATCAAAAATATTCCGAATACCCAAACCTCCTTCATTTTTCGGCCGACACACTTCCACCCACGAGACCTTTGCTTTGCCCGGTTTTAGACTCCCTTGACACCATAAGAAACCACGCAACAATTTCTCTATATCACAAATAATAGAATTAGGAAGGATAAAAACTGACGCCCAGTATACATGCATAGAAGACAACACTGATAACACCAATTGTAATCTCCCTGCAATAGATAAAGATTTATTCCGCCAGTCACTAATACGCTTCCTAACCTTCTCAACTAAAGAGACACAATCTTCAATTAAAAGCCGAGAAGAGATCAATGGAACCCCCAAATACTTTATAGGAAAAGTACCCTCATCAAAAGGCAAAACATCAAGAATAGCCGCTTTAACCCTGTCAGACACACAAGAGAAAAACGCAGTACTTTTAGCAATACTAGGAACTAAACCTGACAGCTTCCTAAACTCATTTAACGCTTCCACAAGAACCAAAGCAGATTGGCGATCCCCATGCGAAAACATAATCAAATCATCAGCAAAACATAAATTGATTAATTTTAGTTTTTCACATTTTGGATGATACTTGAAAGACTCTGCATCCCGAACCCGTCTTTTTAAAAGAAGAGTAAGAACCTCCATAACCATTGTAAACAAATACGGAGATAAAGGATCCCCTTGTCTTAAACCCCTTTTTCCTCGAAAGAAACCATGGAGATTACCATTTACACTTATAGAAAAAGACGTAGATGTAACACACTCCATAATCCACTTAATCATTAATCGAGGGACACCAAAACCAACCAAAATCGATTCCAGAAAAACCCAGTTCACCGTGTCGTATGCTTTCTGAATATCAATTTTAAACGCACATCTCGGAGTACCCCTCTTAATATGATAATTTTTAACAAGCTCCTGCGATAAAAGAATGTTATCCGCAATACTACGACCCGGAACAAAAGCCGATTGATTATCACTAATAATGTCTTCTAACCCCTCCTTTAAACGATTTGTAATAATGCGGCTAATGCATTTATACAAAACATTACAACACGAAATCGGTCTAAAATCTGTGACTTTAACAGGAGAAGAAACTTTCGGAATTAAGGCAATAATAGTACTATTAAGTTCCCTTAGCATTTTACCATTCCGAAAGAATTCCTTTACTGCCAAGCACACATCATCACCAACCACATTCCAAGCCTTCTTGAAAAAAGCCGATGTAAATCCATCCGGACCAGGAGCTTTATCCTCCCCTATCGCAAACATAGCATCCTTTATTTCCGAGTTAACCACCTCACGAATCATATTACACGATTTAGCAGTTGGAATAACCTTAGTGAACAAACCCGCAATACCAATATCTCCCTCAATATTTTCGGAGGTCCCCAAAAAATTACCATAATGCCGAACAAAAGCATCAACGACATCATCACCATTATACATAACCCCAGCCGAGTCCTGAATAGCATGTATCGAGCTCCTGTGACGCCTACCCTTAACGACCTTGTGGAAGTAACCTGTATTCCCATCACCAGCATTCAACCATCTCACCTTCGCTCGTTGTTTTAAAAATAATTCCTCCTCCAGCTCTGCATTATTAAAAGAGTTAAGATAAACACTATGTTCAAATCGTAAATCATTGGAATCTGGTTCTTTGTCTAACGCGGACTGGATCACATCTAATTCTTTTCTAAGACGAGCAACCCTTTTATGAATGTTGCCCTCTTTCCATGTAAGCTTACGCATGATAGGTTTCAACCGCTTCAATTTAGTAACAATTCTATATAAATGGAAACCCTCCGCTGCCCCTGACCAAGACGACATCACTAGGTCCAAAAACTCCGGTTTATTAACAATGAAATTCGAAAACTTAAATGGCTTCGGTTTTCTCCTCAAGTCCAACGGAATATTAAGAAGAATAGGGCAATGATCCGACATTCTATATGGCTTAAAAACAACATGAGCATTGTTAAAATAATGCAAGAAAGCACCATTACACATCACCCGATCAAGCTTTTTTAAGATACCATCATTCGAATTCGGCCTTTGATTCCATGTGTAAAACAGCCCCGATTGACTTAAATCCTCAAAACCCATGTTCTCAACACATTCTTTAAACTCCAGCATGCCAATAGACACATTTGAGCTTCCCCGAGTAGTCTCATTCGTATTAAGTATCACATTAAAATCCCCCATTAACACCCAAGGATTTCCCGCAACAAAGCCCCGATGAAGTAAAATACTTTTCCACAACTCTCTACGATGCAAGTAGTGATTACCAGCATAAATAAACGAACAATAAAAAGCTTTCCCGTCATCTAGCAACCTGAGCTGACAGTGAATTACCTGATCAGACATATTTAGAACCATTAAATCAACAAAAGAAGAATCCCAACCCACAATTATCCTCGTGCCCCCGGTACAAGCTTGAGCATTTGACACCCAACACCAATCCTTAAAAACAGTATTGCTAATATGTTGCAAGTTCTGACTACCCATATGAGTTTCTAAAATTGCACACACTTTTAAACGATTTTCATTCACAACCTCCTGAACCTCTGTTTGCTTAAGGGATAGGTTCAATCCCCGTATATTCCATGCGGCTGTACTAAACATCTAAACCATGTGTACCAGGAGTGCTTGCCCCTTCAGCTTTTGACTTACCCGAACCACCCCCACCATCTGCTGAACCGCCAGTAACAGTCCTCACCATAGCCGCTGCCTGCGTTTCGTATTGAGTGTTTGGCACGCTGCTCAGTTCCAGGTCAGCCCCCTCACCAATGTAACCAGATTGTGTTGCGTGAATTTTATGTTTTTCCTTTGCAGAACCCACCACCGAATCAACAATCTGTTTTGCTAAAGTACCCACATTATCCACCTGTTCCGCTGTTTCATCCGCTACCTTACTCAACTCCCCTGAAGGACCAATACCCGCTAGAGGTATAGCCCCCCCAACCCTTGCACCCGAAACCAAAGGAAACGGAACTTTAGTGTTAGCTTTTGGCCGATACTCATAAACTGGTGCCTTTGGAAGACCCACATTAAAACCTTTACCCTTTTTCTTTTTTACTTCTTGAAAACCCTCCGAATCCATGACAATTGGCTCTTTAGTTTCTAACACTTTTTTATGACACGAACCATCCGAGTGACCAAAAACGCCACACCCAAGACATTGGGGCGGCTTCCATTCATATTCAATCCGCACCTCATGTGTGGTACTTCCCAATTCATCCAATCGTGGCGTAGCAATAATGAGTTTTTCCTTAAGTTTCACGTCTGCAGAGACCTCCACCATTGCCCTCGCATAACTTGGTCGCCCCCAGGAATCAATACACATAGAGCTCGTGTAAGAATCCAACATCAATGGTTTTCCAATCTTAGTAGCCATAGCACTCAAACCATCCTCCGTATACCCCACAAACGGTACATCATGCATTTTAATCCAGACCGGAATAGAAGTAATATCTTCTTTCACCACATTTATATTCGGAGACCATTTATTCAAGATAATAGGCATGTTCCGTATCAACCATGGTCCCCCTTCTAATACATCAACAACCCCCTTTGCATTCTTAAATTTGAAATAGAAAAAACCCTTCGCGGTCATCATTGTTTTCTCCAACCCAAACTTCCGCCAAACATTCCATACATAACGATCAACTACAGGAAAAGGCAAACGCTTCCCTATAAAATAACCATATATAGTATGTTCATAATGCTTACTGGCGATTTTAACTGCTTCCCGAGGTATTTCCAAATCAACACCATTCATCCCAGTATTCGTAGGAAAGAACCGAAAATTTACCCGTCTAGCCTGATTCTTCTCCTGTGCCACATCCACAAAAGTAGATTGAGTCTTAGTATCCTGAGGTTTAGGTACAGCATCTTCCCTCGGTCTATGCTTCCAACGACGCATGAAATCCTCCATCGATTCGCCAGGAAGAACATGCAATTCATATTCCTCATCTAAGTTCACAGTTGCGCTTGGTGACGGAATAACAAAATCATTCTCATTAAACCCCTTCAAACTGGATATATACGTAGATTGACCTTTATTCATAGACCCCTGATAATGTCTAGAATCTGAATTCAAATCCTGCTCAACATGAAACCCATGCAAACCACCAGGTTGACAGCCAACATGAAACCCATGCAAACCCCCTGTTTGACCGCCAACGTCGTTACTCCCATGCAAGGTTTGATCAAACAACCCCTCTTGATTCCTTGTTTCCACCTGATTATCATGCACCGGAACACCAAGCACCTGATTACCATGCACCGGAGTACACAGTATATCATTAGAATCAACAGATTTATTCGCCGGATTTCCCGTCACCGGCGAAGAACTCACAGAACTCCCTTGTATGTCATTAGAATCAACAGGTTTATTCGCCACCTGATTTCCCGTCACCGGCGAAGAACTCGCAGCACCTCCGCCAGCATCGGACTCAGACGATGTGCCATCCTTTTGAGGAGAGTTACCTCCACCGCTACTCTTACCTTTTCCTTTTTTCTTTTTCCCCATATTAGATCGACCCGCTGTAACAACTCTCCCTCGTAAAACCCTAGACACCGATTCGTATTGTTTTTTAGTATAAGGTTTACGAGTACTCCGCAATTTTCCTACCATAAACCGCAAGAAAACTGATCCACGATGCCGGCAGCGTGCCGGCGATTTGGAGCGCCCTAAAATCACGGAGCAAGAAGAGTTTTTATATATAGTATGTGGATCAAATACTATATATATATATATATATATATATATATATATATATATATATATATATATATATATATATATATATATATATATATATATATATATATATATATATATATATATATATATATATATATATATATATACTAGTATAGAACCCGTACGATGCAGCGGCGATAAAAAATTATTGTTCGATTACATTTTATTAGAAAACATTGCTGATAGTTTCTCATTCATCGTTTAATATATTTTTTGTTTGATGTAATAGTTCCTGGTTCAGTCATTCGGACCTTAGAAATAATTATGTAGTAAGTTTTTATGGTTTGACCATTCGGTTTATAAAACAAATTAAATGGTAATCGTTTCTCAATTTCTTTTCCCTCTTAATTGTCATAATAAACGTGAAGTGCCTGCATGTAATAGCTTTTAGTTTGTACTTGAGTTATTCGGACTCTAAAAATATTTACCTATTGTTATTTCTAATAGCTTCACATTCTATTCTTCACACATAATAATAAATAATTGTTGTTTGGGTCGTACGGAAAATTAAGCTTGTTTAAGGTCATTTGATTTATTAAGTCCGTTTTGGGAATTGAAATTAAACTATGCTTTTTATAACAACTCAGTTTTGTTTTTAGGTTTAGTTGCATGATTTAACTATTTTATATTTTTCTTAAGTTTAACGTACCGAAAGTTTGTAGTTCACATATATATAAATTATTGGTGTCCGCTGTCTTGAGTGTCATGTCAAACTATGAGTTAAAAGGTCACAAAGTCAATAGTCTCTTGCTAACGGTAATCAATTCTTTTAATTTTGTAACAGTCATTATTTGATTAGTTCTTTAACTTATAGAAAAGTTAAACATCTAGAATTTCCAATAAAAGTTTTTAAAATTAATTTGAAATTTTATTTTCTCATTTTTTTTTTAATTTTCTACTCTTTTCATTTCAAATATTTATTTATATATTGGGTTTCATATGTCGTATTTTACCAATATTATTTGAAAATTTAGATCAAAATCACACAAGTAAAAATCCGAGATCGAAACTAATATTGTATTTACTTATTAATTAGGACGGAAATCTATATTATATCATTCGAAACACACTTAACCCAATAAACCGACATCATTTGAGAAAAAAAAAACATGTAAAAAAGTAATATAAAACAAAATGCATAGATAATACAAAATGAAAATCTCGATTGTCATTTACAAAACAAAATGAATAGATAATACTTTGCAAATCAATATTATTTTTAACAAAACTTAAAAATAATTATTATTAGACAAAATAGTTAATATTTATTGTTATTGTGGTAATTAAGTGCTTATCATTCTAAATGTTTAAACTATTCTTTCATTTAATTTATTCAATCTTTATGGATAGAATTTTATCAACTAACATTAATTGTAAGGTGTTTTAAATTATGGTTAGAAAGGTAGATAAGTAATTTCAATTCCTTAAATTTTAAGAGATCAAGAATTTGGTGGAAATGATTTATAATATAGTGTGTGTATATATATATATATATATATATATAATATATATATATATATATATATATATATATATATATATATATATATATATATATATATATATATATATATATATATATATATATATATATATATATATATATATATATTGTGACAACCGCGATTTCGATGTACCTTTCTGTGTTTCGATTGTCTCTTAGTTATCATTATTTTGTTTTGACCCAATTGTTATTTCGTTATTTCGTTTTATCACGATTTTATGTGGTCGGGTTTTATATATTACTTAATTTTTTTGTCATTCGTGACGAAAACGTTTAGATACCTAAGTGCCTAGTAGATATAAGTATTCTCGTAGTTAAGTACGGGTGATTTATGCCTTCGTCTATGTAACTTTATAAAACTATTACAAAGTTAGTCCTCTAACTAAATCTATTACAAAGTTAGTCCTTTAACAGGAACTAATGAAATCTGTTACAAAATCAGTCCTTTAACGGAATGATCTGGTCAGCAGATGACTGCGCCACAGTCCACACTGACTGCGACGCAGTAAGCTGTCTGGCAGATCAAGCCAAAACAATATTTTCACCTTTCTTGAGATTCCACACAACACACTCTTTTAACCATAGATCTGGTCTGGAAACTGCCCAAAATCTGGGTATTAGACATATTCATACCGTCTCTTTTTCCAAAATACAACTTTATTTATCATATTTTCATTTCACTTTCATTTCCACCTCTAACATCCTCTCAAACTCTCTATCGCTGTAATATTGTATTCTCATAATAATTTAAAAGAACATGTTAATAAATATAAAGTTTACGACTCAATTTTTATTTATATTTACTCACGCTATCGTTGGACAATAATCTAGTTTGCATTATAATATAAGCCATAAAATACAATAGATGTACGTATAACATAACAAAACGAAAAACAATACTTGTCGGTTGTAGTGTACAACCATTTTCGGTTTGTGTTTTTTGGTTGAACCCCTGTACTGACAAACTGAACACCACGTCGGTCCAGTCCACGGTTCTTATACTTTTAGATTTTCGCTTTTGGTTAGGTCCGGTTCATCGTTGGTTCTTGCCGGTTCTGGACCGTGGACAGTCCTACTTTTAGAGGGGAGTTAAGGTTGATGTGGAGATTTTCACAAAAGTCCATGTGGTATTGTATATCAGTATAGTGATATCATAATTCAATTGATAGTTATAGGTCTTTTATTTAAATTTGACTAGATTTAAAAGGAATGAAGATTCAAATATACTCCTAAAGATCAACTATGATGTATTCCTCTTCGTTTAGGCCTTCAATGTTAAGTATTATTGTAGTCCATCTCCTAATAAATTCGACATAAAAATTTTGAGTTTCTGTAAACTTGTGACCAATATATGCAATAATCAATAGATCAATCAATGTTTGTTTGCTAGAAAATTAGATCCATGCTTTCCTCTTTTGAGATTTTGATTATCTTCCTTATACCGTTACTTGTTTCGGTCATTTTTATTTATTTATAATCGATTTCATCATATTCCAAAACTAGGAAGACCTTACATTCATCTCTCATCAACTAGGCTTCCACCCTCAACGCTCTCTCAAAACATTAGACAATAAACATGGTTCACTCATGTTGATTCATTTAGGAAGTGTGCATGTGGTTGTGGTTGTAGCTTATTCGACAGACACGCCCCAATAAGTTATGAAAACTAGGGATGTTATATTCTCAAATAGGCCTTAATAGTTTTTTAAAAATACTAATTTACAATGCAAAAGTTTTAGCATTTGCTCCTTATGGAGAGTACTTGTCACACCCCGCAAAATGGCGAAACCGAGGTGTACAGAGAATACGGTATCAGAGATTCAAAGGTTACGTCAACATAAGTAAACCAAACATAATCAACATAGATAAAAGAGTTGAAATACAATACGTTATTACAATCATCCGAAAATATATCAAAAAACGGCTACATCGTTTGGGATACTAAGGAATTAACAATAGCAAAATAAATTCCATGCAAAAGATCCACGTAGCCAACAAGCATAGCATCATAAAGGTAACCTCAAATCCCTGAAAAGCGTTAAAATACGACGTCAACATAAAGTTGGTGAATTATTCGCAACAATTAATAAAAACATAATAGTATAAAAGTTTCAATACGTTTTGACCCAAAAGTGTTATGATTTGAAGATAAGTCATTTGAAAATGATGTTCAAAATATACGTGAGGTTTACAAAACCTTTTGATAAAATACTCATACATATATCATAAAAATATCATAATCATTTCATAAAATAGCATACTGGATAGATAATAGCCTTAGGTAAATACGATACACCTGAACCATAACAATACTGGCAACTAACCCCACCTAGTGCATTACGCTAGGTTGTCCTCGAAATCAACGGTCATAACATTACTAACACGGACAGGGCGCATCCATCATCCATCGTGTTAGAAATGAGGGTTTGTTAGACCCATATAGCGCTATATATACGAACCGGCGGCTAAAAGCTAACAGGTGTGTATACGGGGCCTCGTTCTACCACAAAGGCGGAACAAGTTGGGTAATGCTAACCTAAAGGCATCATATCCATAATACATAACCATAATACATATAACATAAAAATACATTTATACAACGCTAATCATGCCCAAAAAGTGTAAAAAGGGTAAAAAGGGCAACGAATAACTCACAGAATAGCAAAGCAATCCGAACACGATATGTCGGGAAATAATCAGATACGGTCAAGCTCCCACGTCTAAGTGCCCTAAACATCACATAAATAAACATGTCTAAGTATCTCTAAGTCTAGTGGGGTATGCCTTAACGATTAACGTTTTATACGGGTTTTAAAATGACCAACAGGAACATCGATTTAACAGGACTACAAACGTTTCGGAAAGTTCAGCAAGCTAGTTACGCATCACGTAACTTAGGAGTTACGCAACACGTAACTAGGACTTACGTGACCATCAAGTTAATTACGTGTTTCAAGAGTTACGGAATAATCAAGGAATTACGTGACAAAGACTTACTTACGTGGGCTACAAGATACGTGATACACAAGGAATTACGTGACAAGAGTTACGGGGCTACATACTAGTTACGTGCTAAAGAAGTTACGGGACATATAAGATACTTACGTGACCTACAAGTCACGTAAGTGACGAGTTACGTGATTCAAGCCATAGTTACGGACCAAGGAGGGAGTTACGTGCCATACAAGTCTGTTACGTGCTCCAGTTACGTGCCCGTAACACAGTTACGTGCCGTAACTGGGTTTTTACGAAAAATCACATTCGGAATTCGATTTCTGAGTGTTTTAGGTGTCAAAATCATCCCATATTGGAACCCTATGTCCAGAATACGTTTAGGTACAATAACCCTCAATAAAATTCGAGTTTTAATGGTGAAAAGTGATGTTTTCGGTATTGAATCAAAATAATAAAGTTTAAAACCAAATCCGAGAAATACTTACCCGATCGTGGTGAAATTCAGAGGATAGATGAAGATGAATACGGTGACCAATAATCTAGCCTCGAAATTGGATTTCAACGGTCGGATCACTAGTTACTTTAGAGAGAAGGGAGAGTGTTTGTAGGTGTTTTCTAGAGAGAGAGAGTGAGATGGTGGAATGGTGAATAATGACAAAAATGGTAGGTGAAAGTTGGTGTAGAATAAGACAAAAGTAGGTGGAGGACGACTTTTGTAATAGAATTTCTCCCATAGGACTAGTTTTGTAATAAATTTCTGAAAGGACTAAGATTGAAATACTTTTTAAACGTTAATCTTAATCGTATAAATAAGGCATAAAACCCCTAAACTTATCATAAGAGCATACTAGACTTATACTAATGGCACTTAGAACTACACGTTCCCGACATAAAGATTCGAACCACATAAAATACAAATACGATACTCATAAAATACGAGAAATACGAATACAATACTCATAAAATACGAATACGATAAAACATAAAAGGGAATACAATAGGGTCAAAACACAAACATAAATAAATAAAACGAATACGGGTCGTTAGAATTATACCTAGAAATTCGCGAATGTCACAGTCTCCCCAAGTAAAAAGAAATTTCGTCCACGAAATTATCACCTGGTACTACTTCTGGGGGAAAGGTGAGGATGCTTCCGCAGAATTTCATCTTCGCGTTCCCACGTGAACTCAGCTCCAAAACGGGAATTCCAACGAACCTTGACAATCGGGATCTTACTTCGTCGCAGACGCTTAACATCACTAGCAACGATCTCGATCGGTTCCTCAACGAAATGAAGCTTATCGTCAATCTGGAGTTTCTCAAGCTGAACTAATAATGTTTCGTCAGCCAGGCATTTCTTCAACTGAGACACATGAAATACATTGTGTACGCTGCTCAGTTCTGCCGGCAAATCTAGTCGATACGCAGCTGGGCCGACGCGGGCTAAAATCTTGAACGGACCCGTGTATCTCGGACTCAGCTTGCTGCGCTTCACGAATCGGACAACCCCTTTCCATGGAGAAACCTTCAATAATACCATATCTCCAACACTGAACTCAAGAGGCTTCCTGCGCTTATCAGCATACTTTTTCTGTCGATCTCTTGCAGTAATTAACCGTTCCTTGATCTTGAAGATCTTGTCAGTGGTCTCTTGTATAATCTCCGGACCAGAAATCTGACTATCTCCAATTTTTTCCCAACATACAGGCGATCGACACTTGCGGCCATACAAAGCTTCAAAAGGTGCACACTTGATACTCGTGTGATAGCTGTTGTTGTACGAGAACTCAATCAACGGCAAATGAACGTCCCAACTACCACCAAAATCAATTGTGCAAGCTCGTAGCATATCTTCCAAGGTCTGAATAGTTCTCTCACTCTGACCATCGGTCTGCGGATGATAGGCGGTACTCATATCTAACCTTGTACCCATAGCAGTCTGGAATGTCTTCCAAAATCGTGAGGTGAAACGAGCATCACGATCGGAAATAATCGATACAGGGACTCCGTGTTTCGATACAATCTCTGCAATATATAAACGCACGAATCTCTCCATCGGATAATTCTCACGAATCGGTAGGAAATGAGCAGACTTCGTCAATCGATCAACAATAACCCAAATACTGTCATAACCACTCGAAGATCTCGGAAGCTTCGTAACAAAATCCATAGTAATACGCTCCCATTTCCACTCGGGAATCTTCGGTTGTTGGAGTAGCCCAGACGGTTTCTGATACTCAATCTTCACTTTGGAACAGGTCAAACATCGACTAACATACTCGGCGATCTCACGCTTCATACCCGGCCACCAATAGAAGTCTTTCAAGTCATGATACATTTTGTCGGAACCCGGATGGATGGAATAGTTAGACTTATGGGCTTCGTCCAGAATCAACTGACGGATACTAATCGGAACCCAAATACGCTCGAGGAAATACAGAACTCCATCCTCCTTCGGTTCTAGTTCCAACCTCAACTTATACAATCTTTCCTCTTTAACACGGTCCTCTGTCATATTACCCTCCTGTGCCTGAATAATCCGAGCCTTCAAGCTCGTCTGAATAGATACCATCATAGAACGGATACGAACTGGTTTGACTGTTTCCTTACGACTTAGTGCATCAGCAACAACGTTCGCCTTACCAGGATGGTAGCGGATGTCGCAATCATAGTCGTTCAATAACTCAACCCAGCGTCGTTGTCTCATGTTCAGCATCTTCTGATCGAATATGTGCTGAAGACTCTTGTGGTCGGTAAATACAGTACACTTGGTCCCATACAGATAATGTCTCCAAATCTTCAATGCGAATACGACAGCTCCCAATTCTAGATCATGTGTCGTGTAATTCTGCTCATGGACTTTCAACTGACGCGAAGCGTAAGCTATAACTTTTCCATTCTGCATAAGCACACAACCCAGACCCTTGTGCGAAGCGTCGCAATAAACAACAAAATTCTCGGAACCAACTGGCAGACTAAGAATAGGAGCGTCACACAACCGCTGCTTCAATACCTGAAAGGCTTCCTCCTGATCGGAACCCCAAACGAATGGTTCACTCTTCTGTGTCAACTTTGTCATAGGTGAAGCGATCTTGGAGAAGTTCTCAATGAATCGGCGATAATACCCAGCAAGACCCAAAAACGAACGGATTTCGGTCGGTGACTTTGTTGCAACCCAGCTTTTAACAGCTTCAATCTTAGCAGGATCAACGTGAATACCCTTCGCGCTAACCACGTGGCCAAGAAATTGAACTTCGGATAACCAGAACTCCCACTTAGAGAATTTCGCATACAACTTTTCTTTTCGAAGCACTTCTAGAACAAGACGCAAATGCTCTTCATGTTCCTTGCGACTTCGGGAATAGATCAGAATGTCGTCGATGAATACGATAACGAATTTGTCAAGATACGGACGACAAATACGGTTCATTAGATCCATGAATGCTGCAGGGGCGTTTGTCAGACCAAACGGCATCACCATGAACTCATAATGACCATACCGAGTACGAAAAGCGGTCTTAGGTATATCATCTTCCTGAACTCTCAACTGATGATAACCAGAGCGAAGATCGATCTTAGAGAAATAGCAAGAACCCTGAAGTTGATCGAATAAGTCGTCAATACGAGGAAGGGGATAACGGTTCTTCACAGTCAGCTTGTTTAACTCCCGATAATCAATACATAAGCGCATGGAGCCATCCTTCTTCTTAACAAAGAGGACAGGAGCACCCCACGGGGAGAAACTAGGACGGATAAAACCCTTATCGACCAGTTCCTGAATTTGTTTCGACAACTCGAGCATCTCGGAAGGAGCCAAACGATACGGAGCTTTAGCAACCGGTGCTGCTCCAGGAACAAGATCAATACGAAAGTCGGTTTGTCTCTGGGGAGGGACTCCAGGTAAATCTTCAGGAAAAACGTCAGAATACTCGCGAACGATCGGTACACCATCAATCTTTATCATAGAATCTTTCTTCACCAAATGAGTGAGATATAAGGAGCAACCTTGGCGGACATACTCGCGAACTTTCAAACTTGATATGACTTTAAGACGTTTCCCAGCCTTGTCTCCGTGTACAATCAACTGATCTCCACCCGGCTTCTGAATACGAATAAGTTTCTCATAACAGACTATCTCGCCTTTATGCTTCGCTAACCAATCCATACCGACTACGACATCGAAACTACCGAGTTTCATAGGAATAAGGTCGATGGAAAAAGGAATATCGGCTAATACGAAGGGAATATCACGAATAACTTCTCTAACACAAGCACATCTACCATCAGCTATTTCTACCTCATAAGCAGGCTCTAAGGGACTAGAAGCACGGTTTACTAAGGGGCGGAAATCACTAGAAATAAAGCTTCTATCGGCACCCGAATCGAACAAGATAAAAGCAGGATAATCATCGACAAGAAATGTACCAGTGACTACAGTAGGATCCTGGTGAGCTTCAGAAGATTCCATGGCGAAAGCTCGGCTCTTGGCAGGATTTCCTCTTGCACTAGTACCAGCACCAGGAGTAGGAAGGGGAGTAGGTGCTATAAGCTTGGGACATTGTTGACGGCGATGACCCACTTCTCCACATTCAAAGCATGCTCCAGTAGTTCTTCCACAAAACTGCTCGGTGTGGCCTAACTTCTTGCAGCGTTTACAAACCCAGCAAGCCACATTTGCTGCATGAGCACTGCCACAAGTACCACACTTCGGACGCACGCCCTGATAACCAGCTCCAGGACCCGTCAACGCATACACCTGAGGAAGTTGGGGTCTCTGATCCTGACCACGGCTTCTCTTCCTCGAATTACCCATGTCTCTCCTATCGGACCTTCCAGAATCTCTGCGGCTCACAACAGGTTGCAGAACACCACCACGAATCATACTTGCGGTCAGCCGACCGGCAATATCAACCGCACTCTGTAGAGTACCCGGAAGATGAGAAATAATGTGGTCCCGCATAGTCTGGGGCAACCCATTCGTGAAGCGTTCGATCCTCTCATTCTCAGTGCGAACCAGACGAGGAGCCAAAACACACAAATCATAAAATCTATTCACATACCCACGAAAATCAGAACCTTGCATAGTCAGGTTCCACAATTCATTCTCCAACCTCTGCATCTCAGATGACGGCACATACTCTTTCCTCATCATAGCCTTCAAGTTTTCCCAGGTCATCAGGGTAACAGCAGCCCGGCCCTGAACCCGTTTCACCGAGTTCCACCATGTTAGGGCTTTACCCTGGAACAAGAACGTAGCATACTTAACTCTGCTGTCTTCAGCACATCCCGAAACGTCAAACACAGACTCAATCTTCTCAAACCATTGCAGGGTAGCAACCGCATCCTCAGTACCCCTAAACTCAGTAGGTTTGCAATCCAGAAAGGTCTTATACGAACAGCCTCGGGGTGGATCTTCAATAATAATACTCGGTCCACCGACTCCCACGTGCACTGCCCTTCCCACATCGGAACCATCGCGCCCAGACGCCGTACCCTCTGATCCAATACCGGGCATCTCAGGTTCTTCAAACCCTATGTCGACATTCTGCACCGGTGTCTCCTTGAGCTGTGCCACAATCACTGGTATTGCCGCTGCTATCTGCTCCGCAATCAACTGACTGATGTTCGGAGTAGCGGTATTAGCATTGGGGGCAGCAGTGGTATTCTGAGGCGTAGCACCCGCTCTCACACTGGCGCGACCTCGCCTTGCCGACCTTCTCGTAGCAGTGACGGCAGGAGTAGACCTGGTAGAAGTTCTCTTAGGCGGCATCTTCCACGAATGTCAAACAGAATAAATCAGAACGATAACCGGATGTGCGACTAAAACCAGCAGGCCTCAAAACATAAAATGCAAAACAAAAGCACATAAAGCATACGAATCACATACAGGACCACAAAAGAAGGAAATGCGCACATAGAGTAAATCAGATAGGCCCAAAAGCCTAGGTCATAGTCTAAGTGATTCCGTAAGGTCACTTAGTTCGCTATAACCATTGGCTCTGATACCAACTTCTGTCACACCCCGCAAAATGGCGGAACCGAGGTGTACAGAGAATACGGTATCAGAGATTCAAAGGTTACGTCAACATAAGTAAACCAAACATAATCAACATAGATAAAAGAGTTGAAATACAATACGTTATTACAATCATCCGAAAATATATCAAAATACGGCTACAGCGTTTGGGATACTAAGGAATTAACAATAGCAAAATAAATTCCATGCAAAAGATCCACGTAGCCAACAAGCATAGCATCATAAAGGTAACCTCAAATCCCTGAAAAGCGTTAAAATACGACGTCAACATAAAGTTGGTGAATTATTCGCAACAATTAATAAAAACATAATAGTATAAAAGTTTCAATACGTTTTGACCCAAAAGTGTTATGATTTGAAGATAAGTCATTTGAAAATGATGTTCAAAATATACGTGAGGTTTACAAAACCTTTTGATAAAATACTCATACATATATCATAAAAATATCATAATCATTTCATAAAATAGCATACTGGATAGATAATAGCCTTAGGTAAATACGATACACCTGAACCATAACAATACTGGCAACTAACCCCACCTAGTGCATTACGCTAGGTTGTCCTCGAAATCAACGGTCATAACATTACTAACACGGACAGGGCGCATCCATCATCCATCGTGTTAGAAATGAGGGTTTGTTAGACCCATATAGCGCTATATATACGAACCGGCGGCTAAAAGCTAACAGGTGTGTATACGGGGCCTCGTTCTACCACAAAGGCGGAACAAGTTGGGTAATGCTAACCTAAAGGCATCATATCCATAATACATAACCATAATACATATAACATAAAAATACATTTATACAACGCTAATCATGCCCAAAAAGTGTAAAAAGGGTAAAAAGGGCAACGAATAACTCACAGAATAGCAAAGCAATCCGAACACGATATGTCGGGAAATAATCAGATACGGTCAAGCTCCCACGTCTAAGTGCCCTAAACATCACATAAATAAACATGTCTAAGTATCTCTAAGTCTAGTGGGGTATGCCTTAACGATTAACGTTTTATACGGGTTTTAAAATGACCAACAGGAACATCGATTTAACAGGACTACAAACGTTTCGGAAAGTTCAGCAAGCTAGTTACGCATCACGTAACTTAGGAGTTACGCAACACGTAACTAGGACTTACGTGACCATCAAGTTAATTACGTGTTTCAAGAGTTACGGAATAATCAAGGAATTACGTGACAAAGACTTACTTACGTGGGCTACAAGATACGTGATACACAAGGAATTACGTGACAAGAGTTACGGGGCTACATACTAGTTACGTGCTAAAGAAGTTACGGGACATATAAGATACTTACGTGACCTACAAGTCACGTAAGTGACGAGTTACGTGATTCAAGCCATAGTTACGGACCAAGGAGGGAGTTACGTGCCATACAAGTCTGTTACGTGCTCCAGTTACGTGCCCGTAACACAGTTACGTGCCGTAACTGGGTTTTTACGAAAAATCACATTCGGAATTCGATTTCTGAGTGTTTTAGGTGTCAAAATCATCCCATATTGGAACCCTATGTCCAGAATACGTTTAGGTACAATAACCCTCAATAAAATTCGAGTTTTAATGGTGAAAAGTGATGTTTTCGGTATTGAATCAAAATAATAAAGTTTAAAACCAAATCCGAGAAATACTTACCCGATCGTGGTGAAATTCAGAGGATAGATGAAGATGAATACGGTGACCAATAATCTAGCCTCGAAATTGGATTTCAACGGTCGGATCACTAGTTACTTTAGAGAGAAGGGAGAGTGTTTGTAGGTGTTTTCTAGAGAGAGAGAGTGAGATGGTGGAATGGTGAATAATGACAAAAATGGTAGGTGAAAGTTGGTGTAGAATAAGACAAAAGTAGGTGGAGGACGATTTTTGTAATAGAATTTCTCCCATAGGACTAGTTTTGTAATAAATTTCTGAAAGGACTAAGATTGAAATACTTTTTAAACGTTAATCTTAATCGTATAAATAAGGCATAAAACCCCTAAACTTATCATAAGAGCATACTAGACTTATACTAATGGCACTTAGAACTACACGTTCCCGACATAAAGATTCGAACCACATAAAATACAAATACGATACTCATAAAATACGAGAAATACGAATACAATACTCATAAAATACGAATACGATAAAACATAAAAGGGAATACAATAGGGTCAAAACACAAACATAAATAAATAAAACGAATACGGGTCGTTAGAATTATACCTAGAAATTCGCGAATGTCACAGTACTTGAGGCAGACGAAGAGCATATATCTCCTTTACTTACTAAGTGCAAGAAAAGTACAAATGTTCCAACGAGTAACGGAAGATGAAACGAATCTCTTATGATTGATATGATTGCAAGAACTTGTGATTTTGTATTTGACTTGAGCAAGACTCTCATATCACTCATAAATGATGTTATATCGTGTAGCTTTGAGAAGGTTTAAGTTTAAGGATACTTTGAAGGAGTTAACGGAATTGTTGAGTGTTTTAAGTGTTGGAAATTATGTTTGGTCATTTTCAAGGGTAGATTAGTTAAGTACTGCTTTTGAAGCAAGAGCATACAAAGTTGCTAAAGAATTTGATGGAGTCATTCAAGATTACATTGATAAGAAGAATGGAATATTGTTCGATGGTGATGAAACTAATGAAAGCATCGGGGGTCAAGATGTACTCAGCATATTACTAAATATTCAAAGAGAGCAAACCACAAGCTTTCGTGTTCATCGAAATGCCATTAAAGCTTCAACTTTGGTAAGTATATCTTAAAATTAGGGTTGTAAACGAACCGAACGAATATGAAATGTGCTTGTTCATGTTCGTACGTTTAATTTTCTTGTTCATGTTCATTCTTTTAAAAGTAAGTTTGTTCGTGTTCATTTGTTAAAAGTAAGTTTGTTCGTATTCGTTCGTTTAAGCGCTAAACGAACATAAACAAATTTAAACAAAGAATTAACGAACGAACATGTAAAAATTATATCAAAAATCTTAAAATAACTATCTAAATATTCGAAAATCTGAATATATATCATCATACATTTTCACTTATTTAATTATCAATATATGTATATAAGTAATTGAATATTGAACATAGAAAAAATAATATGTTAGTGTCTTAATTTATATTTATATAATTAATTTATATTTATATTATATAGTTAAACATGATAATTGTAAATAAACGAACAAAAACAAACATTCATGGACGTAATTAAATAAACAAATATAAACGAACGTTCACCGACATAGTTAAATAAACGAACATTTATGGAGATAAATAAACGAACAAAGTTTTTGTTCATATTCGTTCGTTTAGTTAAATGAATAAAATTATGTGCTCGGGTTAGTTCGTTAATAAATAAACAAACATAAATGAACTTCTCGTCGAACGGTTCAAGAAATATTCATTAAAAATATGTGCTCGTGTTCGTTCGTTATCTATAGATCCTTATCCGTAGCTCGAAACTATGGTTAGAAAACTCCGAAAGAAAAAACCTATCAATGAACACAAGTACTATTTGTTTGAGTATATATCTAAACCGCATTAAACATAACCCAAATGCAAGTATGATACAAAAACTAACAACTAATTCAAAAATAATGTAAGTTAAACGTCACGGGTTGATATAAACATATTTTGATAAGCACCGTCAAATCAAAACAAACCTAAGTAGTAAAGTATACACAACCTATATACTATATATATCTATATCTATATCTATATCTATATCAATCAATCAATTTCGCATTTTTTTTCCAATCATTTTCAACCTACAATCAAACCCTTTTGAATCTTTTCTTCCATCTTGACCCACAATTTCAACCGATTAATTACCCGGTAAATCTTCATCCTTACAGTTTTCATCATCTGGGTTTGTTCTATTCAATCCAAAACTTTCCAAATTATGAATTAATTCGATGAAAAACATCACAATTTCAGTATTTATGGAGTAGCTACAAGTTTGACTTTTTGGAGTCAAACCTAGAGTTTTTAATTAGTGAAATTGATATGCATATGTTGCTAATTAAATATAGTTTTAATTCCTTGTTGTAGATTTTGTTACTAATTTTTAGTGTAGTGATATAATTTTTTATTTATATTTGACATAAAATTTTAATTGGAATTTAGTTGCTTGTAGTGATTTGACTTTAATAGTCAAAGTGTAGTAATGTAGCATTTGGCTTTAGAACGTGGAGCTATTGTGTGTATATAACTTTCAGAAATTGATTTGGTATGTACTTAGATGTACGTGATATCCATATAAGTTGTCACGTCACCTCTTTACGAGTTTTTAAGTTGCAATAAGATACAAACAACATAATCCTTTTAAGTTGGATACATTTACCGACACTTGTCCCCGGCGATGACCATTTGAATTATCATTGCAAAGAAAAAATTGTCTATTGTGAAAACACGAAACGAACACCGACATATGGCTAGAATGAACAAGTTTGAACAATAAACAAGCGTCCACTTTGCCATGATCCTTACAAAAATTGCCAATTCTTTCAAACTAGTCTTATGTTTATTTATCTTTATCAAAAACATTGTACCCTTTGCTTATTGAGTTGTGTTACATTTTTGTAGTAGTTGTGAAAACTTGACGTAATGGGTGGCAAAAGTTCAAAAAGATCTGTTTCAAGTAAGTATACATCATACGGTTCGTCCTCAAATTCATATGGCTATCCGCAACCTCCTGTGAACCAACCATATGCTTCTCCTTCCCCATATCAAAGCTATCCTGATCAGTCTCCCGCGGTTAAGAAGAAGCTCGAGAAAAAATATTCAAGAATAGATGATGATTACAATAACTTAGAGCAGGTTACCTTACGTTCATTAACTCATTAATTTTTTTTTAAATTCAAATAAAGCTTATTTTCATATTATTCAAAAGCTAAAATTTACATTCCCGATTTCCTCAAACTTTCCAGGTTACTGATGCCCTAGCACGTGCAGGTTTGGAGTCCTCAAATTTGATTGTTGGTATTGATTTCACCAAAAGCAATGAGTGGACAGGTTCGATTCACCCCCTTCATCTTAAATAGTAGAGGTCACAAAATTATTGTTCGGCGGGTTGAGTACCATGTCTAACGGGTCGAATCCTGCCAACCCACAAAACACCTTTTTGGCTTCGTTTTTCTAATTTTAATTTACCAAAATTCACTATTTTAAATAAGATTGAGAACCTATATCATTAGCCAAATTTTAAAATAAAATATTTTTCGAGGTTTTATCACTTTAAACATTTGGCTAACCCATATCAACCCGTTTATTCATAAATGGGTCGAAATTGCCACCTAGTTTCAACAGATTTTTTAAATAGTACTTCTTTGACTTTAGGTGCAAGGTCGTTTAATAGAAGAAGCTTGCATCACATTGGAAACGAATGGAATCCTTATGAAGAAGCGATATCGATTATTGGGAGGACACTAGCTTCCTTTGACGAGGATAATTTAATTCCATGTTTTGGATTCGGAGACGGTATAGCATTTCAATAAATATTGTTTTTTATATTAATCAATTTCCGTATATATAATTTTGTGATTTGGCAGCTTCGACGCATGACCAAGAAGTCTTTAGTTTCTTTCCGAATGAGAAATTTTGTGACGGATTTGAGGAGGTGTTAAGTCGATACAGGGAATTAGTACCTCAACTACGTCTCGCAGGTGGTGATTCCGTTCTATCAAGTTTTTTATTTATATTTATATTTTTTTATTTATTATCTCTCATTTTTCTTCTCCTTTTACACTAACAGGACCTACCTCGTTTGCACCTGTTATCGAAATGGCCATCACTACTGTTGAACAAAGTGGCGGTCAGTATCACGTTTTATTGATAATAGCCGATGGGCAGGTAATTTAAATATTTTGCTCAATACTTTAGAAGTAGAACTAAGAAAATTGAAATATATTTAATATCTGATTGTGACACACTTTCGTTTGGATGTATCAGGTTACGAGAAGTGTTGACACCGAAAACGGTCAACTAAGTCAACAGGAGAGAAAAACCGTTGAGGCAATTGTGAAAGCCAGGTATTATAGACCAGACACCCCGTTTCTTAATTTTACAACACATTTTTTTTTCCTTCATTTTTTCTGAAATCTTTTATTGTATTTTTAGCGAGTATCCCTTGTCAATAATTCTAGTTGGAGTTGGAGATGGACCGTGGGATATGATGAGGGAATTTGATGATAATATACCTGCTCGAGCTTTTGACAATTTCCAGGCAAGTTTTAGAAAGTGTTAATATAACATGAGCAATTTATCCGCTCAATCTAATGTTGTTTGTTTTCTTCTATTTTAGTTTGTGAATTTTACAGAAATAATGTCAAAGAACATCAATCGCTCTAAGAAGGAAGCAGAGTTTGCTCTTTCAGCCCTGATGGAAATACCCTCACAGTACAAAGCAACATTAGAACTCAACATTTTAGGGTAATTTTCCGCTTATATTTAAAACAATTACATATGTTCCGGTCATCTTTTGCCTAAAGGTGTACATCTCTCGACCCACTTAGTTATGAATGGGTGGATTGAGGTTTTATTTTACTTCAAAAGGGTCAAACTGTAAATGATTTTTTTATATAAAACGGGAAACGTGGTCAAATAGGCCCAAAATCTCTGAAAGTGTATTTATAATGCATAAATGATAAAACCTCCTAAATCAATCTATTACAATTACAATATTATAATATCATTTTAAGACAGTATTTAACTCGTAGTTATTTAGTGTTTCGGCTTTTTACCCCTTAATATTATTTCTTTTTACCTATTTTGACCCGTTGCTCAATCTGAACTACCCATACATTTTTAAATTCATTTATTTCAAAATATTAACTTTATTTCTCTACCCCCACCCTTTGACGTTCCATTTTTATTTTCCTTTTTATCTATCAGTTCTCGTAGAGGGAATGCCATAAATAGGATATCTCTTCCTCCACCTAATTACAGTTCGGCATCTTCACGAGCTGCATCAAAGCCATCACAAACCTATAGCTTTCAACCACCTTCACGCTCCTTTCAAAAAAAGTCAACAACAGTCAACACAAGTAACCCTGGAGATTCCGCTTCTGATAGCCAAGTAAGTCATCATTTTCTAAAATGTTTCGACTTTTATCAAGTCAACAATCTCGTTCTAAACTTGCTTATGAATTTTTTGGCAGCTTTGCCCGATCTGCATAACTAATCCGAAGGATATGGCATTTGGTTGTGGGCACCAGGTACAATAATGCTTCATATCTATGATATACTTGCTGAAAAATATATTACTTAAATACTTTCGGGAGACTTTCGACCCATTTTACTTGTTAGATCCATTCATAAGTAGATGGGTCAAAATCACCACCTCCAGTTTGCAAAAATTTGTATAACATTATGGTTTTAAATAATTACTTTTTGTGTTTTTTCAGACATGTTGCGAGTGTGGCAAAGATCTTCAGCTATGTCCTATATGTCGGGGTCACATAGAAACAAGGATTAAGCTTTACTAAGGAGAAATTCGTCTTATGATAATGATACGATGTTGATTCAAGTCTTGGTGATCGTATATGCTATATAGATGTTTATAGCTTGTACATAATTTATTCTCTTGTACTGAACTCAAAAATCGACTTAAAATTTTGAGCTTCTATTGAATTGCACAATTATGCTCTCTTCTTGCTTGTATTTGATGTGCATTTTTGTTTTGCCAACCAAAGGTTCTTGGTAGGATTGGGCACCCGCTCATAACCAAAGCGGATCAGACGGTGGTGCAATAATTTGAACCGGTTTGTACCATCATCGATCCTGTTTAATTGTTTTTGTATTTAGGACTATATATTTATTCCATGGCCCTAAAAAAATGTTAGTTTCTAAGGATTTATGACATGCATGAAGAGATAATTACCACCAAATAAATCATTCAAGTAAACTTGATGATTATTTTTCAGTTTCTTCAAAGCTTTCTTCCATGAAACTTTTATTGCACTTAGGACCCTGGATTTCCTCCTCATCTTCCTTCTCCTAAACAACTTTCTTAAACCCAAACCCCGGACACGAAACCGCTTCCGACCCATCAGTTTCCTCCATGGCCGCCACCTTCTTCGTCGTGGTGTTGGGTCTATTAGGTTATGTTCTTCATGATCATCATTATCGCCTTCGGCATTTTTCAATCTTTGATAATGGAAGCTCCATAGTGAAACTAATTCATGGTCATCCATGATGGAAATGCAAGTACAATGACATTATTTTTAGGTAAAACTTTAAGTAGATTTATGTAGTGATGATTGATGAACTTGAGTTATTTAGGTTTAATGATATGAAGCTAGAATATTTATTATTAGCTGGAATTTGTTGGTGAATTTATGGTGATGTAATAGTATATGTGACAAATGGCGGTGGATTGGAATAGCATATCATAATAATCTAATTCTTTCTTTAAGGAGTGTTATAGAACCATCATCAAGCGGATTACTGGTATGCGTCTTGATGTCATTATAGAGGTCTCGGGTAAGGAAAAGGGTTTAAAAATAGTAACGACACAAGTTAAACTACTTACATTCGACTCAAAGACTCGTCTTCTTAGAATAATATAACAAAAAATCTCTCTAAATTTTTTAAGAAGTTATAGATACTTATTATACGTTCGAGACAAGTTTTAAATTTTTAATAAATGTGACCGTCTTTTTAACCATTCTTCTTAAATATCAAGTAAAATATATATTATCAAAACATTTGGGATGACGTTATGTGCAGATGTCCATGTAAGTCAATGTGTTTAAAACTTAGGGTTAATTTGAGTCGTATAAATTCGAGTCTCCACAAAAACACTTCATCTACTTATTACGCTCGGGTCTAGTACACAATTTTCAAGAAGACGACTCATTGTTCGGGATTGAGGAAGCCTCATAACCCACTATATGATGAGGAAGTATCAGAGCCCATTATATCTTCAAAATAGAAAGTTAAGCTCATTAGTATGAAAAAGTCAGAAGTTGAGACTAAAGAAATTCGATAATTTTATTCAATACATGGTGCATGGTTAAACCTGTGGATTAAGGACTAAAATTGAGGAGTATCCGAGACAATAATATTTTTTATAGACCACAATAAATAAACATATAAAAAAAATTCAAAATATTTTGCAGTACAAAAACTCGGCATTTAACCAGTTGATTTAGATTCGGTAACCAAAACTTAATCCACATTACCATGCTAACAAACAACCGGTGAAATTTAAAATTTAGTTAAAAGTAAAACATATTATTCGAAGTAAAAGTAGCCCATGTCATAATCAAATGTTAATTTATAGCCGGTTAAAAGTTTTTATTTATTTATTAACATGTCGAACATGTTATGAGAACTTGCGTGAGCAAAAAGAACAAGATGGTATAAACTATAAAGAATAGTCATAAATAATGGACAAATTGAATTGGGCAAAAAGTAGATCAATCAAAATCTAGAAAAGCATATGATATTCATTATGAAACCAAAAAAGGATAAATAATGGATAAATTTTTAGTGTACATCGATTCCTATCTATACCAAATCAACCGGTGTTAACAAACTGGTATGATGTTTCAATCAAAGGTGGTGTCGGTTAGTGGTATAATTCCACCGTGACCTTTCTCTACCGACGCATCCCTTCGGATTTACACTAAACTACTTTAACTATCTATTAATTTCACTTTTTACACTAAAACTATGCTCCTTCGAGGTTTGATCGGGATTAACCCAATAGAAAAGATGACCTTTCATAACATTTTCGGCATTTCTCATGTATATAGAAGAAGTAACTAACACGACTCGATATTTTAAAACTAGCAATTCATGTTAAATATTTCTAATAAAGTAAGAGTTAAAATTTATCTAACTCGAAGAAAGTTGATATATCATTTTCCTCTAACAATCACAAGGCAGCATATATTGTTTAGTTACGTCTTTAACTATAACTGTTTTTCTTAACCAACTTTTCTCTTTAAACCAATCATGTCGATATATCATTTTCCTCGTTTTGTGTCGACGAAAATGTCACATCTATCGTTTTTGTTTGGGTAAGAACGTCTTTCGTGCAAATTAAACCTTTGGCATGCATAAACATGAACATGATATATAGACGTGTGTAGAAAGCTAAAGTTGTCACCTATGTATACCCTCCACATTTAGTGCAGAAATGAAACTGAAAAAGATTTTAATCATGTTATCCTTAACAAAGTAGAATATAATAATATATTTATATTTTGTTAACTGATTGACATGACTTGTTACTTTTTTAATCGATTCATTATAAAAGTTGTCTTCTTTGCATAAGGTATCATACCATGATTTTAAAAGTGGCAATTTCGACCCTTATGTCATGAAAAAAATCGCCAATTTGAGTTATACTTTATCATGGATTAGTCAAAAATGATACGAGTCAAATGAAAATTGTTCAAAACGCTTTCAAACGCTTACACCTTACGTTCTTCAATTCTAAGTCGATTTATTCAAGAAAAAAATGACTAATTTTTGAATACTATTGTTGTTTGTAATCTTAAATAATTACTTATGTAAACTAAAATAAGTTTGTTGAGAGTTTATCTAATTTTTAAATTGTCATCAAGCCAACCGTTGGCATTTTTCTTTAGTAAACGTCACGTCAAATATCATATGGTAAAAAAGTGTTCTCGTATTAATACAACTTAACCAGACTACGAAGTAACTATGAAGTCTTTGAGATCAATGAATTATAGATTTGTCTCATGAGATATAACCGAAAACCTCAAATCGATTGGTTGTATGCAAAGGGAAGCTACAAGAAATGTTTATGTTAGAATTTAACTTGAGGATTTTGCATTTATGAGCAATGGGATGATGAGAACACTTTCTAGTTTATTCTTTATGCATCTTGATGTCAAACTTTGGTTGATACATTCATACTATAAATGATTATAAATAACCGAAATTCGAGCTCACGAATTACATCTCATAAGAATGTAATTACCAAATGACACCACCTCAACTGATATTAAAACTGAAGATTTGTGTATCTTCGGTTAAGTGTCTGCAAATAGATAGTACTTTGCAACATTATTTACAATTAATCTGACAGCAGCGATGGTAGTTCCGACTGTCAGGAGAGAAAATACAACGATAATGGCCCAATGCCAGACCTTCCGATCAAACTTTGCTGTTTCACCTTTCACCTAAAAAATAAAAACATAGTATAAGATTAAACTTCTAAAAAAAACATTGCAGTCGAGAATATGAAGGTTAAAGGTATAAGCAAAAATTGCAGTCGGGAAAATTAAACTTCTAAAAAAAAAAAACTTCACCTTGATATATATCATACTCGGGAATATGAAGGTTAAAGGGATAAGCAAAAACGATCCTAATAAGTTCACGAAATCTCCCATGAAAGGAAATGCCGCTGCCACCAGTGTGTTGAGTGTGAATAGAAATCCTCGTAGGCCAAATAGACGTTTAATGTTTGCTCTAGAATGTATGCCTTGGTCAAGTTTGAGGAACTTGGTATCGAGTGCCTCGTGAACAGGTGCAATAAATGCCTAGAGTCCAAATGGTAAACGATTAATTGCATAAAAAGGTTACCAAGTTTTGGTCTCGGTTCTATTTTAGGTAACAGACTTGCTTTAGCCAGAAAAAAAACAATCAAAGTTTTAAACACGTCAAATTACCTAAAAGGTTGGTTAAAACTTTGATTGTTTTTCTAGACCAACAAAGGTTGGTTCCCGAAAATGGAATGAGACCAAATTATGCCGTTGACCGAAAGGAAAACTATGAGTAAGTAAAATATTCATGATTTAGATTTTGATTAAGAAACCATAAGAACGAGCATCTTACGTGTTGGGAAATTATGGATTGAGTGAATGCTACTGAGTTAATAAGGACCTTAGCCCATCTTGGTCCGGTTATGTCCTCAGGAAGATACTCGGAGACTGTTGAACCGTATGCCCAATATCCGGCTAAACTCACACCATAATAAAACGCCAAACCCACACTAAATTGTAAATGCAAAGCTTTTCTCATGTTCTTAACAGCCGGCATTTTTAGAGTTGACTACAATACATATATAACATAAGTCAGTAACTATTTAAGCTAAAAAAATAAAAACCGAAAAGATTTTGGGAGGTCGTAACCTGTATCTCTGGTATAATACCAGCCGAGTTGCAAGTGACAATGGCTGATATTGCACAAAAACCATTAAATACCTTGGATGCGTTGGTTCCTTTAATTCCGTAGTCCGTGACTCTGTTAGAGTTCAATCCTATATAATGTATAAATTTCCCATGATCACGAAAGTCGCATTAATCGAGAGATGCTTAAAATGCAAACATTTAGTTGACATGAATTACCTACCATCGTGTATTACAACTACCAAAAGAACGACGATGTAGGTGAACGTAAGGATTGTTGAAATAACCAACCACTTTCCCATCGACGATATTGTTGGGACTAATATTGAAAATATAAAGTAGGCTGCACCCGTTATCATGATAAAATATTGGAGACGTAAAGGAGAGCCACCAAATTCTGCGTTAATTTCCTGTTTTTTAAAACATTAGGTGTGAATTAAAACAAATATACCGAATTCAAAATAAACGTGCTTGATACCTTCAACGCCATCCCTCCAAGAAGTATGAATCCCATATTTGTAAGTAGTAGGATCAAAATTTGCGCAATCCAAGTAAGATAAAACATTTCTTGGCCTATAGATGAAAGAAAAAAGCATAAATTATCAAATTAGCTAAAAAGAATTTAAAATTTTAGTATGCTTCAAGTATGTATAAAATGAAACTTGCCAAAAAGAGAGCCCATAAGATCTCTATATCTAATGAAGCGTTGACCGTCTACAAAGTGAAATCCTGCCAAAAGCCAGCTAGAATATGCAGTAAAGACTGCAACCGCTAGTAGACTAATTAAGCCCCAAGTCCATCCTAGAGATACCAACATTAGATTCGAATAGCTCAAGATGTAACCACAACTGTAACCTGTTACTAGCAGCACTCCGACTTGCCCCCATGAATCTAAAAAAATTCAAAAAACAAAACAAATTCGAAAATTTTGTTAAAAGAAAATGAAAAGGAAGGAAGTTTGTTATGTTAGTTAGGTGTCACTGACCATGGTCGATAGTATGAGCGGAAACTAAGACACCCTTTTGTTCTGTTTCCATTTTCAAAGCATGTATTTCCTTCTTGTGTTCAGTTGCTGATACATATATATATTGTTGTTGGAATATAAAGTTAGTGGTGATGGATGTGACATTTATCATGTACCACACGGCTAGAAAATAGGCGAGTCATGTAGCTACTGATAAAGTTTGAGTGATAGAACTGCCTAATTCACAAATCTAGGACTCTGGTGCAGTTTGGTTTCACCATGTGAGTAGTCATGACTCATGACTCATGAATGTCGTAGCAACTTGGTATATGTAGTTAACTTTATGCTTTTTCTCTTCTAGTGGTTTTATCCGAATCATGAATCATGATACATATATAGTGTCAAATAATAAACGAGTACTTTTGGGTACATGTCAAAATGAGTTAAGTCGTGTGGAGCTAAAACAATTTTCGCGGGCTGCTCTTGATTTGTATAATAATATAAACTTTTAAATAAAATATTATGATTTAGTAGTTTTTATTATGAATTAAAAATACATTTCGGACAAATTTTGACCCATTTGACTTCATTTGACCCGTTTACTTTTAAGCTATACTCTTAAATGTATCACTATAATAATGGGAAAATGATCTCCGAAACTAGCAACACTCATCTTGCGTACAATTATGGGTTAGACCGCGTGCAGTTCATGTCCCAACAGTTTATTTATGAATTACACGCGCTTTATGCCTCAACACTTTTTTTTTTTATGGATTGCGCACGTTTTAACTCAGAGTTGTACGCAAGATGCATGTTGCTAGCAACACTATTCTTTTCCAAGTTATAATAATAGTTAAGATAAATATGATGGTTCTGCATTAAGGAAATGTTATTACTTTAAACTAAACAAATTATGGTGTAAGTGGAGGCTGGAGAGTGGAGATAGAATGAGACCTATTCGCCTTTCTTTAATACTTGATAACTTGAAGATCTTAACTTCAATATCTTTGATTCCCTCAATTATTTTGAGAAAGGGGGGGTAACCATTAATGGATGGCTCATAAAAGTTTCAACCTATTGAGCTTTTTAAGAGCAAACATTTTCCCATGAGGATAAGCACATAAAAGAAAAGTTCAATTATTGTATGTTTTCTAGTAAGCAAGGCATGAATAATTCCAATATGATTGAAATATGGTGGCCTAAAATCTCACCAACTTGCTGAACACACAATAAAGATAAAGGGGTTAGGCTTTTGCTTGGCAAATATAGTAATCCCAACTCTAATATCGTAGGTTAGTAAGACATTAATGCCATATATTATGATTGTGATATATCATTTCTTGCAAGCTTATGTCGCGCATTCTAGTCGTTTCAAAATTTACGGAATTGATTTATAGACGTAAATTTCACTTAAATTTGTATGCTAGAACATAATGTCAAACACTGTCCTTTTATTTTGGGATAATGTATTGTGGATATTCGATCAACCGTTAAAACATTTAGAGTTCCCCACTCACTATTCATATTTGTATCTTCTCATGACACGATTTCTCTCTTAGATTTGCAGGAACATTATTATCTATGAAGCAGAAATATCATACATAAGGCTTGATCAATTTTATCTAGAGTTGATTTTTTTTTCAAATCATAGTATTTAAGTTTCGATTACAAAAAACACTATTCTTGTAAGAATAGTATAGAAACAGAAGATGCTGAGTGTAAAAATGAGCATTTTTAGACCAAATGAGTAGAGTAAAACTTCTACTTTTTGTTCAAAGTTGTTCATTTGTAACTTGTAACACCCCAAAGTTTGTAAATGGTTAAATTTGTAATAAAAATTTATAAAAAGGACCTTATATGTTTAAGTCTCAAATTTTGTGACAACCCGTCATTTTGAGGTATTAATCGTTACCGTATCTTTTATTTTATTCGCAATTGTTTTTAACCCTTGTGATTTCGCTTTGTTTTTAATTCACGCTTAATTTTATGTGTCGGGTTTTATGTTTTTTTGTTGCTTCGTCCCTCGTGACGTAAGTGTTATAGTTACCTAAGTACCGAATAGTTAGTATTCTCGTGTTTTAAGTTAGGGTATTTATGCCATTATCGTCGGTTTAAAATTAACATTTTTAAAAATCTATTACATAGTTAGTCCTCTAACTAAATCTATTACAAAGTTAGTCCTTTAACGGGAACTAACAGAATCTGTTACAAATTCAGTCCTTTAAACGGAGACTTAACGGAAGGGGTTAAAACGCAGCCCGCTGCGCCGCAGTAGCTCCTTACTGCAACGCAGCAGCTGGTCTGACAGATCATGCCAAAACGACTTTTTGATCAATTCCTTGAGATTCTCCAACTTTTGACCACGTGAATTGTTCTGCATTATGCCCAAAATGAGTATGCTAGATTCAATTGTGGATCTCAAGTACCTTCTACACACTTTCTCTTTCCACATTTCCAAGTTCATATCACACTTTCATCTCTTCTTTTCATTCACAAAGTTCTCATCACTAACTCTCTTTTCTCTCATTATTTTCAGAGAAGTTGAGAGCTCTTACAAGCATCTTGAGGTGAAATTTAAGCAAACAAGGTTGTGCAGTTTTCTCATACATCCATCCTCTCATCTCACACCATTTTCGATAAGTTTCTTCATGACATTTCTTCACTTTCCTCGCACATTTGTTGGAGATTTCTAACACAAACTTTGTTTACTTGTTTTATAAGGTTTCCTTCTCTGTTTTTATCTTCTACTCTTAGAGTTCGACTATCATCTCGAAGAACCTTCGTTCTTGAGTTTGTGGTAACTAAATTCCTCCATAATCCCTTTATTTTCCTTTCATTTTGAACTCTATGCTAATGGTGGAATTTGTTGTGTTTTGGAGTCGGATATCTCATCACCACACCACCAAAGCTCACCTTCCGGGTTCGTGTTCTTAACATTCTCGAGATTGTAGATTTTGCGGGTGACGACGGTACTTTCGTTGTTCTCCTTAACTTCTCTTTTCCTTGTCTTCCGGTTTTAGCATTAAAATGGTTAGGTTAACATATTAGACGAAATATTTGGACAAATCATGAAATCTGGACTAAGACATAACTCAAAATGTGTTAAATGTTATATTTGACCAAAAGTAACTTATTAGTATTATTATTATGTAAAACCTCATATATAAATATGTATAAGACTTGGTAAATACAATTTGGACAGTTTATAAATCATCTTAAATTGTATCGTAAATCGGATTTCGACAAAACGTCAAAAACAAGCAATATGTCTAGCCATTGCGCCGCAGTAGCCCCTTACTGCGACGCAGCGGGCATTTTCCTCGAACTTTCAGAAACTGCAATCAGGTGACCGCGATGTAGTAACTTACTGGTGCGTCGCAGTAGAGCCTCATAATGTATTTTAGGTATTTTAGACGACTAAAAACGTATATATATATATATATATATATATATATTTATATTATTATACGTAAAAGTAGTAAATATTGTTAAATACGCGTATTTGGACTCAAAGACGTCAACGTCATCATGAATGTTATATTACTTATTAAAAACGAACGTTTTACTTATATTTCGACAAATGCACTTATGTTCCAAAACGCGATCGTAATCTAAAATAGTAAAAATAATGCTTTTACGTCACACTTTCATAAAATCACTTTTGAAACCATTTTTACTCTAATATTTTGAAATCAAATGTTTTAAACTCTTAAAATGTCAAAGTTTGAATTTAATGTTGACTTTGACTTTCCTTCAAAAACGTTGACGTTGACTTTGACTTTGACCAAGTCAACATCTTTGACATTTACCTTGGTCGATCTCAATTAAACTTTGGTAACAGTATTCCTTTCAACCGATATTCCTGTTAGTCATTTCGGCTCAGAATATCATTCCCTTCTAATTGTCATTTATGACGAGAATTATCGATATCTTTCTTATAGTCCTTATTGACTCGGAACATCGTCCATACTATCCGTCACTTTGACTCAACTTGTTATCCGTTGGAATAGTTTAATAAACCTTATAATATAACGTTAACCGACAAGGCTAAACCGTACTAGACTTATAGAGATACTTAGACTATGTTTATCGTTATTATAGTGCGCTTAGGCGGTGGAGTGTTAGCTCCGTGTTGTTGACCCGACATTTGTTGAGCTTATCTTGTGAGTTATTTCGTAGCCCTATTTACCTTAAATATTTTTGGGCTGAAAAGCGTATTTAAAATGTTTGCATATTGCTAAACATTACTGTTAATCTTGTATATCTAGTGGATCAGGATTGCCTTAGATTAGGTGTTCATTAGGCCTCGTTGGGCCCCCCTTATACACTTATTAAGCTTTGATGCCCACGGTTTACATATATATAGATCTATATGGGTTTGACCAAACCCTCATTGCTCGATAGAATGTCCCTATGAGTGGATGTTATGGTCGATTTGGATTATTTGTTGCCTTTGGTTTGACACGCCTTAGGATTGGGGTTATATTTGTGTGGTCAGGTTCAGTGTATGACTAGTCTAGGCAATTGTCACACCCCGCTTAAAGCGGAAACACGGAGCGTTCCAGTTAATGATATCAAGAGTCAAGGATTACAACAATACAACCATAAACAAAACATCGAATCATTTTAATCATGCCATAAAGTATACAAAGTACAATACAAGATCAAAAGTGTACCAAATGTCGAATACAAATACATAGCAAATGTCAAATACGTGGATCATAAAGGAATTACATCAATCAAACGAATTCCAAATACAATAAATAAATGATCCCAAAATAGCATGGCATGATCGACTAAAATCCTCAAACTCCCGAAAAAGCGTTAAAACGACATCAACACATGTTGGTGAATTATTCGCAATATTTAAGTAAAGATTGACCCAATAAAAGATTTAATAAACATAATAAGTTTCAAAAGCATATCTTGTATTATAACCATAGTGTGAGTATAAATACCAAAGATCAAACATACACTAAACCTGACCACCAAATCCCCTAACCTAAGGCGATGTTAAACCAAAGGCAACAAACAATCATACGGCCATAACATCCACTCATAGGGACGTCCTATCGAGCAATGAGGGCTAGGTCAAAACCCATATAGATCTATATATATGCAACCGTGGACAAAAGCTTAACAAGTGTATAAGGGGGGCTTACCAAAGCCTAAGGAACATCTTAATCTAAGGTGATACTAATACACTAGGCAACAAGATATACAACATATAATAGTTTCAAATACGCTTTCCAGCCCAAAATGTAAGAGAAAAGGGGCTACGAATAACTCACAAAATAAGCTCGGCAAGATATCGGGTAAATAATCAATAGGGAGCTAATACTCCGCCGCCTAAGTGCCCTAAACAATACAACATAGTCTAAGTATCTCAATAACATAGTACGGTTTAGCCTTGTCGGTTAAGTTTAATGTTTAAGATTTAATAAAGTATTCCAACGATTTCCAAGTCGTGTCGTGATGACGGGTCCAGGTGACGACGTTCCGCGTCGATAGGGACGATAGGAAAATATCGATAATTTCACGTCATAATGACTATTAGAAAGGAATAACATTCCGAGCCCAAAGAATGACTACCAGGAACATCAGTTGAAAGGAATACTGTTACCAAAGTTTATTGAGATCGACCAAAGTCAACGTCAAAAATGTTGACTTGGTCAAAGTCAAAGATGTTGACTTGGTCAAAGTCAAAGATGTTGACTTGGTCAAAGTCAAATATGTTGACTTGGTCAAAATCAAAGTCAAACATTTGAATGAAAGGTCAAAATTAAAGATGTTGATTTAGATAAGTCAAAAGTCAACAATTTGAAGAAAAGTCAAAGTCAACGATTTATGGAATGGAAGTCAACTTTGAAAATTTAAGAGTAGAAAGTCTTTTTATTTCAAAACAATGAAGTAAAATAATTTAGAACGGTTTTAAATGATTTTGACGAAAAACGTAAGTAAAACGTTAGTTTTTAATAAAATTTGATAATGTTTAAGATAGCGGTGGCGTCTTTGAGTCCAAAGACGTTATTTTTGGCGTTATATATTACTTTTATACATAATAGGTTATTTGTACAAGTGTTTAAAGTTTGGAAACCGTCAAAAATGTGAGTTTTAGGCTTCACTGCGGCGTTCCAGAGGGTAGGACGCCGCTGTGACTTTCAAAAATTTCAGAAAAGCAAAATTTATGGCCCGCTGCGCCGTCCTGGTGCAAGGAACAGCGCACAGGTCTGTTTAGTTGGAGAATTTTTGCGTTTTAGTCGTGAACAGGTTCGTTTGGCGTTTTAGAGTAAAAGTGTAAACTGACCAAAAGTTATTTTTGGTTCATTTAGTATTTACCAAGTGTCATATATACTTATATTTGTCGTTTTACATATTATTATAGTAAATACGTTAATTTTCGGTTTATAACACATTTTAACATACTTTACATGTTTTAAAGTCCAAAGTTCCAAGATTAAAGGTGTTGGTCTACTATTATAACCTAACCATTTACAAGGCTTAACCGAAATAGATAAAAATGAAAGGAAGTAGTTTAGAGAATGTAATGATTTTACCGATTTCACCCGCAAGACGAATAGATACTTGATGCTTGCAAGGATTTGGAGAGAGACTTGATGGTGGTGGTGAGGAGGTAATCAACACAAAAATCCACCGATTAGCAAAAGTCTTAAAAGAAAGAAAATAAAGATTTTCGGAGAAACTTTCTTACCAAAATACGTTATGGAGTTTTCCTTCAAAAGGTAGCCAACTCCATGTGTGGTGGTAGATTATGAGGAAGTAAAGACTTCCATTTATTACAAACATAAGGTATATGTTAGAAATTTCTCAAATGTGAAGAAATATGGAAAGATTTGGAGAGTTTACTTACCAAAACCAAAATGTGACTTTTCTCCAAAATGTCACCGAAACTCCTTGAACACAAGATGGAATGGAAGTAAATGCTTGGTAAGACAAGGGAAACAAGGTTATAAGTTAGAAACTCCAACCAACTGGAAGAAAAGAGAAGAAAATGGGGAAATTTGCAAAACATAACTTACCGAAATGTGTAGAATTGAAGGGTGTTTGCAAGAGATAATTTCTCTAACTTGATTACTTGGATTCTCACTTCATTAGTGGTGTATTATGTTCTAAATTCCCTGGAATATTTGAGAGAAAAGAAGTGTTTTGAATGGAGTGAGAATGAGAGAAAAGTGTTAAAGTATTTTTGATGTTAAAATTGGAATTAAGGAAACATAGGAAGTGTAAACCATCTCTAGATTCACAAACTTATCAATCACACCCAAATGGGGCAAGTTACAACAGGAATCACGTGGTTAAAGTTGGTTACATTTCAAGCAATTTGACCCAAAAGTCGATTTGGAAACTAGCTGAAAATGGCGGGTGTGCGGCGTCCTAGGGGACACAACGGCGCAGCGCGCCCAAATTTCCCTTTAGGACGTCGTCCTAAAGGATAGAACGGCGCACCCCATCCGAATTCTGACAGTTTCCATTAAATCTCCGTTAAAAGGACCAGATTTGTAACAGATTCCGTTAAAGGACTAATTTTATAATAGAATAAGTCAGAGGACTAACTTTGTAATGAATTTTCGAAATATGATTTTCTTAACCGACGTTCAAGGCGTAAACACACTACTTTAATAACGTGAGTATACTAACTATTAGGCACTTAGGTGGTTCTAAAGCTTCCGTCTCGAGAGACAAAGTAATCAAAACACATAAACCCGACTCAAATGCATAAAACGTGAGTAAAATAAAGCGAAATGCAAGGGTCTAAATCATTGCGAATAAAAAGAGTAATATTCAATAAATAGAATATACCTCGAAAAGACGGATTGTCACAGCTGTGACAACCGCAAATTTTGAGGTATTAATTCCGAGTTTAACTTTTACTATTCTTCATTATTTCATTTTGACCCATCTTATTATTTCGATATATCGATTATTTACACTTGCGTTCGTGTCGGATTACGTTTACTATCTTTTTGTTTTATGTCCTTTGCGACTAAAACGTTTATTCAACTAAGTGCCTAGCAATTTTAAGTATTCTCGTAGGTTAATATTGACATTTTAAAGCCTTCGTCTTTTCGAGAAAATTAAAGTTTAAAAAGTTACAAAATCTACCCTAAAACTAAAAATCTATTACAAGGTTAGTCCTTAACGGAATATGTTACAAATTCAGTCCTTTTAACGGACAAGTTAACGGACCAGTTAAGTCCACGAATGCTGCAGCATTCCCTCAAATGGCGCCGCATTCTGGAGCTTTTCAGACCATGACAAAAATCGTTGTGTTGCTTTATTGGAACCCCAACTCACATGCAACAATGTGATTTCTGCCCAAAACTTGCTCTAATTGGTATGGATGAGTAAATTATGGATCCTTGACCATTTCAACTCATCTCTCATTCCAATTTTGACCCTTAAACCAATTTCAACCCATTTGGTCAAATTTGTGTCTCTCTCTAGAACTCAAACTCTCTCTAATTCCTTTCAATTCCAGGAACTTTGAGAGAGAGAAATAACATTCCAAAGTGATATTTGAGAAGAGAAAGACCATTAGAAGACTTCATTTGGCTCATACAAATTCCGGTAAGCATTCTACCTTCATAAACTCATCTTTGACTTTTTATTCTAACTTCTTTTCTTGAACTCAAGGAGTTTGCTAATCAAACTCTTACATTTTTGCAAGGGATTTAACTTCAAGGTTTCATTTCCGTCTTACTCTAGAGTTGGAGGAAACTATTCCACCTTTAGGAAATCGGTAAGTAAAAGCCTTGTAAAATACTTTCTTCCTTTATCTTTCCTTCTTAAGAATACATTTCTAACATTTCATATTTCTTGCCTAAATGGAGCCTTTTCTCCATACCTTGCTTGGAAAACTCTTCCGACTCTTCTTAGAGTTCAAGAGTTTATTCCGGTGAAACTTTCATTGTCGAGAACAAGTAGCATTAACTTTACATACCGCGAGGGTATGTATAAGTGTTAGATACGACATTTAGTTGTCGGGAAAGAGAAGAAGTGATAGATACGACATTTAGTTGTCAGGAATGAGAAGAAGTGATAGATACGACATTTAGTTGTCGGGAAAGAGAAGAAATGATAGATACGACATTTAGTTGTCGGGAAAAGAGAAGAAATGATGATACGACATTTAGTTGTCGGGAATGAGAAGAAGTGATAGATACGACATTTAGTTGTAGATACGACATTTAGTTGTCGGGAATGAGAAGAAGTGATAGATACGACATTTAGTTGTCGGGAAAGAGAAGAAATGATAGATACGACATTTAGTTGTCGGGAAAGAGAAGAAGTGATAGATACGACATTTAGTTGTCGGGAAAGAGAAGAAGTGTTAGATACGACAATGTGATTGTCGGGAAGAGAAAAGAAGTAATTGTATAGAATGAAAGAATAGATTTTTAAAGTAGTCGTGTTAGATGTGATTAACATAATCGAAAGGTATACTCACTAGCTTAACGCTAATATATTATGTTAATTGTATGTTTTGTAGGTAATCGAGTTTTATGGCAAGGCAAGCTAAAGAAGAAGGGAAGGGGACCGTATTGTGGAGATTAAATGTTAGAAAAATGTTTTTGTAAGAGCTTCCGCTCCAAATTGTAAAATGAGATGTTAATGGACTTTTGTCGTTGATTAATGAGATGAAATAAGTAACACCTTAGAATGATTGATAAATGTTTTTAAAAAAAAAAAAAAAGTGTGTATTTGGTTCTGGGTGTTACAAGTTGGTATCAGAGCCTTGACTTGTGTGAGTCGAGTATCTAGTCAATACTTGAACCCAAGTTGAGGCTTTGTAATGAAAGATCATTGGGGAAGAAGCTTGCCTTGCGGAGAAGATAAGAGTAAGTAAAGTTTTTGTAAGTGAAGTAAGATTTATTGTTAGAAATTGATCATGCTCTAGTTTAAGATATGCAATGTTAAGTATTGCGTGTACAGGAGTTTGATGTATTTAGAGTTAACGTCTGGCCAACGTTAATGTTGAACATGTTATACAAGAATATATCCGTTATGGTTGATGAATGTTATATGAATGGCAAGTAAGGTTAGAAAGTATATACTAGAAGTATATACTTGCGTTTATGTTTATATTAGTATATGTTGATAATTATAATTGCGTATATTATAATTTTTATATTTTGTTAGCAGTATATTTTCTTATTAGTAGAATTTGAGAGGGAAGAAGTAGTTGTTATAAAGAAGATGAGATAGAATTTGGATGTTTAGTAATGGTGGCTAATGAAATTAGCCCAGCTTTTAGAAAGGTAATGTCATTTTTATATGAAGAGGATTAGAGAAAATGTGTTAGAAGTTTCTTTACGGAAATGGGTAATATGATTTACATAGAGACGGAATTTTAGTCCACGGTTATTTAGACCGTTTAGAAAAAAAAAATTTGTTTTAAGAATTAGAAATTGTTTATTTGTTAGAGTTATTCGAGATAGTATATGATATAGAAATTGATGAAAAGTTGATTTATGTTGAAAACGATAGTTATTTTGACCAAAAAGTGAAGCGACTTTAGAATAAGTAAATCAAGGTAGTTAAAATTCTTTGGAATTATGGAAAAAGATCAGATTTTATTTAGAATCCGGAGAGTAAAAGAAGTAAATTTTATTTTTGTTTGTACAAAGAATAGATTTCGGGGACGAAATCGTTAGAAGGAGGGAAGATTTGTAACATCCTAGTTTCGGATAAAGAATATTTTATAGATATATGTTATGTTTTAGTCTTTAATAGAAATTAGAAATGGAAAAGGACTAAATTGGTAAGAAAAATAGTTAGTCTTGGTTAGAAAGGAGTTACATTGTTAACTATTGTGGTTAAATAAGTAAACTTAATAAAGCCTTGAAAGATGAGGGACCAAAAGTGTAATTGTGGAAAATAGATATGAGATGAATTAGAGGTGAATTTCCAGAAGTATCTAGGTGTTTGTGTGTATGTCGGTTGAAAGATGAAATCAAAGAAGAAGAAGATATCAAATTGAAGCTTATTAATAGTGAATTTATTCAATTAAAGTGAAGATTAAAGGTTTAAGAACCTTAGTTTGGTTCTAATGGAAGAAAAAGAAGGTATGATCATATGCTTTAAGTTAATTGATTAAATTGAGTTTGTATTATGTGTTATAACATCATTTAGATGTTTAATTTGAAGATAGAAATGGTTAATTTGGTTAATTTAGATATTTGATTATTTTGGGGATAATCATGAAAGTTGAAGAATTGTTAGAATTAAGCTTTGTTTATATGTTATTTGATGATTAATAATATATATAAAGGTTTAGAAGATTGAAAGATTTATTTATATGAGATTTTGTAAGATTTCATGTTTTAGCTTAAATGGGTGAAAAGATGAATTGTTATGTAGAAATATTTATTATTGTGAGAATGATTTAGAATGAAAGAATTAATGTTAAGAATGATTATTATCATGTTTATGATAGAAAAGATAAGTTAAATGTACTTGAATATGTAATTGGGTGAAATGGTGTTAAGTATGTTATGATAGTTGCCAAACGGGTCATGTGACCCGTTAAGAGGTGGCAAATGGGTAAGAAATGGTTAAAGGGAAGAAAAGATTTCTTGCAATGTGTTGTTTGTGTTTGATGTAAGGTGTTTAAAGAGTTAAAATGCTTATTTGTGCATTAGAGAGTTAAATGGGTCAAAAGACCCAAGGAGTGGCAAGTTGGGTAGAATTTGCCATAAGTGTTAGAAAGTGTTAGAAAGAGTTAGAAATAATTAGAAAGAGTTGTAATGAGGTTAATACATATGTTTATATGTATGTAAGATATATTGAAAGAAAGATTTGTGTTTGGTTGTAAAAACGCAGATTTGGAGAAATCAAGTAAAAGGGAGAGCTTGGTATGTTGTAGCTTAATCCGATTTCGAGGTGAGTATACAAAGCTTATTTAATATATGTTGAATGTTTATATTTGTATGTAAATATATTGGAGAGTTGATTTATATACTAGTTATATATATGGTTGAGTTGTTAGTAGAAATGAGAACTAGAAGTGCCGTAAATTAACATGTAAGTGCAGGAAACGATCAAAAATGGAAATCACCTCAGCTACTGGTCTAGTTGCGCCGCAACTGGGACTCAGTAGCCAAGGGTGATTTCCAGAATGTTTAGTTGCGGAGCAACTAGTGCCTAAATCAGTTTTTAGTAAGTTTTAAGGTAGTTTAAGCATGGGAATGATATCCTAACATATTATCATGTTAGAGAAGAATAGAGAAGACATTTATATGACGTCAAGAAGTAGAAATGACTTTCATTAGTCGGGGAGAAGTAGAGTTAACTATGTACATACCGCGAGGGTATGCATACGACTTTGATAGTCGGGGAGAATTAAGAACCAACTTTATATAGTTGGAAGAAGAGAAAGATGAGACTTTAATTAGTCTTGGAATATTTTGTAATCAATGATAAAGTATATATTGTTGAGCATATAACGAGAATTAAACCGTAGAGGCCTTGTTATGATTCTTAATTATGTTTATGGTTATTAATTAAGTTATGGCGGTTATTTATCTTATGGTTATTTATATTACGATTAAATTATGTTATAAATTGTTATAATGAAAAGAAGTTGACTTTCAATAGTCGAGAAGAAGTAGCATCAACTTTACATACCGCGAGGGTTTGTATAAGTGATAGATACGAAAATTTGATTTTCAAATAAAGAGATAGAATATAAATGAGTTGATGACCCGAGTTAATAGATTGTTTATAGAAAGAGATAGAATATAAATGGGTTGATGACGCGAGTTAATAGATTGTTTATAGAAAGAGATAGAATATAAATGGGTTGATGACCCGAGTTAATAAATTGTTTATAGAAAGAGATAGAATATAAATGGGTTGATGACCCGAGTTAATAGATTGTTTATAGAAAGAGATAGAATATAAATGAGTTGATGACCCGAGTTAATAGAGTGTTTATAGAAAGAGATAGAATATAAATGGGTTGATGACCCGAGTTAATAGATTGTTTATAGAAAGAGATAGAATATAAATGGGTTGATGACCCGAGTTAATAGAGTGTTTATAGAAAGAGATAGAATATAAATGGGTTGATGACCCGAGTTAATAGATTGTTTATAGAAAGAGATAGAATATAAATGGGTTGATGACCCGAGTTAGTAGATTGTTTATAGAAAGAGATAGAGTATAAATGGGTTAATGACCCGAGTTAGTAGATCGTTTATAGAATTGGGTCGGGAGACCTTTATTGTTGAGAATGTTTAATAAATGTGAATGAGAAGATATGTAGTTAAATGGGTTATGAAGTTAATGAGTTGAACACATGATGTGAACTCATTAGTTATGTGTAGACTTGTGTATAGCAGTATAGAGGTAGTAAATGTTTATTATTGTTGTTTGAATGATATTTTCAGATATATATATATATATGTTATAATTGATTCTTGATGATTTGAAGAATTTTATGTGTATGAAGTATATTATAAATTGTTATAAGAAAAAGAATGGTTAGATGATTGTCGGAAAAGAAAAGAGGTCGACTTTCATTGTCGAGAAGAAGTAGCATTAACTTTACATACCACGAGGGTATGTATAAGTGTTAGATACGACATTTAGTTGTCGGGAAAGAGAAGAAGTGATAGATACGACATTTAGTTGTCAGGAATGAGAAGAAGTGATAGATACGACATTTAGTTGTCGGGAAAGAGAAGAAATGATAGATACGACATTTAGTTGTCGGGAAAAGAGAAGAAATGATAGATACGACATTTAGTTGTCGGGAATGAGAAGAAGTGATAGATACGACATTTAGTTGTCGGGAATGAGAAGAAATGATAGATACGTCATTTAGTTGTCGGGAATGAGAAGAAGTGATAGATACGACATTTAGTTGTCGGGAAAGAGAAGAAATGATAGATACGACATTTAGTTGTCGGGAAAGAGAAGAAGTGATAGATACGACATTTAGTTGTCGGGAAAGAGAAGAAGTGTTAGATACGACAATGTGATTGTCGGGAAGAGAAAAGAAGTAATTGTATAGAATGAAAGAATAGAATTTTATAGTAGTCGTGTTAAATGTGATTAACATAATCGAAAGGTATACTCACTAGCTTAACGCTAATATATTATGTTAATTGTATGTTTTGTAGGTAATCGAGTTTTATGGCAAGGCAAGCTAAAGAAGAAGGGAAGGGGACCGTATTGTGGAGATTAAATGTTAGAAAAATGTTTTTGTAAGAGCTTCCGCTCCAAATTGTAAAATGAGATGTTACTTTTGTCGTTGATTAATGAGATGAAATAAGTAACACCTTAGAATGATTGATAAATGTTTTTTTTTTTTTTTTTTTTACAAAAAGTGTGTATTTGGTTCCTGGTGTTACAAGTTGGTATCAGAGCCTTGACTTGTGTGAGTCGAGTATCTAGTCAATACTTGAACCCAAGTTGAGGCTTTGTAATGAAAGATCATTGGGGAAGAAGCTTGCCTTGCATAGAAGATAAGAGTAAGTAAAGTTTTTGTAAGTGAAGTAAGATTTATTGTTAGAAATTGATCATGCTCTAGTTTAAGATATGCAATGTTAAGTATTGCGTGTACAGGAGTTTGATGTATTTAGAGTTAACGTCTGGACAACGTTAATGTTGAACATGTTATACAAGAATATATCCGTTATGGTTGATGAATGTTATATGAATGGCAAGTAAGGTCAGAAAGTATATACTAGAAGTATATACTTGCGTTTATGTTTATATTAGTATATGTTGATAATTATAATTGCGTATATTATAATTTTTATATTTTGTTAGCAGTATATTTTCTTATTAGTAGAATTTGAGAGGGAAGAAGTAGTTGTTATAAAGAAGATGAGATAGAATTTGGATGTTTAGTAATGGTGGCTAATGAAATTAGCCAAGCTTTTAGAAAGGTAACGTCATTTTTATATGAAGAGGATTAGAGAAAATGTGTTAGAAGTTTCTTTACGGAAATGGGTAATATGATTTACATAGAGACGGAATTTTAGTCCACGGTTATTTAGACCGTTTAGAAATTTTTTTTTTGTTTTAAGAATTAGAAATTGTTTATTTGTTAGAGTTATTCGAGATAGTATATGATATAGAAATTGATGAAAAGTTGATTTATGTTGAAAACGATAGTTATTTTGACCAAAAAGTGAAGCAACTTTAGAATAAGTAAATCAAGGTAGTTAAAATTCTTTGGAATTATGGAAAAAGATCAGATTTTATTTAGAATCCGGAGAGTAAAAGAAGTAAATTTTATTTTTGTTTGTACAAAGAATAGATTTCGGGGACGAAATCGTTAGAAGGAGGGAAGATTTGTAACATCCTAGTTTCAGATAAAGAATATTTTATAGATATATGTTATGTTTTAGTCTTTGTTAGAAATTAGAAATGGAAAAGGACTAAATTGGTAAGAAAAATAGTTAGTCTTGGTTAGAAAGGAGTTACATTGTTAACTATTGTGGTTAAATAAGTAAACTTAATAAAGCCTTGAAAGATGAGGGACCAAAAGTGTAATTGTGGAAAATAGATATGAGATGAATTAGAGGTGAATTTCCAGAAGTATCTAGGTGTTTGTGTGTATGTCGGTTGAAAGATGAAATCAAAGAAGAAGAAGATATCAAATTGAAGCTTATTAATAGTGAATTTATTCAATTAAAGTGAAGATTAAAGGTTTAAGAACCTTAGTTTGGTTCTAATGGAAGAAAAAGAAGGTATGATCATATGCTTTAAGTTAATTGATTAAATTGAGTTTGTATTATGTGTTATAACATCATTTAGATGTTTAATTTGAAGATAGAAATGGTTAATTTGGTTAATTTAGATATTTGATTATTTTGGGGATAATCATGAAAGTTGAAGAATTGTTAGAATTAAGCTTTGTTTATATGTTATTTGATGATTAATAATATATATAAAGGTTTAGAAGATTGAAAGATTTATTTATATGAGATTTTGTAAGATTTCATGTTTTAGCTTAAATGGGTGAAAAGATGAATTGTTATGTAGAAATATTTATTATTGTGAGAATGATTTAGAATGAAAGAATTAATGTTAAGAATGATTATTATCATGTTTATGATAGAAAAGATAAGTTAAATGTACTTGAATATGTAATTGGGTGAAATGGTGTTAAGTATGTTATGATAGTTGCCAAACGGGTCATGTGACCCGTTAAGAGGTGGCAAATGGGTAAGAAATGGTTAAAGGGAAGAAAAGATTTCTTGCAATGTGTTGTTTGTGTTTGATGTAAGGTGTTTAAAGAGTTAAAATGCTTATTTGTGCATTAGAGAGTTAAATGGGTCAAAAGACCCAAGGAGTGGCAAGTTGGGTAGAATTTGCCATAAGTGTTAGAAAGTGTTAGAAAGAGTTAGAAATAATTAGAAAGAGTTGTAATGAGGTTAATACATATGTTTATATGTATGTAAGATATATTGAAAGAAAGATTTGTGTTTGGTTGTAAAAACGCAGATTTGGAGAAATCAAGTAAAAGGGAGAGCTTGGTATGTTGTAGCTTAATCCGATTTCGAGGTGAGTATACAAAGCTTATTTAATATATGTTGAATGTTTATATTTGTATGTAAATATATTGGAGAGTTGATTTATATACTAGTTATATATATGGTTGAGTTGTTAGTAGAAATGAGAACTAGAAGTGCCGTAAATTAACATGTAAGTGCAGGAAACGATCAAAAACGGAAATCACCTCAGCTACTGGTCTAGTTGCGCCGCAACTGGGACTCAGTAGCCAAGGGTGATTTCCAGAATGTTTAGTTGCGGAGCAACTAGTGCCTAAATCAGTTTTTAGTAAGTTTTAAGGTAGTTTAAGCATGGGAATGATATCCTAACATATTATCATGTTAGAGAAGAATAGAGAAGACATTTATATGACGTCAAGAAGTAGAAATGACTTTCATTAGTCGGGGAGAAGTAGAGTTAACTATGTACATACCGCGAGGGTATGCATACGACTTTGATAGTCGGGGAGAATTAAGAACCAACTTTATATAGTTGGAAGAAGAGAAAGATGAGACTTTAATTAGTCTTGGAATATTTTGTAATCAATGATAAAGTATATATTGTTGAGCATATAACGAGAATTAAACCGTAGAGGCCTTGTTATGATTCTTAATTATGTTTATGGTTATTAATTAAGTTATGGCGGTTATTTATCTTATGGTTATTTATATTACGATTAAATTATGTTATAAATTGTTATAATGAAAAGAAGTTGACTTTCAATAGTCGAGAAGAAGTAGCATCAACTTTACATACCGCGAGGGTATGTATAAGTGATAGATACGACAATTTGATTTTCAAATAAATAGATAGAATATAAATGGGTTGATGACCCGAGTTAATAGATTGTTTATAGAAAGAGATAGAATATAAATGGGTTGATGACCCGAGTTAATAGATTGTTTATAGAAAGAGATAGAATATAAATGGGTTGATGACCCGAGTTAATAGATTGTTTATAGAAAGAGATAGAATATAAATGGGTTGATGACCCGAGTTAATAGAGTGTTTATAGAAAGAGATAGAATATAAATGGGTTGATGACCCGAGTTAATAGAGTGTTTATAGAAAGAGATAGAATATAAATGGGTTGATGACCCGAGTTAATAGAGTGTTTATAGAAATTGTTTATAGAAAGAGATAGAGTATAAATGGGTTAATGACCCGAGTTAGTAGATCGTTTATAGAATTGGGTCGGGAGACCTTTATTGTTGAGAATGTTTAATAAATGTGAATGAGAAGATATGTAGTTAAATTGGTTATGAAGTTAATGAGTTGAACACATGATGTGAACTCATTAGTTATGTGTAGACTTGTGTATAGCAGTATAGAGGTAGTAAATGTTTATTATTGTTGTTTGAATGATATTTTCAGATATATATATGTTATAATTGATTCTTGATGATTAGAAGAATTTTATGTGTATGAAGTATATTATAAATTGTTATAAGAAAAAGAATGGTTAGATGATTGTCGGAAAAGAAAAGAGGTCGAGTTTCATTGTCGAGAAGAAGTAGCATTAACTTTACATACCGCGAGGGTATGTATAAGTGTTAGATACGACATTTAGTTGTCGGGAAAGAGAAGAAGTGATAGATACGACATTTAGTTGTCAGGAATGAGAAGAAGTGATAGATACGACATTTAGTTTTCCGGAAAGAGAAGAAATGATAGATACGACATTTAGTTGTCGGGAAAAGAGAAGAAATGATAGTTACGACATTTAGTTGTCGGGAATGAGAAGAAGTGATAGATACGACATTTAGTTGTCGGGAATGAGAAGAAATGATAGATACGACATTTAGTTGTCGGGAATGAGAAGAAGTGATAGATACGACATTTAGTTGTCGGGAAAGAGAAGAAGTGATAGATACGACATTTAGTTGTCGGGAAAGAGAAGAAGTGTTAGATACGACAATGTGATTGTCGGGAAGAGAAAAGAAGTAATTGTATAGAATGAAAGAATAGATTTTTAAAGTAGTCGTGTTAGATGTGATTAACATAATCGAAAGGTATACGCACTAGCTTAACGCTAATATATTATGTTAATTGTATGTTTTGTAGGTAATGGAGTTTTATGGCAAGGCAAGCTAAAGAAGAAGGGAAGGGGACCGTATTGTGGAGATTAAATGTTAGAAAAATGTTTTTTGTAAGAGCTTCCGCTCCAAATTGTAAAATGAGATGTTAATGGACTTTTGTCGTTGATTAATGAGATGAAATAAGTAACACCTTAGAATGATTGATAAATGTTTTAAAAAAAAAAAAAATGTGTATTTGGTTCTGGGTGTTACATCTACCTAATAAACCATATTCTAACGGCTTTCTTTTTCTTTCTTCTTCTTAGTGTTTCTTATCCTCCACTCTCACTTGGAAGTCTTTTCCGGCGAAGTCCTTGAGCCTTCTAACCGTTTCAAGACTTTTCGGTAAAAATTACCTTTCTACCCTTACTTACTCTTTTCTTTATTTTCCTTTTTGACACCTTAAAAACTATCCTAAAAACATGTTAATATGATTAAAATGTCTTATGACACTAAATATCTTAAAATGGCTTTAAAACTTTATAACTTGCCATGTTAATAGGTTATTAGAAAACTTAACCGAAAATGTTATGTTTAACATATATAAAAACCGGATAATAACATATAAGTTTATTAGTAAATTCCTTATCGAAAATGTTCCAACACTTCTCTTGAATATTAGTGGACTCGTAAGAAATCTAAGTAATCTATATCTAAATATTACTATAAACGAACTTAACGAAAAATAGCTAAAATCTTGTAAAATCTTGTAAAATATATATATGTATGAAAATCTATATTTTATAAACTACTTATAAGTTATTTGACTAAATAATTCTAATTAACAATCTGTAACTATTCACTTAAAACTCGAACTAACTAACCGGCACCATAACGACTTAAACGATTTTTACCAAAAACTGAAATATAGCTGACTGACCCCCGAATGCGCCGCATTCCAGGCAGTTACAGCACCGTTTCGTTTTGTTACGTATTTTGACGATTTTAAGCATACGTAAACCTATTTTTAGTATACGTAAAGTATTATACACTGATAAACATATGTTTTGGACTCAAAACATAAGCGTAATCTTAAACAAAATATTATTTACTAAAACATACTTTGAAACGTCCTTTTTTCGTTAAAACGGTTATTTCTCCAAAAACGACTGAATCTTTGATGTTAAACTTAATCTCTTAAACAAACTTTATGAAACTGATTTCTAATCATATTTTATTCAAATATTCAAAATATATCTTTAAAAATATTCAAACGAGTCAAAGGTTGACTTTTGTTGACTTTGACTTCCTTTCAAAACGGTTGACTTTCGTTGAATTTGACCAAGTTATCTATCTTTGATATTAACTTCGGTTAACTTTGACTTTAGTTGACTTTGATTGGTTGACGTTGACCATAGTTGACTTTGACTTCTGTTGACGTTGACTTTGGTTGACTTTGACTAAATCTAATACTCCTTTCAACGATATTCCTAGTAGTCACTTTGGGCTCGGATATCATTCCTATCTAATCATATTTATAAACTTGAATAATCGATATTTCTAGAAGTCGTTATCGGCTCGAAATGTCAAATATTTTTATTCGTCTTCTCGTTACGACCTATCGCCGGAGGATTCGACGACTTTAAATCTAATTACTTATCATTCGTCTAAACTCTACTAAACTCTAATATTTAATATAACTTTAATTAATACGAGGCTAAACCTATTACATTAGAGATACTTAGACCTTTTATGTCTTATGCTAGGGCACTTAGGCGGTGGATCTTATACCGCGTATCTTTGAGTTTCCGACACTCTTACGCTTTATTTTACGCTTTACGCTACCTGTGAGTTATTCGATGCCCTTTTACCGCTTTTATAAATTTTACTTCGGGCATGATTAGCGTAACTTAATTTTATATATCTTGTTTATGCAAATTAGATTATGATGTCTTAGTATTATCGTGTTGTCTTACTTACTTATACGGCCTTGGTGGTAGTATAAGGCCCCATATACACACTTGTCAACTCTTATTGAGCCTACGGATATATATATAGATCTATTTGGGTTTAACAAACCCTCATCGCCGTATTGGGATTTTGTCGGTGTGCGGTCCTTGCGGTCTGATGTTATTACCGTATTATTTCATTGACTAAACTTAGCTTAACACACTAAGGGGGTTGTTGCCTTTTATGTTTAGGTTCAAGTGTACTATTCTAGGCTAAGGAATGTTCATATTGCTATTTGCTATTTTAAATCAAGATATATGTTTATTACTAATGATTTTACTAAACCTTTCTATTTTCGGGTCAAAAGCTTTACTACTTATGATTTATTAATTTTACGAATAACCCACCAACATTGTGTTGACAACGTTTTTAACGCTATTTCAGGGATTTGAGGTTACTACTTGATGACTTTTGTATGACTACGTGGATCTTGCTTGGGAACTTGTTTTGCTATGATTAGTTCTATTAGGATCCGTATGTCGATTATGTATTTGTTTTATTTCCCGAACTTATGTACTTTGTAACATTTGTAACTCGATAACTTATATTTAATTCGATGTTACCCTTTTGTTATTTAATTTGTTGTAACCTTATGACTCTGAATATACTAATACTGTACATCTCCGGCTTCCGCCTGAGCGGGGTGTTACATCCCCCAGTAAAAAGAATTTCGTCCTCGAAATGACTACTGATCACTGCTGCTAGTAAATAGATGGGGATACTTCTTCTGCATCTCGTCCTCTCGCTCCCAAGTAAACTCAGCTCCAATCTTCGAGTTCCATCGGACCTTCACTATTTGAATCCGACTCCGCCGTAATCGTTTGACATCTCGGTCAACAATCTCCACCGGCTCCTCTATCACATGAAGCGAATCATCCAACCGTAGTTTATCCAGTGGTACGATCAAAGTCTCGTCAGCAAGGCACTTCTTGAGATGCGATACATGAAATACGTTGTGCACACCGCACAACTCAGGTGGCAACTCAAGACGGTAAGCCAATGGACCAACACGAGCCAAAATTCTGAAGGGTCCTGTAAAACGTGGGCTCAACTTGCTACGCTTCTCGAATCGAAATACACCCTTCCACGGAGAGACTTTCAGTAACACCATATCCCCGACCTGGAACTCCAAAGGTCTCCGACGCTAATCCGCGTACTTCTTCTGACGGTCTCTAGCGGCTATCAGACGATCCTTGATCCTGAAGATCTTATCAGTCGTCTCCTGGATCAACTCGGGACCGGTAATCTGGCTATCTCCTACCTCGGCCCAACAAATAGGAGATCTACACTTCCTACCGTAAAGAGCCTCAAATGGAGCGCAGTTGATGCTGGAGTGGTAACTATTATTATACGAGAACTCGACTAATGGTAAGTGTCGATCCCAACTCCCACCAAATTTTAACGCACACGCCCGAAGCATATCCTCCAATGTCTGAATAGTGCGCTCACTCTGACCATCTGTCTGAGGATGATAAGTCGTACTCATATCTAATCTGGTACCCAAAGCTCGCTGTAACGACTGCCAAAACCTCGAAGTAAATCGTGCATCACGGTCTGAAATAACTGATACTGGAATGCCATGCCTGGCCACAATCTCGTCGATGTACAATCTAGATAATTTCTCTACTCGGTAATCTTCACGAATAGGAAGAAAGTGCGTTGACTTAGTCAGCCGATCGACTATAACCCAGATAGTATCATAACCTCATGTAGATCTAGGAAGTTTCGTAACAAAGTCCATCGTGATCCTCTCCCACTTCCACTGTGGGATCTCGGGCTGCTGAAGAAGGTCGGAAGGCTTCTGGTTCTAAGCCTTGACCTTCGAACATGTCAAACACTTGCCCACATACTCGGCAATCGCCCGCTTCATGCCAGGCAACCAATAGAACTCCTTAAGGTCATGGTACATCTTATCCGCTCCAGGATGAACGGAATAATTGGACTTATGACCCTCATCCAAAATCAACTGCCTATTACTAACGGGAACCCAAATACGATCCAAGAAATACAACACCCCGTCGTCCTTCGGCTCCAACTGTCGTGCCAAACTGAATAATCCCTCATCCTTGAGGCGATCCTCGGTGAGAGCCTCCTGCTGAGCCTGAATAATACGAGCCTTCAAGCTCGACTGAATAGAAACCATCATAGCACGAATTCTCACCGGCTTAACCGACTCCTTGCGACTCAACGCATCGGCTACAACATTCGCCTTACCTGGATGGTAGCGAATCTCACAATCATAGTCGTTGAGCAACTCAACCCATCTACGTTGCCTCATATTCAACATCTTTTGATCAAAGATGTGCTGTAACGACTTATGATCGATGAATACGGTACACTTCGTACCGTAAAGATAGTGACGCCAGATCTTCAAGGCAAAAACCACTGCGCCCAACTCCAAATCGTGTGTCGTGTAATTCTGCTCATGAATCTTCAACTGACGAGAAGCATAGGCAATCACTTTCCCATTCTGCATCAGCACACAACCGAGTCCCTTATGCGAGGCGTCGCAATACACTACAAAATTCTCGGTACCCTCGGGAAGACTCAATATAGGCGCATTACACAACCGCTTCTTCAGTGACTGAAAAGCTTCCTCCTGTTCTTCACCCCAAACAAACTCCTCGCTCTTCTGGGTCAATTTCGTCATAGGCGAGGCTATCTTCGAGAAATTCTCGATGAAACGACGATAGTATCCCGCCAAACCCAAAAATGAACGGATCTTAGTGGGCGTCTTCGGAGCGACCCAATCTCTAACGGCTTCAATCTTGGCAGGATCAACGTGAATACCCTCACCGCTAACCACGTGGCCAAGAAACTGAACAGCAGATAACCAAAACTCGCATTTCGAGAACTTAGCGTAGAGCTTCTCCTGTCTAAGCAACTCTAACACTAATCTCAAATGTTCCTCGTGCTCTTCCCGGCTACGAGAATATATCAGAATGTCGTCGATGAAAACGATCACGAACTTGTCGAGGTAAGGAAGACATATACGGTTCATCATGTCCATGAAAGCTGCAGGCGCATTCGTGAGACCGAAAGGCATAACCAAAAACTCGAAATGGCCATAACGCGTTCTGAAGGTGGTCTTCGGAATGTCCTCCTCCTGCCCTCTCAACTGATGATATCCGGATCGTAAGTCAACCTTCGAAAAGAAACATGAACCCTGAAGCTGGTCGAATAAGTCATCAATACGTGGCAAGGGATACCGGTTCTTCACTGTCAGCTTATTCAGCTCCCTGTAGTCGATGCACAACCTCATAGATCCATCCTTTTTCTTCACGAAGAGTACCGGCGCGCCCCAAGGAGAGAAACTCGGTCTAACAAAGCCTTTATCCACCAACTCTTGAATCTGCTTCGATAGCTCTAACATCTCCGAAGGTGCTAACGGATAAGGAGCCTTTGCCACTGGCGCTGCTCCGGGAACCAAGTCTATACGAAACTCTACCTGTCTACTAGGGGGTAAACCAGGTAAGTCCTCTGGAAATACATCGGGAAAGTCACGAACCACCGGCTTCTCCTCAATCTTCTCCGCGGAATCTTTCTTCACAAGGTGTGCAAGAAAGAGTGTGCAATCCCGTTTGATGTACTCCCGAATCTTCATACACGAAACGATCTTAAGGCGCTTCCCCGCCTTATTCCCCTGAACTAACAACGGTTCACCAACTGGTAACGGAATACGAATCATCTTCTCGAAACATATGATCTCCGCTCAGTGTGTCGCTAACCAATCCATGCCGATAATAACGTCGAAACTACCCAGCGTAATCGGAATCAAATCGATAGGGAAAGAATGATCATCAAAGCTAACACTACAAGCACTAAGTACCTCAGTAGCATGCAAATACTCACCATCAGCTAGCTCTATCTCAAAGGCAGGCACTAAAGGTCTAGATGTACAAGTAATCATGGTCCTAAACTCGGTAGATATAAAGCTTCTATCGGCACCAGAGTCAAATAAAATAAATGCAGGCTAATCACAAATAAGAAAAGTACCCGTGACAACGCGAGGATCCTGCTGTGCCTCCTGGGCCCCCATAACAAAAGCTCTACCACAAGAACCTGAACCAGATGTAGTACCAGTACCAGCCGAAGCTAACTTGGGACACTTGTCCCGGTGATGATCAGCAGAGCCACACTCAAAACACTTACCCCTCTGGGCACGGAAAAACCTATCAGTGTGTCCTAGCTTCTTACACTTGTCGCACTCCCAACACTTCACCTCCTGAGCATGATGGTTACCACACCGTCCACATTTCGGGTGCTTACTCTGAACACCCGGGGTCACCGCAGCATAAGACTGTACAACATGAGGAGCATCGTGCCTCCTAGGCTTTTTCCTCGAGTCCCCATGACGGAATCCACCAGTCCGTTTCCCTCCGGTGCTCTGCCTAGCTATCATAGGAGGTAATCTACCATCACGGACCGCGTTGTGGGTCAAAGTAGTCGCGAGCTCTACAGCGCTCTGAAAAGTACAAGGCTTCGAAGACATAACATTATCTCGAATCTCCTGAGATAATCCACGGACATAGCGACTAATCCTCTTAGATTCCGGACGAACCAAGTGAGGAACCAACTGTGACAAAGCATAAAATCGAGTGGTGTATCCCAAAATATCCGACCCAATCATCTCCAAACCCCACAACTCCTGCTCTAGCCTCTCGAGCTCCGCCTCAGGCACATACTCCGTAATAATCAACTCCTTCAACTGTTCCCAAACCATCACGTCGGTCTCCACACGACCTCGAACACTAACAATGGAATTCCACCAAGTCAACGCAGTACTCTGAAACACAAACGTAGCATATCGGACCTTATCCTCCTCCGCGCAACCAACTGTACTAAAAATGGACTCCAATTTCTCCATCCACTGAAGTGTCCCAATCGCGCCCTCAGTACCCCTGAACTCGGGAACTTTGCATCCCATGAATGTCTTCAGTGAACATCCCCTCCGTGGTGTGTCATCAATGATGATAGTACGACGAGTGGAGTTATCTGCTCCGCCTGATCCAGAACCTCCCGATCCACCGCCCGTACCATCGGGACCTCCACCTCCAACAATAGGCTCAGGACCACCATGATCTGATCCACCATTACTCGTACCGTCACTGCTATGCACCGTACTCTCCCTAATCTGGGCAACAATAGTAGGTAGCATCTCCGCTATCTGCTGGGCTACAAGCTGAGCCAAGTCGGGTGTAGTCTCTGGACCCGAATCATCAGTCCTCGAAACAGGAGTAGGTCCGCTAGTCCTCGTGACTGGAGTAGTCCTCGTGACTGGAGTAGTCCTCGTGACTGGAGTAGGACCGCTGGATCTCGTGCTCGTGCTCGCATCTCTAGCTCTCGCACTCTGACGACCACGTCGTGCTGACTTCCTAGGCGGCATCGTCCTAAAAGTAGAAACGTGTTAAGCAAGATAGGCGACAAAATAGAGTTAGATGATAAAAACAAAAGCGAGAAAATAAACACGTAGAGCAAATAATGCACACTTAGCAAATCAGAGAAAAATCGATTGTAAAGCCTCCGGTCATAGTCCAAGTGATTTCCTTCATAAAATCACTCGGTTCGCTATAACCATTGGCTCTGATACCAATTACTGTCACACCCCGCTTAAAGCGGAAACACGGAGCGTTCCAGTTAATGATATCAAGAGTCAAGGATTACAACAATACAACCATAAACAAAACATCGAATCATTTTAATCATGCCATAAAGTTTACAAACTACAATACAAGATCAAAAGTGTACCAAATGTCGAATACAAATACATAGCAAATGTCAAATACGTGGATCATAAAGGAATTACATCAATCAAACGAATTCCAAATACAATAAATAAATGATCCCAAAATAGCATGGCATGATTGACTAAAATCCTCAAACTCCTGAAAAAGCGTTAAAACTGTCACACCCCGCTCAAAGCGGAAACACGGAGTGTTCCAGTTAAAGATATCAAGAGTCAAGGATTACAACATTTATAACCAATAAACAAAACATCGGAATATATTAATCATGCCAAAGGTTTATCAAATACAATACAAAGTCAAATGTGAACCAAACGTCAAATACAAATACAAATCAAGTTCATAAAGTGGATCATAAAGGAATTACATCAACATAATGAATTCCAAATACAATAAATAGATAATCCCAAAATAAGCAAGGCATGATCAAATAAATCCTCAAACTCCTGAAAAAGCGTTAAAAACGAAATCAACACAATGTTGGTGAATTATTCGCATTATTTAAATAGAATTGACCCAATAAAAGATTTAATAAAAATGATTAGTTTCAAATAGTATATCTTGAATCATAACCTAAGTGTGAGTATAGATACCTAGATTAAGCATACACTGAACCTGACCACACTGTATCCCCTGTCCTAAGGTGATGGTAAACCAAAGGTAATAATCATACGGTCATAACATCCACTCATAGGAATGTCCTATTGAGCAATGAGGGTAGGTCGATCCCATATAGATCTATATATATGTAACCGTGGGCAATAAGCTAACAAGTGTATAAGGGGGGCTTAACCAAGCCTATGAACCATCTAATCTGAGGTGATACTGATACACTAGGCATACAAGATATACATTCATTTAAACAGTCCAAAATACGCTTTCCAGCCCAAAAATAGTAAGAGAATAGGGCTACGAACAACTCACAAAATAAGCTCGGCAAGTATCGGGTAATAATCAAAATGAAGCAAACAATCTGCCACCTAAGTGCCCTAAATCAACATAACATAATTTAAGTATCTCAATAACATAGTACGGTTTAGCCTTGTCGGTTAAGTTTAATGTTTAAGATTTATTAAAGTATTCCAACGATTTCCAAGTCGAGTCGGGATGACGGTTCAAGGTGTCGATGTTCCGCGCCGATAGGGACGATAGGAAAATATCGATAATTTCACGTCATAAAGACTATTAGAAGGGAATAACATTCCGAGCCCCAAAGAATGACTACCAGGAATATCAGTTGAAAGGAATACTGTTGCCAAAGTTTATTGAGATCGACCAAAGTCAACGTTGAAGATGTTGACTTGGTCAAAGTCAAAGATGTTGACTTGGTCAAAGTCAAAGTCAACCATTTGAATGAAAGTCAAAATTAAAGATGTTGATTTAGATTAGTCAAAGTCAATGATTTTTATAGAATGGAAATCAACTTTGACACTTTAAGAGTAAAAGACTTTTATTTCAAAATAATAGAATAAAATGATTTATAACGGTTTCAAACGATTTGACGTATAAAGATATATAAAACGTTCGTTTTAGTTAAGTTTTGTAACGTTTATGATGGCGGTAGTGTCCTTGAGTCCAAAGACGTTATTTTGACGTTATATAATACCTTTATATATAATTGATTACTTATATATAAGTTTAAAATTGATTACGAGTGCGAAAAACGCTAATAACCTTTGCTGAATAATTAAACGAAATCGAAATTTTTGGGATCAGACCCTCGGTGCTGCGCACCAAGGGGGGTGGTGCTTAGCACCGAGCCATTTTCCAAATTTATGAAATTTGCGTTTTAGCCGAAATCTGATTCGTTTGACGTTTTATGGTAAAAAGGTAAACTGTCCGAAAGTTAATTTAGGTTCAAATAACATTTACCAAGTGTTATATATATGTATGTGTGTGGTTTTTACATAGTAATATAGTAAATACGTTAATTTCGGTAAAAATCTCATCTTAACATATTTTACACGTTTTAAGTCCAAATTTCCGAGAACGAAAGGTGTTGGTCTAATATGTTAACCTAACCATTTTCAAGGCTTAACCGAAAAGTAAAGTTAATAATGAAAAGAAGGGAAAGAGTTTAAAGGTAATAATAAGTTTACCGATTTCACCCGCAAGAAAGTTACAACTTGAGACTTGCAAGGACTCGGAAAGAGGAGACTTCAAGGGTGGTGGTGAGGAGGTAGACACACTCCAAAAATACAAACAAAATCCACCGGTTAGTAAGAGTCTCAAAAAGAAAGAAAATAAGGACTTTCGGAGAAGTTTCTTACCGAAACTAAAATGAACTTCTTCCTCCGAGATGGTATCCAATTTCTCCGAGGCAAAGAATGAGAGTAAGAGAGCTTCCCTTTCACACATGAATAGAATGATGTTAGAGGTGTTCAAATGAAGGAAGAAATATAGAAAATTCGGAGAGTTTACATACCCAAAAACCGAACTAATGTTTCTTCAAAGAGAATCACCGAAACTCTTCATCTTCATGGGTGTCACCGGAAGTAAGGCTTGGTAGAGCAAAGGAAATAAGATTATGAGTTAGAACTCCAAGCCAAATGGAAGAAAAGAGAGGAAAAATGAAGGAAATGACAAGGAAACTTACCGAAAATTATGTAGATTCAAAGAGTGTTTGTAAGAGATGATTTCTCCAACTTTTCCCTTGGATTCTCACTTCAATTTTGATGTATTCTACTCTTAGTTCTCTGGAAATTCTAGAGAGAAAACAAGAGTTGAAAGAAGTGAGAATGAGAGAAAGTGATAAAGTGATTTGGTGATTAAGTTGAAGTTTTGGAAGCATGGGAAGTGTAAACCTCCTCTAGATCCACAAACTCACTAATCATACCCATTTAGGGCAATTTACAGAGCTTTTCACGTGGTAAAAGTTGATGCCAATTCAAGAATTTGACCCAAAAGTCGGTTTGGAAATTAGCCAAAAATGTGTGTAGGTGCTGCGCACCACCCTCCTAGGTGCTGCGCACCGAGGGTCTTCTTGGTTGAGTTCGTTAAGCCATGGTTAAAGGACCAGATTTGTAACAGATTCCGTTAGTTCTTCGTTAAAGGACTAACTTTGTAATAGAATTAGTTAGAGGACTAACTTTGTAATGAAATTTCGAAATATGATTTTTCTTAACCGACGATTATGGCGTAAACACAATACTTAAATAACGCGAGTATACTAACTATTAGGCACTTAGGTGATTCTAAAGCTTCCGTCTCGAGAGACAAAGTATATAAAACATATAAACCCGACTCAAATATGCAAAACGTGAGTAAATATAAAGCGAAATGCAAGGGTCCAAATCATTGCGAATAAAAGAATAAATGTCGGTAAAGAATAATAACTCGAAAAGACGAGTTGTCACAGCATCCCCCAGTAAAAAGGAATTTCGTCCTCGAAATTCTACTGAACACTGCTGCTAGCAAAGAGATGTGGATACTTCTTCTGCATCTCGTCCTCCCGCTCCCATGTAAACTCGGCTTCAACCTTGGAGTTCCATCGGACCTTCACTATCGGAATCCGACTCCGTCGTAACCGTTTGACATTTCGGTCTACAATTTTTTTACCGGCTCCTCTAACACATGAAGCGAGTCATCCAAACGTAGTTTCTCCAGTGGCACGATCAAGGTCTCATCAGCGGGGCACTTCTTGAGATGCGATACGTGAAATACGTTGTGCACACCGCACAACTCAGGTGGCAACTCAAGACGATAAGCCACTGGACCAAACGAGTCAAAATCCTGAAGGGACCTGTAAAACGTGGACTAAGCTTGCTGCGCTTCTCAAATCGAAACACACCCTTCCACGGAGAAACTTTCAGTAACACCATATCCCCAACTTGGAACTCTAAAAGGTCTCCTACGCAAAACTGCGTACTTCTTCTGACGGTCTCTGGCGGCTATCAAACGGTCCTGGATCCTGAAGATCTTATATGTCGGCTCCTGAATCAACTCGGGACCTGAAATCTGACTGTCTCCTACCTCGGCCCAACATATTGGAGATCTACACTTCCTACCGTAAAGAGCCTCAAATGGAGCGTAGTTGATGCTGGAGTGGTAACTATTATTATACGAGAACTCGACTAATGGTAAGTGTCGATCCCAACTCCCACCAAAATCTAACGCACACGCTCGAAGCATATCCTTCAATGTCTGAATAGTACGCTCACTCTGATCATCAATCCGAAGGTGGTAAGCCGCACTCATGTCTAATCTGATACCCAAAGCTCGTTGTAAAGACTGCTAAAACCTCGAAGTGAATCATGCATCACGGTCCGAAATTTACGTATACTGGAATACCATGTTTATCCACGATCTCGTCGATGTACAATCTAGATAATTTCTCTACTCGGTATTCTTCACGAATAGGGAGAAAGTGCGCTGACTTAGTCAGTCGATCGACGGTAACCCAGATGGTATCATAACTTCCTGCTCTACACCCCAGACAAACTCCTCACTCTTCTGGGTCAATTTAGTCATAGGCGAGGCTATCTTCGAGAAATTCTCGATGAACCGACGATAGTATCCTGCTAAATCCAAGAATGACCGGATCTCAGTGGGTGTCTTCGGAGCGACCCAATCTCTAACGGCTTCAATCTTGGCAGGATCAACGTGAATGCCCTCACTGCTGACCACGTGGCCATGAAACTGAACCGCAAATAATCAAAACTCGCATTTCGAGAACTTAGCATAGAGTTTCTCATGTCTACGCAATTCCAACACTAGTCTCAAATGCTCCTCGTGCTCTTCCCGGCTACGAGAATATATCAGAATGTCGTCAATGAAAACGATCACGAACTAGTCGGAGTAAGGACGACATATACGGTTCATCATGTCCATGAAAGCTGCAGGCGCATTCGTGAGACCGAAAGGCATAACCAAAAACTCGAAGTGGCCGTACCGTGTCCTGAAGGCGGTCTTCGGAATGTCCTCCTCCTGCACTCTCAACTGATGATATCCGGATCGTAAATCAATCTTCGAAAAGAAGCAAGAACCCTGAAGCTGATCGAACAAGTCATCTATACGTGGTAAGGGATACCGTTTCTTCACCGTCAGCTTATTCAACTCCCTGTAGTCAATACACAATCTCATAGATCCATCCTTCTTCTTTACGAAGAGTACCGGCGCGCCCCAAGGAGAGAAACTCGGTCTAACAAAGCCTTTATCCACCAACTCCTGAATCTGCTTCGAAAGCTCTAACATCTCCGAAGGTGCCAACCGATAAGGAGTCTTCGCCACCGGCGCTGCTCCAGGAACCAAATCTATATGGAACTCTACCTGTCTACTAGGGGTAAACCGGGTAAGTCCTCTGGAAATACATCGGGAAAAATCACTAACCACTGGATTCTCCTCAATCTGCTCCGTGGAGTCTTTCTTCACAAGGTGTGTAAGAAAGAGTGTGCGATCCTGTTTGATGTACTCCCGAACCTTTATACACGGAACGATCTTAAGACGCTTCCCCGCCTTATTGTAACAACGGTCCACCAACTGAAAACGGTTATACAAATCATCTTCTCGAAACATACGATCCCTGCGCGGTGTGTCGTTAGCCAATTCATACTGATAATAACGTCGAAGCTACTCAGCGTATTCGGAATCAAGTAGATAGGAAAAAGTGATCGTCGAATTTAACACTACATGTAGAAAGTACTGCGGTAGTAGGCAAAACTTACCATCGGCTAACTCTATCTCGAAGGAAGACACTATCAGTCTAGAAGTACGAGCAGTCACAGTCCTATACTCATCAGATATAAAATTCTTCGAATGACGGACTAACATCTGGAGATGAACCTCTCGGTATCGCACTAGTAGGACAACTTTGTCTCGTCGACTTCTTTGTAGATAGGAGTTTTCTTCGGTTCCAACGCGAAAGAGACGTAAAAAAAAGAAGACGAAAATAAAGAAAAAGAAAAAGGAAAAGTGCACAACACTAAAAGAATTAGGGACAAACCTTAAAATCAAAAAATAGAATAAATGCATGTTGAAGTTAGGTAAGGAAAATACCCGTAACGACGCGAGGATCCTGTTGAGCCTCCTGAGCTTCAATAACAAGTGCTTTACCACGGGAATCCAAATCGGACGAAGTACCAACACCAACTGCAACCAACTCGGGACACCTGTTCCTAAGATGCTCGGCAGAACCACACTCGTAACATTTGCCCCTGTAGGACTTACAAAACCCAAATGTGTGTCCTAGCTTCTTACACTTAAAGCACTTCCAACAAGTCACATCTTTGGCATGTTTGTTACCACACCGTTCACACTGCTGATACGTACTCCGGATCTCTGGAGTCACCACCCGACGAATAGTCTGTCTCCTAGCTTTCTTCCACAATTTACCATGACGAGAGCTACCACTTCGTTTCTTTCCGGAATTATGCTTAACTTCAACTGTCGGTAATCCAATATCGCTACTCCGTACTGTGTTATCCCTGATCTGGGCGACAATAGTGGGTATCAAAGCTGCTAACTGCTCTGCGACGAGCTGACCGATGTCTGTCGTCATATCCGTTTCTTCATCACTGACTTCCACACTCGGAGTCGTGTTACAAATTCTCGCGCTCGAACGACCATGTCTCGCTGACCATCTTGTCGTTGTCGTCTTCACAGGCGGCATCGTTCTGAAACTAAAAAGAAAGAACTCGATAAGCAAGATGTGTGTAACACGAAAAAAAATAATAGGGCCAAGTGCCGAAAATAACAAAAGCGAAAAATAAGCACATAAGGCGAAATGGTGCGCACATAGCAAATCAGAGAAAATCGATTGAAAAAGCCTACGGTCATAGTCCAAGTGATTTTCTTCATAAAATCACCCGGTTCGCTATAACCATTGGCTCTGATACCAATTTCTGTCACACCCCGCTCAAAGCGGAAACACGGAGTGTTCCAGTAAAAGATATCAAGAGTCAAGGATTACAACATTTACAACCAATAAACAAAACATCGGAATATATTAATCATGCCAAAGGTTTATCAAATACAATACAAAGTCAAATGTGAACCAAACGTCAAATACAAATACAAATCAAGTTCATAAAGTGGATCATAAAGGAATTACATCAACATAATGAATTCCAAATACAATAAATAGATGATCCCAAAATAAGCAAGGCATGATCAAATAAATCCTCAAACTCCTGAAAAAGCGTTAAAAACGACATCAACACAATGTTGGTGAATTATTCGCATTATTTAAATAGAATTGACCCAATAAAAGATTTAATAAAAATGATTAGTTTCAAATAGTATATCTTGAATCATAACCTAAGTGTGAGTATAGATACCTAGATTAAGCATACACTGAACCTGACCACACTGTATCCCCTGTCCTAAGGTGATGGTAAACCAAAGGTAATAATCATACGGTCATAACATCCACTCATAGGAATGTCCTATTGAGCAATGAGGGTAGGTCGATCCCATATAGATCTATATATATGTAACCGTGGGCAATAAGCTAACAAGTGTATAAGGGGGGCTTAACCAAGCCTATGAACCATCTAATCTGAGGTGATACTGATACACTAGGCATACAAGATATACATTCATTTAAACAGTCCAAAATACGCTTTCCAGCCCAAAAATAGTAAGAGAATAGGGCTACGAACAACTCACAAAATAAGCTCGGCAAGTATCGGGTAATAATCAAAATGAAGCAAACAATCCGCCACCTAAGTGCCCTAAATCAACATAACATAGTTTAAGTATCTCAATAACATAGTACGGTTTAGCCTTGTCGGTTAAGTTTAATGTTTAAGATTTATTAAAGTATTCCAACGATTTCCAAGTCGAGTCGGGATGACGGTTCAAGGTGTCGATGTTCCGCGCCGATAGGGACGATAGGAAAATATCGATAATTTCACGTCATAAAGACTATTAGAAGGGAATAACATTCCGAGCCCCAAAGAATGACTACCAGGAATATCAGTTGAAAGGAATACTGTTGCCAAAGTTTATTGAGATCGACCAAAGTCAACGTTGAAAATGTTGACTTGGTCAAAGTCAAAGATGTTGACTTGGTCAAAGTCAAAGATGTTGACTTGGTCAAAGTCAAAGTCAACCATTTGAATGAAAGTCAAAATTAAAGATGTTGATTTAGATTAGTCAAAGTCAATGATTTTTATAGAATGGAAATCAACTTTGACACTTTAAGAGTAAAAGACTTTTATTTCAAAATAATAGAATAAAATGATTTATAACGGTTTCAAACGATTTGACGTATAAAGATATATAAAACGTTCGTTTTAGTTAAGTTTTGTAACGTTTATGATGGCGGTAGTGTCCTTGAGTCCAAAGACGTTATTTTGACGTTATATAATACCTTTATATGGAGTAATTGATTACTTATATATAAGTTTAAAATTGATTACGAGTGCGAAAAACGCTAATAACCTTTGCTGAATAATTAAACGAAATCGAAATTTTTGGGATCAGACCCTCGGTGCTGGGCACCAAGGGGGTGGTGCTTAGCACCGAGCCATTTTCCAAATTTATGAAATTTGCGTTTTAGCCGAAATCTGATTCGTTTGACGTTTTATGGTAAAAAGGTAAACTGTCCGAAAGTTAATTTAGGTTCAAATAACATTTATCAAGTGTTATATATATGTATGTGTGTGGTTTTTACATAGTAATATAGTAAATACGTTAATTTCGGTAAAAATCTCATCTTAACATATTTTTCACGTTTTAAGTCCAAATTTCCGAGAACGAAAGGTGTTGGTCTAATATGTTAACCTAACCATTTTCAAGGCTTAACCGAAAAGTAAAGATAATAATGAAAAGAAGGGAAAGAGTTTAAAGGTAATAATAAGTTTAGCGATTTCACCCGCAAGAAAGTTACAACTTGAGACTTACAAGGACTCGGAAAGAGGAGACTTCAAGGGTGGTGGTGAGGAGGTAGACACACTCCAAAAATACAAACAAAATCCACCGGTTAGTAAGAGTCTCAAAAAGAAAGAAAATAAGGACTTTCGGAGAAGTTTCTTACCGAAACTAAAATGAACTTCTTCCTCCGAGATGGTATCCAATTTCTCCGAGGCAAAGAATGAGAGTAAGAGAGCTTCCCTTTCACACATGAATAGAATGATGTTAGAGGTGTTCAAATGAAGGAAGAAATATAGAAAATTCGAAGAGTTTACATACCCAAAAACCGAACTAATGTTTCTTCAAAGAGAATCACCGAAACTCTTCATCTTCATGGGTGTCACCGGAAGTAAGGCTTGGTAGAGCAAAGGAAATAAGATTATGAGTTAGAACTCCAAGCAAAATGGAAGAAAAGAGAGGAAAAATGAAGGAAATGACAAGGAAACTTACCGAAAATTATGTAGATTCAAAGAGTGTTTGTAAGAGATGATTTCTCCAACTTTTCCCTTGGATTCTCACTTCAATTTTGATGTATTCTACTCTTAGTTCTCTGGAAATTCTAGAGAGAAAACAAGAGTTGAAAGAAGTGAGAATGAGAGAAAGTGATAAAGTGATTTGGTGATTAAGTTGAAGTTTTGGAAGCATGGGAAGTGTAAACCTCCTCTAGATCCACAAACTCACTAATCATACCCATTTAGGGCAATTTACAGAGCTTTTCACGTGGTAAAAGTTGATGCCAATTCAAGAATTTGACCCAAAAGTCGGTTTGCAATTAGCCAAAAATGTGTGTAGGTGCTGCGCACCACCCTCCTAGGTGCTGCGCACCGAGGGTCTTCTTGGTTGAGTTCGTTAAGTCATGGTTAAAGGACCAGATTTGTAACAGATTCCGTTAGTTCTCCGTTAAAGGACTAACTTTGTAATAGAATTAGTTAGAGGACTAACTTTGTAATGAAATTTCGAAATATGATTTTTCTTAACCGACGATTATGGCGTAAACACAATACTTAAATAACGCGAGTATACTAACTATTAGGCACTTAGGTGATTCTAAAGCTTCCGTCTCGAGAGACAAAGTATATAAAACATATAAACCCGACTCAAATATGCAAAACGTGAGTAAATATAAAGCGAAATGCAAGGGTCCAAATCATTACGAATAAAAGAATAAATGTCGGTAAAGAATAATAACTCGAAAAGACGAGTTGTCACAAAAACGACATCAACACATGTTGGTGAATTATTCGCAATATTTAAGTAAAGATTGACCCAATAAAAGATTTAATAAACATAATAAGTTTCAAAAGCATGTCTTGTATTATAACCATAGTGTGAGTATAAATACCAAAGATCAAACATATACTGAACCTGACCACCAAATCCCCTAACCTAAGGCGATGTTAAACCAAAGGCAACAAACAATCATACGGCCATAACATCCACTCATAGGGACGTCCTATCGAGCAATGAGGGCTAGGTCAAAACCCATATAGATCTATATATATGCAACCGTGGGCAAAAGCTTAACAAGTGTATAAGGGGGGCTTACCAAAGCCTAAGGAACATCTTAATCTAAGGTGATACTAATACACTAGGCAACAAGATATACAACATATAATAGTTTCAAATACGCTTTCCAGCCCAAAATGTAAGAGAAAAGGGGCTACGAATAACTCACAAAATAAGCTCGGCAAGATATCGGGTAAATAATCAATAGGGAGCTAATACTCCGCCGCCTAAGTGCCCTAAACAATACAACATAGTCTAAGTATCTCAATAACATAGTACGGTTTAGCCTTGTCGGTTAAGTTTAATGTTTAAGATTTAATAAAGTATTCCAACGATTTCCAAGTCGTGTCGTGATGACGGGTCCAGGTGACGATGTTCCGCGTCGATAGGGACGATAGGAAAATATCGATAATTTCACGACATAATGACTATTAGAAAGGAATAACATTCCGAGCCCAAAGAATGACTATCAGGAACATCAGTTGAAAGGAATACTGTTACCAAAGTTTATTGAGATCGACCAAAGTCAACGTCAAAAATGTTGACTTGGTCAAAGTCAAAGATGTTGACTTGGTCAAAGTCAAATATGTTGACTTGGTCAAAATCAAAGTCAAACATTTGAATGAAAGGTCAAAATTAAAGATGTTGATTTACATAAGTCAAAAGTCAACAATTTGAAGAAAAGTCAAAGTCAACGATTTATGGAATGGAAGTCAACTTTGAAAATTTAAGAGTAGAAAGTCTTTTTATTTCAAAACAATGAAGTAAAATAATTTAGAACGGTTTTAAATGATTTTGACGAAAAACGTAAGTAAAACGTTAGTTTTTAATAAAATTTGATAATGTTTAAGATAGCGGTGGCGTCTTTGAGTCCAAAGACGTTATTTTTGGCGTTATATATTACTTTTATACATAATAGGTTATTTGTACAAGTGTTTAAAGTTTGGAAAACGTCAAAAATGTGAGTTTTAGGCTTCACTGCGGCGTTCCAGAGGGTAGGACGCCGCTGTGACTTTCAAAAATTTCAGAAAAGCAAAATTTATGGCCCGCTGCGCCGTCCTGGTGCAAGGAACGGCGCAGAGGTCTGTTTAGTTGGAGAATTTTTGCGTTTTAGTCGTGAACAGGTTCGTTTGGCGTTTTAGAGTAAAAGTGTAAACTGACCAAAAGTTATTTTTGGTTCATTTAGTATTTACCAAGTGTCATATATACTTATATTTGTCGTTTTACATATTATTATAGTAAATACGTTAATTTTCGGTTTATAACACATTTTAACATACTTTACATGTTTTAAAGTCCAAAGTTCCAAGATTAAAGGTGTTGGTCTAATATTATAACCTAACCATTTACAAGGCTTAACCGAAATAGATAAAAATGAAAGGAAGTAGTTTAGAGAATGTAATGATTTTACCGATTTCACCCGCAAGACGAATAGATACTTGATGCTTGCAAGGATTTGGAGAGAGACTTGATGGTGGTGGTGAGGAGGTAATCAACACAAAAATCCACCGATAAGCAAAAGTCTTAAAAGAAAGAAAATAAAGATTTTCGGAGAAACTTTCTTACCAAAATACGTTATGGAGTTTTCCTTCAAAAGGTAGCCAACTCCATGTGTGGTGGTAGATTATGAGGAAGTAAAGACTTCCATTTATTACAAACATAAGGTATATGTTAGAAATTTCTCAAATGGGAAGAAATATGGAAAGATTTAGAGAGTTTACTTACCAAAACCAAAATGTGACTTTTCTCCAAAATGTCACCGAAACTCCTTGAACACAAGATGGAATGGAAGTAAATGCTTGGTAAGACAAGGGAAACAAGGTTATAAGTTAGAAACTCCAACCAAGTGGAAGAAAAGAGAAGAAAATGGGGAAATTTGCAAAACATAACTTACCGAAATGTGTAGAATTGAAGGGTGTTTGCAAGAGATAATTTCTCTAACTTGATTACTTGGATTCTCACTTCATTAGTGGTGTATTATGTTCTAAATTCCCTGGAATATTAAAAAAAAAAAGTGTTTTGAATGGAGTGAGAATGAGAGAAAAGTGTTAAAGTATTTTTGATGTTAAAATTGGAATTAAGGAAACATAGGAAGTGTAAACCATCTCTAGATTTACAAACTTATCAATCACACCCAAATGGGGCAAGTTACAGCAGGAATCACGTGGTTAAAGTTGGTTACATTTCAAGCAATTTGACCCAAAAGTCGATTTGGAAACTAGCTGAAAATGGCGGGTGTGCGGCGTCCTAGGGGACACAACGGCGCAGCGCGCCCAAATTTCCCTTTAGGACATCGTCCTAAAGGCTAGAACGGCGCACCCCATCCGAATTCTAACAGTTTCTGTTAAATCTCCGTTAAAAGGACCAGATTTGTAACAGATTCCGTTAAAGGACTAATTTTGTAATAGAATAAGTCAGAGGACTAACTTTGTAATGAATTTTCGAAATATGATTTTCTTAACCGACGTTCAAGGCGTAAACACACTACTTTAATAACGTGAGTATACTAACTATTAGGCACTTAGGTGGTTCTAAAGCTTCCGTCTCGAGAGACAAAGTAATCAAAACACATAAACCCGACTCAAATGCATAAAACGTGAGTAAAATAAAGCGAAATGCAAGGGTCTAAATCATTGCGAATAAAAAGAGTAATATTCAATAAATAGAATATACCTCGAAAAGACGGATTGTCACAGCAATGTACGTCGCACTTAAGTTGTAAAACAAGATTTGTCATTTGAAACTTATCATGATTATTACTCTTTTATATGGGTCAACTTTTATTTAAAATTGCGAATAATTCACCAACATGTGTTGATGTCGTTTTTAACGCTTTTCAGGAGTTTGAGGATTTTACATGATCATGCCATGCTTGTTATACGAATCGTCTATTTTTTTATTTGGAATTTATTTGTTTCGATGTAATTCCTTTATGATCCGTGTATTTTGAGATTTACTATGTATTTGAGACTTTGTATTGTATTGTAAACATTTTGGCGTGATCTATTTTATTCGATGTATTTTGTTTATGGTTGTATGGTGTAATCCTTGACTCTTGATATCATTAACTGGAACACCTCGTGTTTCCGCTTTAAGCGGGGTTTTGACAAATTTGAGGGTAAAGTTTGGATATATATATATAACTATATATATGGTTGAGTTAGTGGGAATGCAGTGCATTTTGGTGAGTGTGTGTGTGACGGAGGAAACAAGGAAAAAGTAGAAAGCATTTTTCAACCGAAAATAAAGTGAACGAAATTTGTTTGTGGGTCATTTTCAAAACCGAAAGCGCCATTGCATTCCTGTGAGTATAAGGAACAGTTTGGTGTAAGCAAAAGTCGGTTTCGTGGTGGTTCGTTTCGGGTCGTTTCGAAACCCGGTTCGCAAACGTAAGGTAAAATTAATAATTTTGGTATATTGTTGTTCTACTAGTTATTTAGAGTTGAATGGTATGAATTTTACTAAGTTCGTTAAGGTTCTTAAACCTGCAAAATTAACGAAGAAAATGAAGTAGCGCAACAAGGGTGTTGCGCTAATTTAAAGGTGTTACGCTAGTATTTAAATGTTGCGCTAGTTTAGTTTTACGTAACAGTGTTACGCAGGTGTTACGTAAGAGTGTTACGCAAGTTGTTTCGTATGAGTGTTGCGCTACTTAAGGTGTTGCGCAAGTATTGCGAAACGGTGTTGCGCAAGTAGTGTTGAGTGTGCAAGCTGCGTAAAAGTCTCCAACTGTTTTAGTTTACCGCCAAGCTAGTTATGCGTTGATCGTTGTGAGTTGTTACGATCCTATTAACGGGTATTTTATGATCAGGTTGATCGTGTTGATATCGCTAGGGCGATTGCTTTTATCGAGGACTAAGGTGAGTACAAAATTGTTTTAAAAACCGAGCATTAAGACAAAAGATGTTTTAAAAGATGAGATAACGTTTTTAAGAGATGTAAAAACATTTTGAAAGATGTAAAGATGTTTTGAAAGATGTAAAAGACGGCTGATCGATTTAAGATAAACCATTTTAATAGGATAACATAATCGTACTTTGATCGAGTAGTTGTAGCTACTCGTGTCTCACTTGTGTATAATGTGATGAAATACATCTTTGTTATTTTGATTAATAATGTTGTACATTGAGATGACGTACATATTTGATTGTGGCCTTGAAGCTTCCTTATAGTCTTTACATATTGTTATTTGTTTTATGCATTATATGTAGTATGACATAGTTTTGCATAAGAGGTCTGAGTTACGGGTGGTAGGTAGCTGCTCGTAGATAGATTGACCTAGTTTGACCGACTAGGTGTAAAAGTGCTAGCCTTAGAAAGATGGTTATGGGGAATTCTAGACCTCCCTTGTGACACGCGGTAATGAGACGCGATCTCATACTGGGAGTGATGTATGACCATGAGATGAGTGTCAGCCGGATACATCACGTGGGAGTGGGGAGGTGTGTAAGATGGCACCGTGGAGAGCTCCTTAACGACAACGCAACGTATGCAACGTCGGAGTAGTTAAAGCCTACATTTCGGGTTATTATAGAGATTGGGAGTCGCGTCCCAATGCTTATAATAACAAGCAGGAATGTGCGAGTAGCGAACGGGATTGTAGTCCCATGGGGCAAGGGATGGACCCCGATTTAGAAAGATGACTGTTGGGCATAAGATGGACCCAAGTTGTGACAATAACGTTGGGACATGAGATGGATCCTAGACGTAAGAAATAGACAATAGTGCGGAATATGATTTGTAACATATCCGTCTGCGATGGGTATTGGTATGGTTTGGGACTATGAAGATAATATCTTATGAAATGTTTTATAGTCTTTATTAAAATTGTTTTGTCTAGCCTGCTTTGCTGATACTCTTTTCAAATGTGTCTTTTGCTCGTAGGGTGCTAGACGCTAGCCTGGTGAGGCTGGATTGCTCGGGGTAGACGTTATCCCCATTTGTATACTTTTGGTTGTATGCTTTTGATATTGTAACTAAGTAACATATGGTTTGTATAAAGATGTTTATGAACCGCTATATTTCGTTTTGATGTGATTCCGTTGTGTAAAACTCTTATAACTGAAAAAGTTTTTATAAAACACGATTTTTGAAAACCAAGACGTTACATAACTCGTGTTTTTTCACATTTTTATAAAAATAATGATTTAGCTATTACATTATCGTATAAGTTCTTAGCTTGAATTGTATTTGACACAAACCAAGTCATAACTTTGAAAGTTACAAGTTCCAAACAAATTAACGTGCCATATGAATTTAATCAGTGACCAACCTTTCTGAACACTTATACAGTTATACTTCTTTTTCTTTGCCTTATACATGATAGTTTGTGTCCAAAACCACACATTCTTTTGCGTAAATTCCGTGGTTAGTGTTCTCTCTGCATTTTTGCTATAACAATAACTTATTTGTAACACAAAGTCAATTAATCATCTATTTGAAAACACAATCACAAAATTAGCATATTATATCCTGATGAGATTGAGCAATGAAAAATATGAAACTAGACGATATTCGGCATAACTTTGTGACTGTTTTCTTTGTTTTTTTCAGAAAAATCTGAGAGATCATGTATCTGCAAAAAAATGGTATTCCTTAACGTTGGTTACTATCAATCTAACAGCAGAGATTGTAGTTGCTACCGCGAGGAGTGAAAACAAGACGATAATACCCCAATGCCAGACCTTCTTCTCCAATCTTGTCGACTTTCCTTTCACCTTTTATTTTTATCAAAAAACAAAGAAAGAAAATAAATCAGTCAGTTTATTTATAACGTTTTAATGGTATTGTATATTTACCTTAATATAGATCATGCTTGGGAATACAAAGGTTAAAGGGATGAGTGAAAATGATCCAAGCAAGTTCACAATGTCACCCATAAATGGGAATGCTGCAGTCACCAATGTATTGCCTGTAAAAAGCGTTGCTCGTAGATAAAGTAGGTTCTTTATGTTTTCTCTTGAATGTATTCCTTTATCGAGCCTTAAAAATTTCGTGTCAAGTGTCTCGTGAATGGGTGATATAAACATCTGAGGTCAATATAAACATAAAAGTTTAGTAAATGTGGTAATTTCGACTCATTTATTTATGTATTGATCGATCGGGTTATTTTTATCTCAATATTTAATAAGGTCAAATATAAGAATATCCATTACCCAAAAATGGTATAGTTTAAATGGGTCAAAATGGTCAAACTAATTCAAAGTCTTCCCATGTGAATATTACTTCAAACAATCAAATTTATACAAAATCAGATTATCATTGTAATAAACAATAATTATATTTTTTACATTAGTAGCCTACTAAATATAAAAAGCGAAAATCAATAGAAGTGTTTCTACGTGAACCCAACCGAATTAATTTGGACGTGTTTAATATGTTTAGACATGTTTTACTTAACAAGTCCAACGCCTTTATCAAGTGAAGCGGTGGAAAAAGGCTTACATGTTGAGAAATTATAGATTGAACGAAGGATATTGCGTTGATTGTAACATTAGCCCATTTCGGGCCACTAAGTTCTTGAGGAATATAAGCCGAAACGGCTGAACCATAGGCCCAATATCCTACTATGCTCACTCCATAATAGAAGAATAGTCCCACACTGTATTGTAAATACAAGGCTTTCCTCATGTTTGAAACGGCAGGTTTACGTAAAGTGGACTGCATTTCAAATAATCTTAAATTTAAATTATGATTATTAGATGAAATATTTAGTTATTGATTTAGATGTTTACCTGAAGTTCGGGTAGTATACCACCCGTATTGCAAACGATAATGGCTTATATTGCACCAAAGCCGTTCATTACTTTGGAGAAGTTGCTTCCGTTAATGTCATAATTCCGGTCTTTGTTTGATCTTCCTTTAAAAAAGAAGATCAATACAACAATCCAGCGAAATATTAGACATAACAAGTTAATATCGTTCACTTAGTTAATATAACTAACACCTACCATCCCGGAATAGTACCACAAGAAGAATCATAATGTAGGTAAATGTAAGAACTACAGAGATTCCCAACCACCTTCTCATTGATGACACCGTAGGGACCAAAAATGCGAAAAGAAAGTAAGATGCACCCGTTATCGTGATGAAAATCTGGAGTCTTAAAGGTGAATCACTGAACTCCGAATTGATTTCCTTGCATATGATAAGGTTTATAAACTTTAACCAATGAGACAATGTAATTTTAGAACGGATAACAAATTAGGACATGTTGTGTTGACGAGAAACACTTTTTGTCCATTAAAACAAAAGTTGTAAACAATTAATATCTTGAATATGATTGCAAAACCTTTAATTTATTACAATGATTTAGTTTTTTGAATCAAGGAGATTTAAGAAGTTGTTTGCATTAAAAATATACTTTGGACAATACTCAACTCGTTCGACTCATTTGACCTCTACAATTTCGCTTTAGGTAGTAATACCTTAAGGGCCTTTCCTCCAAGAAGTAAGAATCCCATGTTCCCCAGAAGGAGGATCAAAAACTGGAGAACCCATGTTAAATAATACATTTTCCGCCCTTCAAAACGTAAAGAAAAAAATGACATTAGCTAGTGGTTTCAAGTTACTCCCATATTATATTGGCTAGAACATAACTGACCAAAAAGATAGCCCATAAGATCTCTATATCTAATAAAACGTCGTCCATCAACAAAATGAAATTCGGCTAAGAGCCAGTTAGCATAGCCCGTAATAACACCAACAAGAATCAAGCTAGTAACACCCCAAGTCCATCCTAGTGGCACCAACATCAGATTTGAAAAACTTAGTATGTAACCGCAGTTAAAACTTGTTACTAGTAGTAAACCGAGTTGTCCCCAAGAGTCTGCAATAACAAAACTTCATAAATATGCATGTAATGAAAGGATGCATGGATGTAAAAAAAACAAGAACCAACAATCTATGGCTAATTAAGTAAGCCTGACCATGGTCGATGGTGTGAGCCGATTCTAGATCTTTCGGTTGACCATCACCGCGTTTTATTGGACTCGTGGTTTCAACTGATAAGGATCCATAACCATTTGAGGTGTTCTCTTCTGTATCCATAGTTATCGGCAAAGACCAAGATTTCTATGTATTTAAGGTACTTGTTGAGTGTGTCTAGATGTTATATAAACTAGAGTTTACGTGTACATATACGTTAATCTGATTGGTTGGTTGACATTTGAATTTCAAGGTTGGCATGCCAATTATTTTTGGATTATTAATGTCTTCTAAATTTATCTTCAAAGACTAAATTACCACATGATTTGACTTCTAATGTTTCTTTGATCATGATAATGATAGTATATGTTGGACTTAACTGGCGAAGGTTTAGCTAATACAAATATTTTGTCTTTTAGGACTAGCATTGAATATGTTATATCATTTTAGTGTAGAAAAGAGTATCTTTTAAATATATATTTATACCAAAACTAATTTTAAAATCACTTTTTATATTACATAGTAATCTTTTTATATAAAAATATTTAACGCATAAATAAACTCTAAATAATTTAATTTTAATATTTTCTTTCTAATATAAAATTAGCATTATAAACTTCATAAACGTATATATTAGTCCTAATTGATAGCATTATGACAGTAATTCTAGAACGTATAACAAGTATTATGGTTTGAGAGGAACTATCCATGATGGATTGACGAGAATTTTGAAAAACTTTGGAAATTAGTTTACTGTTAATCTTTTAAAATTATTTGCATTTAATTTATTTTTGATTGTTCTTTTTTTCATTATATATATTTAAGTTTGAAGCTTATAAATATTTAAATTTCATTAATATTATTTTTAGTTTATCATTTATGTATTTTATATGTATATTAGGTTATTTAAAAGTAATTAACCTATATTTTAGAAACAAATTATTACGAAATAATACATCAAATAAAAAAATTTGATGTATTTTTTAATCATTTTATAGATCTTAGCGAGCTTATTATAAAGTATAATTTTTATAAATCAACATTAACTTAATTATTTAACAAATATATAAATTAATTGGAATAAAAACAAAAGCAAAATAGGTTTGATGTGATAATAGTATTACAAGCTAAAATGTTTGATATCTATATTGGAAATGGCCTTAATGTATTCTAGAAATAAAGATCCGGTCTTTAGATTTATGGCGGCCATCAAGTAATTAAAAAGGTTCAATATTTTATTTAAACACACGCTTTTATTAACGTGAAATAATTACACTGTCAACTAATCAAATATCAAAAATATTTAGGGTTGTTTCAAATTAGGGAATGGTAATGGAAAAGGGTAAAGGAATACTAGGGAATACAATTAATATTCCTTAGTGTTAACATTGTCATAGTTATTGCTTGGTTTATAAAAATAATATATACATGTATGTTATAATTTATCATTGTTAGACTGCACGGAGTGGATAAATTTTTGGGCGTTATTTTGCCAAATCAGCAGCTATAACGCCCCCACACCGCTCTGGTGGGGGCGTTATGGTGGTAGGCGTCGTCTGCATCACGAGCAATTGGTTGGCGTTTTCGAAAAAGAAACGGTCATATGACCGTTTGAGAGTAATAACGGGCACACAAAAAAAAGTTTATAAATTCAACCCAAAACAATCAAAAATACATACAACAACAATCTTTTTCAACTCTTTCAATCTCTATCACAAATTTATACAATTCAATATCAAAAAAATCAAATGAATCCCAACAACAATCAAAACCCCAACCCGAATTGGTTCAACAATTTTTTTGGTGCAAACCCTAACCAATTTCCAAACCCTAACCAATTTCCAAACCCCAACCAATTTCCAAACCCCAACCAATTTCCACAATTTTATCAACAAACTCCACCATCACAAAGACCTCACCAAGACCCGGTATACCAAGGAGGGTCGTTCCAACAATTGCTCAATTTTGGCGAATTTCCGCCTCCATTTGACGTTGACCGTAACCGCCAATCACAAGACCCCGAAGACGATGACGTTGTTCCGGAAACTCAACCGGAAAATATGAGGACCCGTGGGAAGAAAGTTGCGGAAAGACGACATAGGAAGAAGGAAGCCGATTCGCAAAGAGGCAAAGGCGAAAAAAAGAAGTGGACCGAACGGGAAGAGGTGGCACTTTCTGCATCATGGTCGTCGACATCCGAAGACCCCGTTTATGGAAGAGATCGAGCTTTACCCGTTTTTTGGGAAAGGGTTCGCGAACAATTCTTCTTCAAGATGCAACAACAAGATCTCGATTATCATCGTACCAAGGACATGATATCGAGCAAGTGGACCGATTTATCCCGAAAAGTAAAAAAATTCAACGGGATTATGCGACAAGCAATGCAATCTAGAAGAAGCGGTCAAAATGATCAAATGTTGCTCGAAGAGGCTATGGTGACATACCACACCAGAATGGGTACGTCTTTCCCACATTACGCGTGTTGGGAAATATTGAAACATAGCCCGGTTTGTCAAGCGATATCAATTATTGGAGGGTCCTCAAAAAGGTCCAAAACATCGGAGTCTAGTAGCCCCGCCACTCCAATATCGCCTTTTGCTTCATTCGATCTCAACGAATCGGATGATGATGATGATGATGAGCTTCGAGTGTTGGAGGAAGATCTTCCAAGACCGGTTGGTAGAGATCAAGCAAAAGCATAAGCGCGCAAAGGAAAGGGCAAAACCGGGTCTTCTTCGAGGGCTGAAGAACAACTCGAGTTGATGACACAACGGTTCGTGGAATTTAATGAAAAAATCGACGAAAAAATGCGAGCAAAAGCATTAGAGACGATCATGAAGGACATTAGTCATCTCGAGGAGTCTTATCGAAGAATAGCGGAGAGCGAAAAGCAAAGGCTTATCGCAAAATATTTTTCGGATATGTAGTATTTTTTTTTATTGTAGTATGTTTTTTTTTTTTAATAAATTGTAGTATGTTTTTTTTTTTAAATAAATTGAAGTAGTTTTTTTTTTTTTAATAAAAATACAACTTTTTAAATTTCATTTATATAAAAAAAATAATAAAAAGTAATGATTACAAAATAATCTCTATCACTCCACATCATCACTCACCACTCCACCCATTTTCTATCACTCCACATCATCACGCTCTCTTTCCTAAAATCACACTCTTTTTCCTACAAATCATACTCTATCTCCTAAAAAAAAACCTTTATCACTCACCACTCTGCATAGCCTTAGTGTAAGAAGGTGATTAAGTGGGCAATCAAAATTCATTACCCCAATTTGCTAGGGAATGGAGTATTGTCCCTTTTAGGTAATGAATAATTATCATATATCTTATCAACCACATTTTTTCATTATCTTTACCATTGATTATACCTTATAATATCAAACCAAGCATGCCCATACTATAATACTTTTTTATTGGTTAGATATAAAAATTGATATTTGTTTTATGACAATTAAAAATAGAAATATAAACATTCATACTTGGACGGGTGAACTATACGTACACATAACATTTAGGTTATAATTTAGAATAAATTACAAAATGACATCTTTTGAAAAAGTAGTCCCTATTGAAAGGTTGTTAAATCTAACGGACAAATGAATCCTTTTTGTAATAATATATTTGGATAAAGTACGAGTAATATTTATAAGTCACGATATGCCATGTCAATAATTTCTGTAATTTATACTTTAAAGATGAAAAAGTATTAAATATTAGATTTTAGACAAGGTGTTAAATCTAACGGACAAATGAATCCTTTTTGTAATAATAGATTTGGATAAGGTACGAGCAATATTTATAAGTCACGATATGCCATGTCAATAATTTATGTAATTTATACTTTAAAGACGAAAAAGTATTAAATATTAAATTTTAGACAAGGTGTTAAATCTAACGGACAAATGAATCCTTTTTGTAATAATAGATTTGGATAAAGTACGAGTAATATTTATAAGTCACGATATGTCATATCAATAATATCTGTAATTTATACTTTAAAGACGAAAAAGTATTAAATTATTAAATTTTAGACATTTATTTGCCAACCCCGATATGTTACCGCTAACTAATTTGTGTGGACAATTGATATACTCGTCTCATTAGAGGAATTATTTCATAAACTAGTTTAAAACTTTCTTTGATTTATGTGACAGGAATAGTAGAAGACTAAATTGTGTTGAACGGGTATTTGAAAAACCCCGTGTGTTGTGGTGGGATAAAAAAAATTTAGCTCAAAAATTTGCGTATATATTTAATTAAAATACAAATCGACATGTCCTCTATAATAAGTAATAATAAACTAAGATTTAAAAATATGAAAAATAATAATGATTCAAGCAAAACACAAATTTAATTATATACAAATTAAAGTTTTTACTTATATATTTTTTTTTTATAATTACAATACAAAAATATATATACAATTAAAAGTTTCTTGACGGTTATATATAGTTAGTTTAAATAATATATTTGTATTTACATTAAAAGTTTATTATTGATTAGTAAAATAAGTATTATAAAAAAAATTCTATCTGAAATACTAAAACATTATATATCATAATCAAAAGTTTAATAACATAACAAAAAATATTATAAAACCTTTTCATTAAATTAATTTGTTTAGTAGTATAATTAACAAAAATATCAAATAACAATAATAAAAAATTAATTTCATAATATTACTTTCTTATTAATTAGAAAATTAATATGGAATGACAAAAAAATAATATTATACATAAAAAATTATTAAGTACATTATTTATTATTAAACTCATTTTTTTAAGAAAAATTAACCTTATTTAATAATTTGAATAATAGTTATTAAAATATAATTAAGTATATTAAATAATTGTGATGAATTAGATAAATATAAAGAACAGTTAAATTAATAATGATATAAATATATAATAATGAAATAATTGTGATGAAAATGACTATTCATTCTTCGTGGTAAATGTTAGGGGTGCTAATTGAACCATTCAATGGGAAGATTTCTAGAACAACACTATAAAAGGATATCCACGTTTATTTTATAAGAGTACCAGGTTATTGTCCCGCGATAGCGCGGACAAAGATAAAGTTTGACTCGTAAATTTTTGTTTATGTAGATTTTAAGTTATTATGAAAATATAATGCCGTACGTATAATAACATATATACATTTACGTTTATACCTATTTTGCTTATTGTTAAAATAATATATATACTTTTACCTTTATATACATGTTTTGATATTTTTATAAGGATATTTTAGGATAACAATATGGTCAATGATAGTCTAAATTGAGCGATATATAAGTAAAATAAACTTATGTTTTTTTTATTTCAGTGGAGATGTAAATGAAAGATAAAATGTAATTATGTATTGTAAGATGGTGTAAAATAGAAATAGTCTTTGATGACATTATCAATCTGATCTAACGGCTGAAATAAAAAAGATAACTCATCCAATGGACCTTATTTCGCCACGTGGCATTTAAGGCCCCTCTTTTATTATATATTAAAGATTTTAATTTTAAAATTAAGATTAAAATAATATAGAAATCACGACCTTAAGTTAACTTATTAATACTTGATTAGTTAAGATGTAATCTTATTGTATAACTCTTTGGTGTAGTTCATTTAGGCTTGTTTTTGGTTACGATTTTGGCTAGTGGTACTAGGGGTACTTCGATTTCTAATTTTTTTCGTGAAACTCAGTCATAGTTGGTGATTTATTTTAAGGTGTAAGCATGTAACGTCGTTTTGAGATGGGATCATTTCACTTTAGAGGTAGGTTTATCATTATCGAGTATCAGTTCAAGTTAGAGACCTTTGATTAATTTAGGCGGATAAATTTCAAGGGGTAATCTTTATGTGATGATACTTTGCAAACGACTCAAAGTCCCTTGGGCATTGATATTTAAACTATCCATCGATTGTTATCCACGAGCCTTATTAGGTGGTTCTAACATAGTTAGTAGGAAACCGCAAAATTGTAGGAGTAAGTAATTCAAACAAAAGAAACAATATTACAACAATGGGAAACACAAATAGCGAAAAAACAATAACAAACACAAAGATTACTTGATTTAGTGGATAATCTTCTCACAATCATCAATTCATTATGTCGTGATATGTACACTAGCTTTCCCTTTAATGTGATCTTCTACCATGTATAAAAGCTTATCTTGTGCAGTTGTGCGTAAAATATGGTTTGAACCATACATAGTCTATGCGATTCTAGAAATATTTTAAAATCAAGACATGGACTGTGAATGATCTAAAATCATCATCTACATACAAAATTTGTGCTACTAATCATAATCATAACGATTTTCATCTTATTTAAATAAATAAAGATTAACGATCAGAAAAACACGTATTTTATCATAAAAGAAATTCTTACAACTTTTTAGTAATATAATTTTCAACTAAAGGAATAGATTCGAAAAAGAAAAAGAAGTTCAAAATACTCACTTTCTATTTACCACTAAGTTCGCTAATGCACCTAATTTGCACGCTTAATTAAACTATGGTTTTTTAAACATCTATGATTCGTCTAAGAAGATATAAGATTACTCCCATATTATTTTGTTACTTTGACTTTGATATTGAGATTTTCATGATATGTTAATTGGTAGTTGTTTACCATCTTGATATTTTTTTTGTATGGTTATTACTTTTCAGTTTCTTAATCAATAAACATATTTTTAAATTAACAAACATCTAGATAGTTCGATAGAAATCAAACGAGGTTTGTTTATTTTCGTTCGTTTAACTTTAAGTGGACAAACGAATAAATATGGACAACTAAATGAACGGATTTTCTTGTTCGTATTTGTTCGTTCAAAAATAATCTTGTTCATCCTTGTTTGTGTTCGTTCATATAAATGTTAAACAGATAAACAATAAACGAACACGAACAAATGAATATTTAAATTACATCAAAAATATAAAATATCTACTCAAATATTCGAAAATTTGAATATATTATTTTACATGTACACTTAGGAGGTTTTTGTGTAAGTTTATTAAATGAGCTTAAACTTATGAATTATAAGTAACTTTTAGTTTATAATATATAAGCTGATAAATTTTTAATAAATGTTTGGCTTAATTTATTAGTTCATCATATAAAAGAAAGGAAAATTTTTATATAAGCTCATAAACCAAAATATTTGAACTTATGAAAACCCTTTTATATAAGCTCATAAGCTTAAACTAATAAACTTAAACAAACACTAAAAATAGACTTATTATTGTTACATAAGCTAGATATGCTAAAACAAACACCCCCTTATTTAATTATCAATATTTAATTATTTATTTAAATAATTAAATATTGACCAAAGAAAAAATATTTTAATATATTAATTTATATTTATATAATATATTTATACATTATAATTGTATATAAACGAACATTAACGAACGTTCATAAACGTAGATAAATGAACATAAACGAATGTTCACAAGTGTAGTTAAATGAACATAAATGAACAAACATAAACGAACGTTCACAAGCGTAGTTAAATGAACACAAATGAACAAACATAAACGAACGTTCACAAGCGTAGTTAAATGAACACAAATGAACAAACATAAACGAATGTTCACAAGCATAGTTAAATGAACACAAATGAACAAACATAAACGAATGTTCACAAGCATAGTTAAATGAACACAAATGAACAAACATAAACGAACGTTCACGGAAGTAAATAAACAAACAAAGCCTTTGTTCATTTCGTTCGTTTAGTTAAATGAACAACAAATTATGTATGTGTTCGTTCGTTAAATAAATAAACAAACACAAACAAACATCACGTCGAATGGTTCGAAAACTGTTCAGCGAACGTTTAGTTCATTTATAGCTCTAATAGTTGATCTTTTGACAACTTTGAAAGTTTGAAAATAAGAAACAACTTATCAAATTTGTAATCTAATAATTGAAATGCTTTAAAGTTACGGTGTCGTAACACGTAAGTTAGTGGGTTTAGACGCTAGTAAAAGTCCTAATTTTTTATTTTATAAGTTTTAATAGACGATCAAGGTTACGTATTAGAACTTAAAGATCTAGAATTTTGTGGCTACATTAGATCACTAAAGGTGATCGATGTGTTGGACCCATATTATTTGTGACCCTCATTGATCATTTATCCTTACTGATATGATGACTGACACTAACTGAAATCTGTGTCTAGTAAATATTCGATGGACGTATTTACCTTACCGACACTATAGATTTCCCATTAGGTGATCGGAACTATGAGAGCTTAAATATAAACACTTGTTAAACACCAGGGACTAAATAATAAATACTCCTAACTTGAGTATCTATATAAGGACTAACATAAACCCAAATAAGGGTTGGTCATTTTCTCCATTATCACCATAAGTGTTTTCCTCTCAATACGGTTCTAACATAACCGGATTTTCATCCTAACACGATCATCTCAATCTGGGAATCATCGATGGCTAATCTATTCAATAACATGCCCGGATCATCTGCAGGTATGTTAAAATTACATGAACCAATCTAATTTAATCCAACACGATGGCCTTAGGAAGGTTTCGTTTACTACTCGCAGAAGATGAAAACTTTTGAACATTTTCTCATAGTTAACAAGTGTTCATGATTATCTTCCTTCATTATCATATGTTTATTGACATATTCGTACTTGGTATCAGTTAACTACATTGTCGATGACAGAGTCAATTTGAAGCTAAATAGATAGCTGTCGCTGCATAATTTTATAATAATATCAAAATTGTTAAATTTATATTATTTTTAAAACTATGACACTATAATAATCAATCCTAAAAAAAATATAAACAATGAAACTTGTTCACCTCGCTAACTATATTATTTGCTTCCCCACATAAAAATATTACATACTCTACTCTCAGCCCTCCTACATCATCAAACTTTGTATTAGTTCTTCAATATCCCGGAAGATGGATATTTGGAGTTATGGGTGAACCTATTTTTCGAACTATGGGATTTAAACATCCATGCTTTGTGAATAAAATTCTCAAATTAACAATATTATGTAAACATATAAACAAAGAAAAATTCCTAATCAGACTCACCGGTTTCGATATCAAAAAACACATATAGACCAATACTCTCGGTCCAGGTGCATAGCCAAGATTTTTGAATAAGGTGAACCATAGACAAAAGGGAAACCATAAATTTACGTCAAATAAGTCATAAAAAAACTTGTTCCTTTCGATCCCCTTTATCTTCGCCACTACTATCGTAATCTTTTCCAAAAGTTTCCCAAGACATAAAAAAAGATAAACTAAATAAAAGGAAAAATTACGAAACTGCAATTTCGAATATGGTAATTTACAAAATGTCACTTAGTTCACATAGTTCGCATATAACATAGTTCGCATATGCGAACTCGGTGCATTATGCTAACTCAGTTTTTTTGCTTATCGTTTTGGTTTTATTCCATGAAAAATGTTATCGATTTTGTATACATCTTCAATGTTTAATAGAAATTAACCACAACCAAAGCTGTTTGCCTAGTGGTATGTGAAGATGGTCTTGGGGTTGCTAACTCGGGTTCAAATCCTGTCTATGAGATTTTTATTAATTAAATTTTCCAAAGAGACCAAGTAGTCACTCGACTTTATATTTAAAATATTTCAAAACAACCCCTACAGCTTTTCTTTTATTTATAATTTTTGGTTTGTTACATACTTCTATTAAAGCTTTATTCTATATCTATTACATTTTTCTAAGAAAATTTAAACACTTTAAAGTTGTTTTTTCTTTCTTTTTCTAATTTGATAGTTTATTTTATGGTCCTATTAATTTTAGCACAATTTTTATTTTCATCTTTTATAAATTTTTAAACAATTATTAATAAAAAAAAATATGAAAATAAAAATAAAGCTAAAAAAATTGTGCTAAAACTAATAAATAAAGCTTTAATAAAAGGTATGTAATAAACAAAAGGGTTATTTTATATCTATTACATTTTTTTTCTTAAACAATTATTAATACAAACAATGTAATAGATATAAATAATTATAATAATTGTTTAATAATTTATGAAAGATGAAAATAAAAATTGAGCTAAAATTAATAAGACCGTAAAATAAATCTAATAGATATAAAATATGTAATAAACCAAAAGTTAAACAAAATCTAATAGATATAAAATAAATCTTTAATAAAAAGTATGTAATAAACCAATAGTTAAACAAAAGAGAAATGATATACAAACAAAAACTTTTCAAAATCTTACATACAAAATGAGTTGTCATTTTGTGAATGTCGAAAGATAATAGGAGAGATAATGAATGCTTTTATGTGATTTGTGATTTGTCACATATCAATAACCAGGGGTGTTTGTTTAGATTGATCGGTTTAATCCGATCCAAATAGATAAATCCAATTGGATTTTGGTTCCTAAAATATGAATCCGAACCATCCAAACAAACTTAAGATCCGAACCAAACCGAACCGAACCAAATTACTATTCGGTTTGATCAGTTTTTAAAATTCGGTTTTATGTTACTAAACGACACTCTTGTGTATATGTCTAAAAAATATTGTTCGTAAAACATGAGGAAAAGTTGAGATCATTGTCAAATATCACTAATTCGTTAATATGTAATAAGAAATATTAATATTATAGATATGTGACAATTATAATTGAACAAAATAAGTAAATTAAATTATTATTCGGTTCTTTTGTTTTTTTATATGAACCAAAATCAGTCCAAAATCCAAATTACTAATTCGGTTTTAGTCCAATCCGATTAAAAAATCCAAATTGTCAAAATGAACAATTCGGTTTTATTCAAATAGTGAACACCCATATCAATAACTACCCATTTTGTAGGTAAATTTTTGTAAACTCTTTGTATGTGTGGAATTCCCCCAAAAAAAGGTATAGGGGTTGTTTTGAAATATTTTAAATTTCAAGTTGAGGGAGTATTTGATATTTTTTGGAAACTTTAATTAATAAAAATGTCATGATCACGAGCCCCAAGACCCTTGTCTCATACCACTGCGCCAGCAGCCTCTGTAGTTGTTAAATTCCGTTAAACATTGAATATATATATATACAAAATCGCTGACATTTCTCATGGAAAAAAAAAACGAAAAAAACTGAGTTAACATAATCCCCCGAGTTGCATATGTGAACTATACCAATTAAGTGACACTTTGTAAAACTTAACATTTTGTAAAACCTAACATTTTGTAAAATACAATATTTAAAAATTGCTAGTTTCTTAATTTTTTCAAAATAAAAACCCAAAAAAGTTAATAAAACCATGAATAAAAAGAAGGCCCAAAATGAAGTAAAGCCCAATAACATTAAGCAAAAAAAAAATGATACAAAACCAAAACGATAACAACCCTTATCTTCCCCCTTATTCTAAACCCTCCTCACTCAATTCATTGTGCGGCAAAACCCATTTCCCTTATCTTCTCCACCACCAGCATGGCCACAGCTACCAATTTCTTAGTTTCATCATCTCCGGCAATCTTCGCCGGAAAAACCCATCAACAACAACTCGTTTCTCTACCATTAAAACCCATCAACCTCAACCTCAACCTCTCATACTCCTTTAAATCCCTTTCAATTCAAAGAAACAGGTCTAGATTTGTCGCTTTTGTTGCAGAAGAAGATAACACATTGGTTATTCAGCAAGATGATGAAGAAGTGAGCTGGGGGAGTGGGAGTGAGGCCACGGAGACGGTTGCCGGAGAGGCGGAGGCGGAGGCGTTTTCGGAGCCGCCCGAAGATGCGAAGATATTTGTTGGGAATTTGCCGTATGATGTTGATAGTGAACAGTTGGCTCAGCTTTTTCAACAAGCTGGTGTTGTTGAAATTTCTGAGGTATATGTTTTTGCTTATTTAACGGAATTATGAGCTTATGTAACAAAATGGGCTTCTTAGCTTTTAAGGGGTGTTTGTTTGGGCTTATATAATAAACAGTAATAAGCCCATAAAAATCTGGGCTTATGAAATATAAGCCGAAATAACAATAAGCCATAAACCGCTTATATAATCCCAAACAAACATCCCCTAACTATTTATGTAAGCTTATAAGCCCGGTAAATAAGTTGGCTGTTTTTGTCTCATTTGGTAATTAAAACTTGGTATTTTAATAAGACTTATTTAATTTAGACCAATTTTTATTGCCAAAAAGTTATCAAATATTGTTTTTGTACTAGTTTAGGTCTATATTTGGATGTAGCTTGTTTCATTTAGACCACGTTTGGGGTTAATGAGCTTATATGTTTTCGGCTTATGTCCCTTTTTTTATCCTGGCTTATGACCTTCTTATGACTTAAAAATGGATAATAAGCTCAAAAATTACACAAAAAAAAATAAGTTAAAACAAACACAGTTAAAGATATTATTTCCATTAAAAAAATGTTCAAAAGCAAAATGTTATTGCTCGGAAATGGTAATGAAGCCAGGAAGATACTTGGTTGACCTTTGTATACGTTATCCGTTAAAAGTAACTATTATTTTCTTGTTAAACTATGTTTGAGAATCTTTGTTTACCCAATAGATGTATATGTAATAAGTCAGATTACTTTTTCGAAATGGAACAAAAATATAAGTATGTTTTAGTTTGCAGTATTTCGAATAATGGAGATTGATTGATATTAACGGTTTATTTGTTGAATTAGGTTATCTACAATAGAGAGACTGATCAAAGTAGGGGTTTCGGGTTTGTGACAATGAGTACTGTTGAAGAAGCGGATAAGGCTGTTGAAATGCTCAGCCGTTATGTAAGTTCACTTAATAAATTTCTTCGTTTGTTTGAAAACTGTTCTATTCTATGCTTGCAAAGTACAATCCTTTCATGTACCATATCATTTTATCTAGAAAAAACGTTTAATTGTCTTAACAACTAAAACGTTGATGAAAGAAATCCAATTGAATGATGTTATCTTTGAAACAGGAACTCGGTGGACGGTATTTGACGGTAAACAAAGCTGCACCAAGAGGATCAAGGCCAGAACGCGTAGAACGGACTCCTCAGAACACTGGACCTTCATACAGAGTGTATGTTGGTAACTTGCCATGGGATGTTGATGATGTCCGTCTTGAACAACTTTTCAGTGAACACGGCAAAGTTGTGAATGCACGAGTTGTTTATGATAGGGAAAGTGGTCGATCACGAGGGTTTGGCTTTGTCACCATGTCTTCCGAAAGTGAAGTTAACGACGCCATTGAAAACCTCGATGGACAGGTAACTAAAGTCCTGTTTCGATTATTATGTGTTTGTCAACATGCATATTATGTTATTATAGCTTCAAATCTCTGCGGCATTTGCAATTTTGTGCGAGTTTTTTTTCCCACTCGAAAGATGTTAAACATTTGCTTGTTATTTATGTTACAGAGCATGGGCGGGAGAGCAATCAGAGTAAACGTAGCGGAGGAAAAGCCAAGGCGTTTTTAATTTGATTTTTTGAGTGAGATGGTCGACGTTACATGGTGTCTTGGTTTTATTTGTTCTAAAATGGTATTTATATTTGTGTAAGTTAAGTTTTTATGTAGGAATTTATCTCTTTTGTTAAGTTATTGTGGTGATGAGTTGCACTCGATGCCTATGCAAATTTGCTAGGTGATTTATGGAGTACAAAAGGGTTCCTTTTATCGTCATGGTCATTCTTCCCAAGTTATTTGATGTTACAAATGCCGATTAGCTTTATTTTTGTTAAATATCGGGTTATAAATTGACCATAATGTTATCACAAAGGCAGTCACCTACTGACTTGAAGAGAAGAAAAGAAAAAAAATATGGGGTACCATTAGGAACCTTGCAATTGAGTTTCTCGATCAGTTAGAGGTATATAACGAACTGGGGTCTCGCTACGAATGGTCACTGAACCATCCTGATTCTTGTCCACTACTTTCAGTTCCTGTGATACCTTCCCCACTGGAATTACCAATCTACCCCCTGGCTTCAACTGATCGATAAGTGGTTGTGGTATTTCTGGTGCGGCTGGCCCAACATGAATAGCATCGTATGGTGCAAATTCCGGCCACCCTTTTCTACCATCTATAAAATATGTATCAAATATATGCATAGGCCAGTTATATGCCTGTAGGTGTGTAATAAATTTAGAATATCAGGTCGGATATTCAAATTTTTTAAGGGACGTTCAAGTATTTATGTTATCCAAAATCGCTTTGATTCAGAATAAAAAAAACTTGGACCATTATTTTGAACATGATTTTAGTTAAATTTACATGGCAAATATCTAACAAACTAAAAGAAAATAGCGATATCCATTTCAACTAGCTCTAATGCTATTGACCAATTACCCAAAATCCCCGACCCGTCCATCTTGTTACCATACAGAGAAGGTAAATTGGAAATTCCGACCCAAATATGTACAAATGGGTTGATTTGGGCTATCATGTTCTAGCAGTTAACTTGAAATGAAACGGGTCAAATAGGTTGAACATGTCAAAGTCATCTAACTTGAAAATGCATAAAATCTCCTAAATCGCTACATTTGAAAAAAGTAAATATTAACTTTTCCAATCAACATAAAACGCTAAATATTTATAAAATTAAATAAAATGGTCAAAAAAATGTTGGTCAGACCAACCGTTTTGATAATAACGCATTTGATTTGAGTCCATTTTTACACCTCAATAAGACGTAACAAGAAAGATGAACACAAACAGCATGCATCCAAGAGACATATAACATACACGGTTAGTAGTATTCGACTACATCTATACAATTTATTTATATATGGAGGGAAAAAAATCAGATATATTTAAAAGGTGAAGCGGATATAAGAAAGCTGTTACAGTGACATGACTAATTACCACCAACGTGCATTGCAAGTGATCCATCTTTCAACAACGAAGCAGCTGCACTTTTCTCAATGTTCTTGATCGATGTTGAAACCAATTCAGGAATATGATCCACACCAATTGAACGACCTTTTGATCCAGCCATTAGTGCAAAACATGCCGTTATATACCCAGTCCCTGTAAGAGTTTATCAGCCACGAAACAAACTAATATCATTTGTGCACAAACGATTATTTAATATTACCGTCCCATATCCACAAAAATAATATAAAAGTACCTGAACCAACATCCAAAGCACGCATTCTCGGCTGCAAATTATTCTGCAACAACTGAAGACAAGTAGCAAGCATATGTGGTGCGGAAACGGTGGCATGAAAACCTATTTTTTGGGGCTGTCTTGATAGGCTGGCGTTCCAGTAGGTACAAATAATGCCCTATCAACAGTTTCCATTGTTTCAGATACTTTTTTTGATTTAATAACTCCACGAGTTCGAAGACTTTCCACCATTCGCGTGTTCTTGTTAAGGCTGGTTTTAGACCAAACTTGCTGAAAATACAAACATTAAACAACATTTAAATTCAAGGATAACACATAATTTCATATTTAATACGTAATAGAAACCGCATAGATTCAAAGAGAATGTTCCAACAAGGACACGTTTAAAGTCCGTCTGTGTGTTAGAGTATTGTCTGTTTAAAATTAGTATCATCCACGAAAAAGTAATTGAAAACTCATAAACTTTTTCGTGAGTTTTCAATTATAACAAAAGTAGCGATAAAAGTTTTAAACACGACTATTGTACAACAAAAGTAGCGATAAAAGTCTGAAAATGTATCCAACTTAAAACACGACTATTGTACGTATCAAACTTTTAAACATTGTTATTCTTATGAATTGTAAAATATGTGACACCTATATAAGCTGTCACATGTTATTTAATTGTTCGGATACATATAATATTAAAACAACAATAATCACACATGTCAAAGTTTTTTTTGGAAAGTGGAAACGCAAATATTACACCTCACCACGTATTTATTCTCATAGACCTGACGAGTAGATCAACTGGTCACTCACATACCGTCATCTAAACGATGAACATAAACCTACCTGAATAAAGAACTCCCTGTGCAAAAACTCGAAAACTAAAAGTATGCAATAAACAAACACAATTTAGAAACAAGATAACTAAATAAATAAATATCGGGTGAGTTAAAATTATACCCGCATTCTGCTGAATAAGGAATTCTCCGTGATCTAGTCGCGGGCTGAGAGCTCGAAAGCTTCGTGTCTCATACGCGCCACCGAGCTTCCTCTGTCGCGCGTTAGTACATTTTCAGAACTTTCTAGATTCGTGGCCCAAACTTGTTATACAAGGAATATAGGATAACTTGAAAAATAATAAATATAAGCTTTAAGTTATGGCGCGTTTTATCGCGTTAGGTACCTGTATCGATATTTTTAAAACTTCCCTATGTTTTGGGTAATGAATTTTTAAGCCGATAAATGTCCGTAATATAATTCCAACTTGATATTTTTTAATTTTATAAGAGTTTTATCCAATTTCAAATTGTCACCAACTCGTTATAGAAAGTAAAAGACATGGAAAACAAAATAGAAAACTAAAAAAATTGTTGATTCTTTTGAGGTCTTGGTAGTTTTTTGTCATAGGTTGGTTGTTTTTGTTCAGCGGCTTTTTTTTTTTTGTTTTACCCTTTTGGCTTTGGTTGTTGTTTTTATGGGGTCTTTTGCCATGATTTATGTCATGTTTAAACGTTCTTATTATTTATAAAAGTTTGTTGGGGTTTGTCATATCGGAAAAAAATAGGTGACAATGTATTTTAAATGTGAAAATATCGACTTTTTCATATAATTTATTGATTTAAATAAAATTTAATAATTGTAAAAGTACGTTAAAATTTTGTCGTGGTATCACGCCTTAAAAACATCATGGTCTCGCCATGTCTCACAAAGCTTGAATACAGTAGAAACTCGATAAATTAATACTCGATTATTTAATAAACTCTCTAAGATGATATTTTTTGCCGGTCCCGACTCGGGGATAGGGTGCTAAATTAATAATTCGCTAAAATGATAAGATAGTACATTTTTGATAATTTCTTTAGACACCATATAATATATAAATTAATAATTCCTTATATATAGCATATTACATGAATTATTTATGAAGGTTTCTTGAAAAATGTCTCAATTGTCTTTTGTTTTTTGTTAAAATCAATTTCCTCTTAAATCTCGTCTCTAATTTTCCTTAGCATGGTAAGAACTTCTGGTGTTGTTTTCTCATAACTCAACAAGAAATTGTTCAATGTGATTGCCGCTTTAATAGCTTCGTTTCGCGAATGGGGTTCCATTGTAGAACTTTCATCATCTTTTTCATCAATATCATCTTTATTAATTCTAATAACGCTTTCAATAATTTCTTCATCAATAATTAAGTGGAAGCTTGAAAGGTGTTTGTAAACTAAGTATTCTACTATAAATTAATAAAATATTAATTAATATATAGATTAATAATTATTAATTTATCAATTAATTAATAACTCTTTTAATTAATAAATTTTGGTGGTTTTAAGTGTATTATTCTATAAAGTTTCTACGGTACATATTGTCCCTAGAAGTGTGTCCCAATAGGGTTTTGACAAAAATTATTGGGACTAAATGTAGTCCCAAAAACAATGTCCCTATAGGTTTGGGCAAAAATTGTTGGGACATCTTGTAGTCCCAAAAACCATGTCCCTAGAGGTTTGGAACAAAATTGTTGGGACATATTGTAGTCCCGAAAGTCATGTCACAAGACGTTTTTGAACAGTTTCAAGGGACAAGACGTAGACCCAAAAGATCTCGTCCCAACAAAAATCAATATTGTAGTCCCGACAACTTAATGGGACGGAGCAGTTGGGATTACGCTTCTCGAGACTACATGTAGTCCCGATAAGTTTTGTGGGACTACAAACAGGGTTTTTTGGGACTACATGCGTAGTCCTAAAATCCAGTTTCTGGTGTAGTGATTCCCCCGGTTTGCTGGTTCAGTCCGCTCTAACAAAGCATTATGGCATGTTGTGCGTTGGACTGGACTGGACTGAACTGAGGACCGGAGATGAGGAATATCGAGTCAAATTATTTTACATTTCTACTCAACATTAAAAGTCAAATTCAAATGATATCCTCACAAAAACGTTAAAGTTCAAACTTTAAACACCTTGTAGGGTACTAGAAATTCCACTTAGTCAAGTCAACCATATTCAGGATACTAAACTACACTTTAGCCTATTTTTAAGCGGACAAATTCTAAATCATACTCGAGTTGCAATCATCTGATTTGGATCGTGTTATGTATGAAATGGTACCTACACATAAAAACCCGAATTACTATAAATCAGAATTATGTTTAAGAAATTTCAAGATCGCATATTCAAAGACTTCATATCTTCACGGCCTCGTATCCATCAAGAGGTAGTATATGAAGTTAAATGTGAATGAGTCGAAGAAAATTTTAATTTCTAGAGGAGCAACTATGTCTTACTATTAATTTTGGGATGTCGATTTGTAGTTAATTAAAAAGAAAAACCTAGTTCAAAAAAAAAAGTTAATTCAAAATCTTTTGACAAGGGTTTAGTCATGGTGGTACAAGGGTTCCCTATTTTAAACATATGCTTTCACTTCACTAGCTCGATCGTAGTGTGGGACGTAGACTGAACCGTTAATGACGGTGGTTGCCATTGTTATTGTTGTGATGATGAATATTCAAGGCCAATACTCTTCGATCTATAAATTATGGACACCCAACTGACGACACTAGTATTACTCCATGTCTCCATCTACCGGAAATCTTATTGAGGACCAGCTGCATTACCGTTCTGTCGTTTTGGAGACTAGACTACAAGGTGGTTGCACGTAGTTTTTTAAAACTTACAATAATAATAATAAGAGTTAATTACATAAATCGTCCCTATGGTTTACCCAAAATTGTGGATTTCGTCCCTAAGTTTAAAAAAGTTGCATAAATTGTCCAAGTTTAGAAATTAATTACGTTTTTCGTCCCTACTTTCTAATTTGCACCCGTAATTGGGGCAAACTTTAGGGACCAAATCCGTGATTAAGGACAAACCTTAGGGTCAAATTCCGTAATTGGAGAAAATCTTAGGGACAAAAAAGGTAATTAGTTTCTAAAAGCGGATTATTTTTGCAACTTTTTAAACTTAGGAACGAAATCCGTAATTTAAGATAAACGTCAGGGACGATTTATGTAATTAACTCTAATAATAATAAAACTTTTTAGAGTTAACCAAAGATAAAATAAAAAAGTCTTCATTACCAACTATATCCCTGAAAAGTAAAAGTAAATGAAGCGGAGCATGAAAGCCACTACCATTTTCTGATTCAAAACCTTTAAAAGACGCAATGACCATACATAAAGAAGAATTAATCTAACACATGCTAATGTAGAAGCTCAAAAGCTACACGATAAGAACGTCCCGATATGATCCCATCATCAAGCGGAATTCTCGTGCAGGAGGACATATTCTCGGCTGCAAACATAAATAAATGACCATAGCCAGTTAGTTAGGTCTCCGGATATCGTAAAAACTGAAACCAAAATGAAACTATGATACTCATATACAGAATTGTAAGTGATATGTGTGTACTTTTTTCTGATTTTTTCGTAAAAACAAAGGATCGAGTTCATGATCTCATATAATTAAAGACCAGTATGCTTTTCAACCATTTTTGTCCTGAATAACTAATGCAATAAATATTATCTACAAATAATATATATAACTATCATAACGATCTAAATGTTTCAATAAAGCGATTTAGGAGGTCCTGGGCGTTTAAAATACACTTCTGCAACTTTAAACCCACTCACGATTTAACCAATCCAATTGACTTGATCCATTTTGATTTTTAGGTAAGAAGAGAAAAACTATTTCACCTGTTTGGCATAGCATAGAATAATCGAAATTAACTCATTCATAAGTAAATGGGATGAAATTGCCACCTCTAAAGTACACGGATCATTTCATGTAATTCGAGTCGCAACAATAAAATGAAAGCATACAATGAAGATAGTAACAACATACCTACTATTACCGAACTTTAGAGTGTCTTTTTCCATAAGTTCATAATACCGTTCAGGATCAATACGATTTTCCTGCAATTGCAAAAGGTTACATTAACCCACATAGTGAGCAACACATACAGATTCCATATCATCATATACATAAGTATGTGTGCTTACGTTTATGAAAGTCCCATTTGTGCTTCCAAGATCCATTACGTAAGGCCTGGAAATGAGAACACAATAAGTGAGTATAAAAACTTAAGGAAAAAAATCCATTACGTAATTAAGGTGAAGCAAAGTAGAATAGAGCCTTCGTCTTCTTACCTTATTTGCTTCACTAACATGCCATCGGGTTGCTCCTTCTCAACTTGCCTGAGAATGAACAGAAATCAGACACGGATAGAAATGTTGTCCCAATATTTTCTGTTCATCTTTACAAATAGCTAACGCGTTAAATACAAATACAAAAACGATATTAGTACTACAGAATCCTATTGGTTGTTTCTTTAAACGATAGAGGAGGCGAGTTTTGATGTTTCATTTAAAGTTATTTTTTTCAATTGAGCCATAACAGAAAGCTAGTTATTATACCGGTATTGAAGAACGGCATGCTGTTTGCTGCATGATGGGTGATCTGTGGGGATATCTGCTACCCGCCTTTCTCTCCCAAAAAGATAGCAAGATTGACGATGCACATACAATGGCTCTGTTTGAAACAAACTGTTAATTACATAAGTGGAAACACAAGAACATCTACTGACCATTTAGAACCGAAATTTCTTTGTTACGGTTTAATAACGAAAAAATGGCAAGCCTACCAGTAAGCGCTTCACCGCCTTTAAAAACATAAAGTCTCCATCTGACTTCTGGTTTTCTTGCTTCAGGTGGCTCCGTAAACAGCAGTGTCACCCCTAAATTATGTATTGTCAAAAAAGAACATTCAATATATATCAAATAGAATATAATGTAATGATGGCAGGAAATCAAAGGTTAACATGAACAAAATGTGACCAATAAAGTACAGTGCATTTCTGGGAAGTGACAATATGAATTTTACTCACTTCGGACTTATAAATATATCTAAACAAACATAGAGCTTTGTTTCCTCATTCCTGACGTCTTAAAAAAACTGTTTACCAAGCAATTCCGAAAGCACTATTCGTTATAAATTTAGCTTCCAATAAATGAGCTAAAAGTTCCAATGTAAAAAAACCAAATTGTGGTCTCTAGATGGCCTTCAACACTTGCTAAAAGGTTTTTTTTTTACCTATTACCATACTTTTAGCCCATTTAATATATCAAAATCTACACTCGATCAAAACTAGACAAATCTAAATAGAAACAAAAGTGATATAAGTTGGTAGAAGACTCACCTTTGACCCGATTAGTCTCAGCAGCAAGCTTTCCCGACAACTCAAAAGAAGGCTTTTGCTGAGGAAATAGTTTCTTTTGTTAATGAGAGATTCATATTTGCACATAATAATGCTTGAAGCTCAAAGAAAAAAAAAGGAAAAAAATAAGTTAAAAAAAAATATTTTAGACTTAAAAGTTTAAGAGCTCAAAACAAAATTATGCAAATGAGAAAAGGAAAAATATAAGGTAACTACTTAACTTATGAATTTATTTTACGCTTGAGTTTACAAGCTCAAAGGAAAATGATGCAAACAAGAAACGTTCATGACAGAGGGAATAATATGACCTTACGCTTAATTCCATTGAAAAAAAATGATTAAATTGATAAAAGCAGTAGCTAGAATCACCTTTTCCTTGGTTTCAAGTGCCTCCGCAGCTGCCTTCATCCGTGCAACTGAATCCTCATCATTATCATTCCTGATCACATGTATATAACATCTAATCAGATACTGTATCCATGTGGATAAGTAATAGTGAACGGTGAGCCAAATATAAAAACACCATACATAAGTACTCAAATGGTACATTTATGAAGATTGGAGAAGGAAAGAATCTAAACAAGATTATAAGAAACACGTGCATTCTTATTCACCTAGAACTAACTTCTGAAAAGAAAGAAAACTAGAAAAAGTGGATTATTGTAGTAAGAAGGCCATATAGCTGAAGTATATCGACTTTCTATAAACCTACACGAATCATATTCAAAGAATTGTGCCTGAAACTCGAAGTACTACATCAGTTGAAGAGTTCAGGTAGGTGCTTACCGATGATCACCGTCGTTTAAGTTGTTTCCCTAGAAAAACAAAATAAAAATAGAAGTCAATAACTTTATGAAGGGTTATCTATGAAAAAGAGAACAAGACTAAATGAGTAGATAGATACCAACCCATTTACTTATAAATGGGTTGATATTGGGTTTTGTTTTATCTCAAACAGGGCACATAGGTCAATCAATGAGGTAGCAAAAGGGAGCGCCCAAACAGGTCAAATTAACAGATCAAATAGGTTGAAAGTTGTCCATAGTCTAATTTTACAGACATAGCCTACTAAGTCGTTTTATTTAAAAATTTAAGATTATCACTGAAATAATACTTTTTGAAATCATAATTTAGCCTTTGAATAATTATAGATTTTTTTTTCCACATAAATATACTGGTTTTATAAGTCAACCCAACCTCCCCTGTTTTAACCTATATTAAAGGACAAGTTTCAACCCGAACATGTATTTGACCTGTTATGCAACCCGCCCATCTTGACATATATTGAAATGCTCATTCAAAGCATCATCTTAAATGCATTAGTTGGGACTTAAATTGAACTAAAATTCACAATATCATATATCAAAACTTCAATGATAGGCCAGTTTGAGGAATGGATATCACCAGACACCTCATCACGTGGAGGCGATCGAGATCTGCGTCTATTCCTATGATGATCTCTTCCATTGTCATCTGCATCCCTTCCTGACTTTCTATCCCTTTCAAGATCCCTCTCATTACGTGCATTCCTTTCATGCCCTCTGTCACTTAGTTTATCAGACTTATCAGCCTGAGCTCTCTTCAACCTTCTCGTGCGTGGCGACTCTGATCGAGATTCAGGGGACCTAACCTTACCCTGATTTTTTTCATGCCCTCTTTCACTTGATTTATCATCCTTATGATTTGATCGATCTTTCCTTAACCTTTTACTCCTTGGTGATGGCGATCTTGAGTCAGTAGCTCTTAGAGGAGATCTAGTTCGACTTGAAGGTCTCTCTTTCACAGGTACACGATCTGATGGAGACCTTGACCTTGTGTGTTTGGAGGGATTGGTACGGTGTGAAGGCTTTTCTCTATTTGGTGATTTTGTCGAGTGTGAACTCTTGTGCCGAGCAGGAGATCTCTCTCTTCTGGAAGGGCTCCCACGAGAAGATCTGTGATGCCTAACAGGAGACTCTGAACGATCAGAGGTGCGTCCCATGAGGTATCTTTAATTACAGGTTGAGATTCCTGAGATAAAGAAGTACATAATAAGAAATCAAAAGCAGATGATCATAAGGTTACATTAGTGGAGCAATCAGAGTTCCTAGGCATGATTAGAAACTAGAACTGGAGTTCTAGTCGACACGTCTACAACTGATTAACTTTTCAGTTTTGTTGCTTATGTTCACTCTGAAATCTGAATGTATACGAAGATTCGATGGCACAAACTATTTATAGGACTATATATCTTTAAAAGGCATATGCTAGTTGGGACGAAACTGTATGCTGTCGGGACGAAATTGCCAGTGATAAGTCGAGGTGTTTACTAACTGAGAAAATAATTTGACAAAAGCTACAGCCGGCCGTTTCTGTACAGTTAAAACATATTCAGAAACAATAAATAAAAACAGGACAAAATTGTGATATATGGTATGTAGTGAGCTTGATACCTCAAATTAAAAATGAGAATAACGCTCATCGCAGTCTCACAAATTTGAGTCCTTGACTTTCGAAGACTAAAACATATTGGGTTTGGCCACATCTTTACATACGCAAAAGACTAGCAAAAAGTAATTCCCCAAAACGTAAAAAACCAACTATCGTTGGTGCACCATGTTTGCGCTTTTACTTATGCATCAGCAAGTGTTTTTGTGCCAGGGACAAAGCATAAGGTAATCAACATGTCTGTTATGTATTTTAATCGTACCTTATAGTACCAAAGGAGCCAACATACTTAACAATATAAAGATAAAATATCGTGCTGCAGATAATTTACGCACTTGAATATAACCAGTTAACCACCAAGATATTTAACCCGTAGAAGCCTAAAACACCACAACCCACACTTCAAATCTCCAGGACAAATAAAACAAAGAAATGTTGCTTATATTTTTCTTCGCTACAAACCTTAAAGTCGGGATCAGACGGAAACAAAATACCAACACTTCTGTCACTAACACTGCTCAAGACTCGACAAGCACTTACCAACAAAAGAAACCAAGGTTCTATTTGCTTGAAAAATAACAGTAAGTTAAGTTAATAGATTCCTGAATCTAAGGACATCACTTTAATCTCCTATACCATTAAGTTGATGCTCAAAACCACTAGAATTTTACCTTCAATACATATAACTCAACAACGATAATGATATCATACCACCGCACATTTCAATGGTACAATAAACATTTCAACTTTTAAAGCAAACTTGGTTAAAATATCCATCTAGAAACAAACTATCTGCACTACCAGGTTATGAAAGCATTAAAGTTACTGAAATTTCCATGTATCCGTAATAATACCGAAATTCGCTCCTACTTCGAAAATGGAAGAACAATATTAGATTTCTCACCGAATCCGTATATAGCAAGTAAAATGTTCATGCGAGAACTTTTCTTTTTGCCAGAACCGCTCGAAATCTTCAACATTTCCACATCAAAAGTGTGCACAACTACATAATGATGTGTGAAATTGATAATTTTGTCTATTGGCGATCAATTAAAGTTAAAATTTTCAAAATAAAACGATCTCCAAAAACATTCATAAATGAACACGTAACCGTATTCATTAACAAACATTTTTACTACTCGTTTTATTCAGCAATTTTTTCACTAAAACTGATCACCAATAGTAAAAATTATCAATTTCCCGCATCATATCTTAACTGTGCACACTTTTGATGTAAAATTAAACAGTTCTCGCATGGAAGTAACAATCAATACAATTTTTTTCCTACTATTTACTACTTTTTTTTTTGTTAATATGATATCTAAAATCTTATTCTCAATTAAACCTAATATATTAACACACTACACTACAGATACATATCAAACAACTTACCGAAAAACGAGCAACGATAAACGATAACCAAACAAAAGTATAATGTAACAACTATAAGTCCTTAAATAAATGTCTACATAACATCAAATAAACCACAATTACAGAGTTTTTTGCAGCAAGGATAATAAATTGGGGACCAGTGTATTAGTAAAACCCTAGAATAATAAATAGAGCTTACCTGAAACGGATAGGACGAAAGTTGTTGGAATTCCGGTACCGGAAATCGACGCCGGAGTATCTCAATCGGAGCTAATGGAGAATACCTGAGGTCTGAATTTTGGTGAGGATTGAGATTTTTGGGGGAGTGAATGGGAATGAGTGGGTTGGGTTAGGTTGAGTCCGGCTGATTTTTGGGCTGGGCTGGGCTGGGCTGGACTGGGTTGCGAGAAAAAAGTTAAAATATTTCGATTAGACCGTATATATCTGAGTTAAAAAATAAAAATATTTGTCATTATCATACCAATTTCGATTTCCTTTTTTAAACTAAACACACCCTAAATTTTGTTTATTGTGTTCTCGTTACGTGTTGTTAAACATAAATATAAAGTTGTAACTTTTAAGTATTACTCGTTAAATCATCTTAATTTTATTTGAAACGAGTTATTTTTATATATCTTAACCATGTTAACGTCTCTATCTACTACTCAACTCGTCTAAAGTCTAAAGCATCTAATGCCCCCACCTTAATGATGTGAAAAAGGAGACGATTTACAAAAATATATTTGCCATTAATCCTTTTTTAATGATATCACTTTAAAGCGACGTAGGTCTCGTATTTGGTAGAAAATCTAGTATTCTAGATGTTTAGTTAAGTGGTGAAAGATTATTATTGGTGAAAGATTATTGTTGATTGATGGTTTAATGGTTGACATTGAGCACGGTCTAAGGAGCTTTTCTTTTAACGGTTTTTCAAGGAGCAACGCAACATGAACAAGTTATGATGAACAAGTTATGATTGGAAAATGTAAGTTGCGAATGGAAAATATTAGAAAAATGTAGCTTAGGTTCCAAAATCGCCTTTTAATAAAAGAATAAACAAGTAAGAATATGTTTTGGACAAATTTATGAGTGTACTCGTATAATATACATGAAAGTGTAATGAGATTTAGTTGTGAAGATAAAAAATGGTTGTTGGGATATTAAATGAGAAAGAGGGTTGTAAAATGACAAATTATTCCTTGTGTGTCGAAACTCGTGCAAACACTAACATACTCAAAGTAACGTTGTCTGAATTCAAGGACGATACATTCACTTTTTAAACCACATAAACGAAACATGCAATTGGAGCAAATGTTACAACAGACTATTTGTGCAATTAACTCTTAGTATAAGTTGTAACTTGTTAGCATTTATAACTCGATAAATCTTCTTAATTTTATTTGATTAGGGTTATTTTTATACATCTTAGCAATATTAACGTCTTGATCAAGTACTTAAATCGTCTAAACCATCTACTTTGCCACATTAATGATGTGAAATAGAGACAATTCACAAAGATATATGTTTGCAATTAATCCTTACTATTTTGATCATTGTAAAGCGGTAGAGGTCTCGTATTTGATAGGAAATCTAGTATGCTAGATGTTAAGTTAAGTGGTGAAAGTTTATTTTTTGCTTGATGGTTTAATCCTTGACATTGAGCAAGGTCTAAGGAGCTTCCCTGTACCGGGTTTTCTAGGGTTAGGGAAAAATGTTGCTCAAGAACCAAAATCACCATTAAATTCAAGAATAGACGGATAATAATATATTTTTGGTCAATCTTACTAGTTACAAGGTTGGTCATATAATGTACATCATAACTTTCAAGGAAGAACATCCCGACATGTTAAACTTGTTTTTCGCGTGACAAAATATCTATATCTTATAACGAAATGATCTCACCAACATACTTGATCTTAACTAACACGGGCTTATGCGTCCATACATATAGATACAATAGACCAATCTTACAATATGCAAGCGTCGTTAGAAAGGCTAACATCAACAAATTACAATATCGTAGATTCAAAAAACGACATTAGTATGCGTAAACTCTTTTTTACAAAAATATTTGAGATAGAGAAGCAAATACACCAAGTTCTTGAATGGCTTTATTCACTTCCTTTCACTTTATAGATTGGCAAAGAAAGCAAAAGAAACAATAACTATTTATAATAAAGTTTACTGCCAACCTGTTTGTCTATTTTCATAACTTATAATATAACCAAAGCTCTAATCTCATGATTATCATATGCTTCTTTTTTCATATTTTATTCTAAGTTTATAAACAAGGACAGTGTCGATTACTTTGTTTTTCGTATGCGTATATATGACAACTAGAAGCTTATGACAGAAGCAAATATGTTTGAATTACATATTTAGGTACTTTTTCTAGAAGTTGTAATTACAACGTGTGGATTTAAGTTATTTTAATCACTAAGGCGTCTAAAAGGATTAAGGTTAAAAGATTTTACTAAAAATGAAACGGGTGAAATGGGTTGAACGGGTGCTGCAATAGGTTGAAAGTTGTAAGAAACGTATTGGAATGCATAAAACACAAAAACCTCTTTTTTGCATAAAAGTTTTCGTTATTATTGTTATACAGTAATATTTAGCTTCCTAATCATATCAAACATAACTTAACCTCTAAATAAAACACATAGATACGTGACTCAAACATATTTGCCTTTGTAATAAGCTTCAAAGCGATTTAAGTTTAAGTTTTTCAATTTCATCGAACTTGTTATTCTCATGATCTAGAATGAATAAAGTCAGTCACCTCCACTTGTTTTGACCCGTTACCCAACCCGTCTGAGTATGGATTTTTGGCACCTCTAGTAAGTTAAGTAAAACGGACCCACAAACAAACGACAAAGTTTAACACTGCCTAAGATAGCACGAGGGTCCACAAGTTTCTAAATACTTATCCAAAGGAAAATTAGCTTTAATTTTATGAGTTTAAACCTATATGCAAGTAAGGTACTTGATCCAATTTCACCTTTGAAATATTCTTCATCTTTTCATCATTATATATTACCTCGATATGGCGTAATCAGAAAACAACACAAAAAACAGTCACCTCTTATCCATTTACCTTTTCAGCTTTGAGCCAAAACCGACAACATTTTGAAAATGCAGCAACAGCAACTTGTTAGGAAAGATCGACGCATGTTCAGTTCCTCTGATGACAATGCAATGATGAAACAAGTTGAGGCTACTCATTCACCAGATGGCCGTGAAGTTGAATTGGAGCATATTTTTCATGTCATTAAAGAAACGCTCCATCGTGCCATTCCTGCAGATATAGATGGTGTTATTAATGTATGTAATATTCTATGCGTCTCAATTGCTTTTGTTATTATCTCAAACGGGTCAAAAGTTCCCCAGTATGTTTTTAATTTGGATAAATACTAAAATAATTATTTACATGTGATCATAAATAATAGGGAACACAAAATGGGCATATTGGTGCATTGGCTGGAGAAGAGAGGGCTGCTTTCGCCGGCTTTGATGATGTCGATGGTATCCCAGATGGAATGGCTCACGTAATCCATAGAATTTCGTGTGAGGTAAGTATGTAAATTACTATCTATTGGTAAAATCGTAAAAGTTGGCAAAAAAGGAAACGGGTCAAACATGTCAAAAGTAGTGCATTTAACGTAATAGACCTAAATTATATTATTCAAAAAATTTTATCATACTTGCATAAATAGTTTCTGATCATACATAGGGCACGTTGATAAGCGTATGTGTTTCTGGTAAACCCGACCCACTTCAACCCACATAAAAATTCCTCATTTTCTGTTGGCAGTTTTCTTGCAAGTGTTCAGGGGGAGCAGATGCACATGCATCAACAATGGCAATCCTCAACATGCTTTCGAGCTATTCATGGGAAGCGAAAGTGGTGATATCTTTAGGGGCGTTTGCGGTCAACTTTGGAGAGTTTTGGCTTGTGGCTCAACTATTTGCCTCTAATCCACTTGCTAAATCGGTAGCAATGTTAAAACAATTGCCAAACATCATTGAACATTACAAATCACTTAAACCTCGGTTTGATGCAATTAATAACCTCATTGAGGTTATGTTGGATGTGACTAAGTGTGTCATTGCATTCAAGAACTTACCTTATCAGTATCTTCAGGATGACACACCACCAAAGTCAATAGCCTTGACTCATATTCCTGCTGCCGCTTATTGGTGTATTAAGAGTATGGTGGCTTGTGCCTCTCAGCTAACAAGCCTTCTAGGCATGAATTACGAGTAAGTTTTCTTATTTGCTCTTCTTCGGAACCCTTTTTCGGCTTTATACGACGTAGTAGAAGTGGCAAGGTGGACGGGTAGAGTAACAAGTCAAACGATTCAGGTTGAAAAGAGTCATTTTTTAGTACGGGTCAAACGAATCGATCCTGCCTACACTTTTTGTCCATTTTTTAGATATTATAGACTAAAAATCTGAAAAACATATTTTGGGGTTGTTCAACTTTCAAGTTTCAACCCATCTGACCCGTTTGAGATACAACACAACTCATATCGACCCATTTAGAAATACATGGGTTAATATTCCCACCTCTACGGCGTAGCATATTCAGTAATCATTAATTCCTTTTTGTCAAATATATGAGCAAAAAATAATTTGTTATATATTAAACGCAGGTACATCACAGCTACTACAGAGGCATGGGAACTTTCAAGCTTGGCTCACAAGGTTCAAAACATTCACGAGCACCTTAATTCACTCCTACTCCTTTGTTATCAAAACATAGGCAAGTTTTTAACTATTTTGCAGTTTTAATGATCGTAAAAAAAAAAAAAAAAAAAAGGAGTTAACGTTCAAACATGTTACTGCAGAGGAGAAGCAACATGATGAATATTTTCTCATGCTCGTACGAATCTTTGATGTGTCTCACGTAGACAACTTGAAGATTCTCAAGGCTTTGTTTTGTGCCAAGGATGACATTCATCCGCTTCTTGATGGTTCATCTAGAACAAGGGTTAATCTCTATATATTCCGTTAACTTTTTTGTCGATTTGATTTACTTCTAATTTAATAATTTACTATTTTAATTCGTGTACAGGTTAATGTGGACGTTTTAAGGAAAAAGACTGTATTGCTACTGATATCAGACCTCGAGATTTCCCATGAAGAGATTCTAGTTCTCACTCAAATCTATAAAGAATCTAGAATACAACCAGATCTTCAGTATGAGGTCGTGTGGGTCCCAGTTGAGGACCATCTGATGACATGGAACGATTCACATCAACACAAACTTGAGCAACTTCAATCGATGATGACCTGGCATATGGTGCATCACCCTACATTGCTAGAACCAGCAGTCGTTAAGTATATCAAGCAAGTGTGGCACTTTGAAAAGAAGCCAATTTTAGTAGTGTTAGATCCGCAGGGCAGAGTGACATCACCAAATGCACTTCATATGGTGTGGATTTGGCGAAATATCGCTTACCCTTTCACTAGTATCAAAGAAGACGCGTTATGGAAGGAAGAAACTTGGACCCTTGACTTATTGGTTGACCACATTGATCGAAATATATTACAATGGGTAAATTAAGTTACTTAGAAGCTTTTTCATAAGTTTGTTCGATAGTTAAAACAACTAAATTATTTTCATTATTGTATATTGCTAGATTTCTGAAGAGAAATACATATGCTTGTATGGAGGAGATGACCTAGATTGGATCAAAAGATTTACACAGATCGCAACAAATATTGCTAAACATGCAGGAATCCCGTTGGAGATGGTTTACGTTGGAAAGAGCGGAACTAAAGAAAGAATAAGGAAAATAAGTGCAACGATTAGTGCGGAGCAACTAAGCCACACTTGGCCGGACCCCACCTCCGTATGGTACTTTTGGACCCGGCTCGAAAGTATGTTGTACTCAAAAATACAACAAGGAAGAAACTATGAAAACGACCCTATTATGAAAGAAGTGATGACCATGATGAGCTTTGATGGAAGTGACCAAGGGTGGGCTTTGATATGCCGGGGATCACACGAAATGGCAAGAGCGAATGCAGATTTAGCATTCACTAGTTTAACTGAGTTTGGAAATTGGGAAACAGATGCACAGGAGAACGGTTTTGTCCCAGCATTTAAAACGTACTTGGCACACCTACATACACCTCATCATTGCAACCGACTTATACTACCAGGGATCAGTGGTGGGATTCCAGAAGTGGTGGTATGTTCAGAATGTGGACGGACAATGGAGAAATTCTTTATGTTTCGTTGTTGTACTGACTAAGATAAATCATTGTTGTGTTCTAATCGAGTCTGGAATGTGTTTGATAATTATTCGTAGTTTTATATAAGTAGTAATATCTTGTTACCGTTTGTTATTCATATTTATTTTTGTAATATACAAGAGTGGCAGCTTGTTTTTCATTTATGTACTTATTTTGTATTAACTATGATTAAGCAACAGAATACTATCAAGATTTTTCATTTCTTTGATAATGCGCAAATAAGTACAGACTCGTAAATTGTTAGAGAAACAGATATTGCAGTCGTGGTAATGCCTAATTCTTCTACATACAGAAATACCTTAGAAATCTAAAAGTAACTGAGGAAGAATCCTTTCCAGATGCGTTCCTTCAATTTTGTCTCCGCCTTCGGCATCAGCAATAGTAGATGCTCGTTGAACTGATTCTGCATTAACAAAAAAACAGCTTCATAAATTACTCGGGAAATATGAATCCATCTATCTACACATAAAATTTCCTTTAAACTAGTAATCAAGACAATCAAGGTGGATCTACCTGTAACAAAGAGGCGTAGTAATTCACAACTCAGCTTCACAGCATTTGAATTCGCTGCACCAACGATACATGTTAAAAAATGAAATAAAAAAATTGTTTCTAACCTAGAAAATCAACTTTATTCAAAACAATCAGAAAAACAAAAACGATATGCTGATAACTGTATCCAATTCACAACTTATTAGACAAACTACAGAAATTAAAACAACTATAAATAGATAAACGTTGTAAACCTAGAAACTAATTTGCCTTGTAACAAACTTTGAGCACCAATTAACACATGTAGATTAGAAAGTATACAATCATATTATAAAATATGAAAACGCTCCATACCAGAAGTAGGCCGGTTTCTCTTCGAAGTTCCTGCTCGTTCCTACGTGGCAAAAATCATACACAATCAAAAACCAGATCTAACCCAGACTCAACTGTTCCTTACAATCATCATTCATCACACATCAAAAATTTCACACAAATTATATCAAATCGCAAATTAATAGAAATAAGCAATAGGCAGTCAACATCTACTAATACATTACAATTTTCGCTCCTACATCGCAAAACTCGTAAACAGTTTAAAAAAAACATATCTAACACAGAATCAACTATTCGTTCCAAAATCACCATTATCTCATACACTACTACTATCCTATAACAAGTAATAGATAACAAACTTTCATAAAAATAAAAATAACAAATCAATACATATATATGAGATTAACACATAATCAAAGCAATAAACAGTCAACATCGACCGATACGTTACAATTTTTCGCTCCTACATCACAAAAACCAAAAAAACATATCTAAAAACAGAATCAACTATTCATGCCAAAATCATCATTATCTCATACACTACTACTATCCTATAACAGATAATAACAAATTTTCATAAAAATGAAAATAACAAATCAATATACATATACGAGACTAATACGGAATCCATCAACAGTATGACACATTTCAACATCTGTTAAACCTAGAATCATATCATTCGATACAAATTTTCACACAAATTACATAAAATCAAAACAATAAACAGTCAACATGTATAGATACATTACAATATTTCAAACAAATTATATAAAATCGGAAATCGCAACAATAAAATGTGTTTTACCTCGAATTTTGAAGTCTCGCTTTCTTCATTCTTCTCTCGCTCTGAAACGATACCAAATTAGTTCGTTATATGCGAAAATTGTACCGGAAAATTGATCGGAAGTGAGTTGAAGTGAAATCTAACCGATTTGTTTTTTGCTCCAGATTTTTTTGAAAATTGCGTAAATCAGTTCCTGTTTAATTTCATAATAAATTGAGTGTAATTTGAAGATATGATGAAGAAATTAGGGTTTTACCTGATCGAAATTGTTCTCCATGCTTAGTTTGCAACAATGAAGTGAAGTGTGAATTATTTGAACAAAAATATCAGTAGAATGTAATTATTAAAAAATATTTGGAAATGAAGGCATCATTGGGGTGGTGGCGCAGTTGGCTAGCGCGTAGGTCTCATAGCAATAAGAGTTATCCTGAGGTCGAGAGTTCGAGCCTCTCTCACCCCATTTCCTTTTTTAATCGTTTATCGATATGTTTCCCGTTTTTGCTATTATTACCTTTTATCTTTTGTCGTAATGTCCATTTTATAGAAATTTTCATCTTCTTATCTTTTGTCGCAATGTTCCTTTTATAGAAATTTTCATGCTGACATTTTCAACTTTTTGACCTTTTACCGTTTGTCAAAAAATTTACCTTTTATCCTGACAAAATTTTCACCTTTTTACCGTTTGTTGACATATTGACCTTTTTACCGTTTGTTGAAAAATTTATCTTTTTCAGTTAATTGACATGTTGACTTTTGTGTTCGTTTGTTGACATTATATGAGTTTTTTTCTTAGAAAGGCAAACATTACACTACACTACACCACCCATATATCGCATATATTGATATTTTTTGTCAATGGACCAATCATATAACGCTAGGCTACAAGCCTTTTGGTTGTTTGCTGTTGAAATTGGTATAGCAAATATACTTAAAGATTCCGAACTTGTTTAACAAACGATAAACTACTTACAAACTGATCAAACTCTAACTAAATATAACTTGTTGAAAGATCAAATATTTAAGTAACTGTTACTTTTATTTACTCGATAAAACCTTTTAAATTCATTGATCCATAACCTGAGATTTCCTGAACCATTTTGCCCATAATATTCCTTCTAAAAGGCCTATTTTCTACATATCAGCAAGTTCATTGCAGAGCTGATTAATTAATTACTTACATCTTCATCATTTGAACCTTTTTCAAACCACTCCACCGTTATCAATCAAAATATCGTGTTTGATTTTTAAGCTGTAGTAATCGTTATACATGTTTACATGGCATGTGTTGTGTCACTCTTTCGTGGAACTGATCATCACACGTTCACGTTTTAGTGAATTAGTATTATTACTATTTCTGCAAGTAATGTACGTTGGAAATAAATATCAATCTTGTTTAATCGTCTCAGGATCATGAAAATTAATTTTTTTTTTTTTTTGACATTCTTATTTACAAGGTCCCTGTCAAGTTGACCCGGAACAGTTTATTAGTAAAAAAATTTAATGTTTTTTACCAGTAATTTGTTTGTCAATAACTAATTAACCATTAAAACGGTTTATAGATTAAGATATTTAAAAATATACTTTTGGTGACTTTCGACCCATATGACCATTTCATATTCCTTTTGTTGCTAATGTTTTTTTAAAGTGCATATTTAATCCAAATCAACCCATTAATTAGTAAACGGAATGATATTTCAATTTTACTAGGATTTGAGATGTTGTAAGCATCTGAATACACATTAGACGACTTTCAATCCATTTCATTTAGTTTTAAATTCTATCCTTTTTCATGTTTTCAATAAGATACAACGCGAATTAACTCATTTTTCATAGGAGCTCGTTAAACATACCAAGTGTGTCAAATATCATTCGAGTTAAACACAATAACATTTTGATGTTCCATAAATAGACTAGGAAAAAATCACCACCAAACAGGTGGATTCATCGGTACCCAATCAAAGACAAAAGTAGAAAGATGAACGAGATAAGAGCGAACATGAAACATGGTACTAAAAACAAAACTAAAAACAACAAGATAAATGGTCCAAATGTCGATCAAATAATGTATGAGTGTTTTATCCCATCTAACTTTATTATCTTGAATGTCTTTTTACAACATAAAAAGAAACCAGTACACGGTTACGAGTCTTGTTTATTTGGCTTGAAAAAGATATCGTGATAAGACATACATTTGTTTATGGCATGAGTAGATGTCGAGATAAGACGTACAATTTAAATTTTAAGATGCAGAGAAAAGGAAAGATTTGAGTGATTATATAACTTATGTTACTAAAGTTGTGAGTTATTGTCAAATTGTTATTGGTTGGGTAACGGGTCAAGGCAATTATTAATAGCAGAGACAAACCGTGTCTCTGTTCTGTTTTGGAATAATGTAACTATTTTTAGTCGATCTAAAACACATGCATGAATTATAAATGTTGATACCGCTATATTTTTCACAAACTTACTTTTATTGGTCTGTTTATGCAATTACTCGGGCCAAATTGAAAGGACCATCTTGAAGTTAAGAATAATTGATTGAAAAAAGCATGTATCGAATAAAGTGGTAACACTCAAGTTAATTATCAATTAGGGACACTTAGCCATCAAGGTCTACATAATATAAGTTACTTGGCGTATGTTACCAACTATCTACATTCTACACCAAACCCGTACACAAAGTTTGTAGTCGATGACCCTATTCACAAATACGATAGCACAAATGATAAAGTTGGATAAACAAGTTTCTTATATAAAATGTAGCATTAGCGTCTATTAGTAGTTGGAAAAACGATCGTTCATTATCTAATTTGATCAAACACATGAAGTTATGTGCTCTATTTCATTTAAAACTCGTGTTAGACATGATTCTGGTATGAGGTCACATTTGTTGTTTTGACCAAACTGACAATTAGGTGGAATTGATGATAAAGTTATGTGGCATAGAAGGCGACTTTACTAAGTTTACAAGCTTTCGTTCAACATATTAACGTGACATATATTGTTTTTGAGGAACATGCTTTTGATAGACGATAACTTATCAAATTTAATGTTTTCGATTCAACTGTCATACATTCGTATATTCTTCTAACCTTTGATTAGCATTTGCGGTCATCTCAAAGCCTCCATGTACCTTTACAATCTCATGTATATCAGTATATGTGACATATGTACCGACCCGTATCTTTATATTGATGTTAGATACTTCAAGCGTTACAAAATAAGTGTCTGTAATGAACTTGACATATAGTTTTAGAAATATATAATTATTGTAATAGATAATAGTCGTATAACAATTTTACTCTTATTTTATATCTTAATATATATATAGGAAAAGATTACTTAAAAATTATTGACCAATAGAATATTTTTCTTGAAAAGTTAATTTAATCCCTTATTTTTAAGTAATTCAATTAATTAACTCTTTATTTTAACCGATTTAACTAAATTATCTCTCTCCTAACACAATAATTTTCAGAATCAATATTAACCTCGTAATTAAAAAAAAATCAGTTTAACCTTCTTTAATAAAAAATAGAGTTAATTACATAATTGGTCCCTGTGTTTGTTCCAAAACAACGGGTCCAGTCCCTGGGTCACAATTCGTTCGGGTCCAGTCCCTGGACCCTATCTTTGGTTGCACGTTTGGTCCCTCCCACTAACAATCGTTAAAAAATCTCGTTAAATACATCACATGCCTGGCACGTGATGGGTAAATAGGTAATTTCGCCCTTTTTTTTCCCCTTTATACAGATCCATCTTCTTCCTCCTGATTCAACCCTAATTTCTCAATCAACTAATCTTTTTAATCCAAATAAAACATTCCCTTAAATCACTATCATAAACATTCCAAATACTTCTTACCATTTCGGCTCTTATTGTTATCGGTGCAGCTGCTGTGATTGTTATTGGTATAATTTTCATAACCGTTCTCAATCTTCGAGTCCGTTCTTCCATGTCGAGGTCAGCAGCCGCTATTCCATTATCTGGAGGAGATTACAGTAGTTCACACACTACAGACACGAATTCCGGCAAGCTAGTTATGTTTTCCGGTGAACCTGATTTCAGCACTGGAGCACATGCTTTGTTAAACAAGGATTGTGAGCTTGGGCGTGGTGGGTTTGGAGCGGTCTATCGAACTGTTCTTGGAGATGGCCGATCAGTGGCTATTAAAAAGCTCACGGTTTCGAGTCTTGTTAAATCACAAGATGATTTTGAAAGGGAGGTTAAGAAATTGGGAAAGATTCATCACCCGAATCTTGTCGCTCTAGAAGGATACTACTGGACTCCATCCCTGCAACTCTTGATATACGAATATGTTTCTGGTGGGAATCTCTACAAGCATCTTCATGAAGGAGAAGATGAAGACGGAAACAAAAGTTCACTCACATGGAAATGTTATCAGAGCTGCTATGGAAGGAACAAATGGTGTGGTAAGTGGGTTTATGATAGTGATTTAAGGGAATGTTTTATTTGGATTAAAAAGATTAGTTGATTGAAAAATTAGGGTTGAATCAGGAGGAAGAAGATGGATCTGTATAAAGGGGAAAAAAAAAGGGCGAAATTACCTATTTACCCATCACGTGCCAGGCATGTGATGTATTTAACGAGATTTTTTAACGATTGTTAGTGGGAGGGACCAAACGTGCAACCAAAGATAGGGTCCAGGGACTGGACCCGAACGAATTGTGACCCAGGGACTGGACCCGTTGTTTTGGAACAAACACAGGGACCAATTATGTAATTAACTCTAAAAAATAAACAACTTCATTTCACCATTTTTTTTTCCCCTCTCTTTGTATCGACATTTCTCATATTTTCACCATTATATTCTTATTCCTTTTCATGTTTACCTATTTATTCTTTATGAAATTGAAGAATTCACTAACTAAACAATCTATTTAATAAGTAAATCTTCAAAAGTTAATAAGTCAATTTTATCTTCTATTATTAACAATTTATTCAAGTTAGTCATTTATATTTTCTTCCAACATTTAATTAAAAAATCTCTATATAATTATAAGAGCACCCGGAGTGATAATGAGTGACAATGAGGTTGTGGTGGGTTGTGGGGAAAAAGGTGATGACGTGGCAGTGAGAATGAGGGTTGTGAGTTGTTATGATAGGGAGGGTTGTGGAGAATGTGGGATTATTTTATTATTATTAATTTTTTTTTTAAAGATAAATAAATAATTAAAAGAATATAAAATATTAAAACTTAATAATTAAAACATTAAATAACATAAATAAAAAAAATTACAAATAATTAAAACATAAATAAATAATTAAAACATAAATAAAAAATTACAAATAACTAAAAACTAAACTAATTAATCCCGTATTTTTCTCGGATTTTATTTTTCTCGGCTTCGACCCAAGCCGCTTCTGCCGGAGGCATCCCCTCCGTGCTTTGTCGAAGAAACATCATATCGTCTCTTCGTGCACTAGAGTAAGCCGCTTCTTCTTGTCGCATAGCCGCTTGCTCTTGTCGGTGGAGGGTTTGCGCCTTTTTTTCCGCGGTTTTCTTCTTCGTCTTCGTAATGCTTTTCAAGTGTGACGCGATGAGCCCGCAAAGCGTCGAGGACGAAGATGTTTGCGCCTTATCGGAGGCGTCGGATGATTCCTTTCTTTTGCTACCTCTCTTTTTCCCTAGAGGTCGTTGTTCCACATCATCCGCAAATATGTCGTCCCCGGCACCAACGTCGTCGAGGTTGACGGTATCGAGTGGAGGGTCTATCTTGACAAATGAGCGCCATCGGCTGTGATCCCTCCAGATTTCCCAGGCCTTGTCATGCCTGAACGTCGATTTCTCGGACTCATAGTACATCTGCCGAGCCGCTTTGTAAACCGCATGGTCGTCGGTCCCGCTTCCTCGACATCTTACCGCCTCGGCATGGTGGCCGATAAAAGCCTTGACCAAGGCACTCATCGCCGTAAACTTGGAGTTGAGGGACTCCTTGCCTCTCTCCGGCAATCCTAGCTTCGCCGACTCTTTGTTGTAACCCTCAACGATCCGTATCCAAAATCGAGGTCCGGGTTGGGCGTTTCCTACAAACTCATCTTCCGAGACCGAGCACCACATCTCCGCCAAAAGTTCCTCCTCTTGGACCGTCCATGCAACCTTTTTGCACGTCTTTTTCTTTTTCGACGTGGACGTTCGTGCCGCGGTTACTTCGACCACATCGTCCGTTTCTTGGACGATCTCTTGGTTTTCTGGGACGATCTCTTGGGGGGTTTGTGTTTGTTGGGTTTGAAAAGTTTGGGGAAGAAAAGTTTGGGATTGTGAGAGAAGTTGTTGATGCATGGTGTATTGCTCGGGATTGAACATTTGTTGTGGGTATTGTGGGTATTGTGGTGGAAGAGGTTGTTGCGTTAAAAAAGTGTTAAGAATATGTTGGGATTGTTGTGGCGAAAAGTTTGGTATTTGGGGAGGATATAAGGCGTTTGTTGTGCCGAAATAGTTGGCGAAACCGGATGGTGTTTGTGATTGTGGCGTCGAGGAATTGTTTGTGTTTGTTTGGGGAGCGTTTGATGAAGACGAAGACATAATGCCCTCCTTTCCTTAAGGCTACTTCAGGGAGTTCCTCCAAACCAAATCCTACGACTATTTCGTGATTATTTTGGGTTTGGGTATTAGATTGAATTGGATTAAGAATAAGATTGTTGAAAGAAGGTGTGATTTTTTTGGTTAAAATGGGGTTGTATTTATAGGTGAAATTGGTTGGTAAAAAAAAAAAAAATTAATTAATTAATATATATATTAAATGTTTTGACCGTTGGAGGGGGAAAAAAAAAAAAAAAAAATGCCGATAACGGCTCGTTGTAGGCACAACGGTCGTTTGACAACGAGCCGAGAACGACGATGGCGGAGTGATAACGAGCCAGAACGCTCGTTGTCAGTTGACAACGAGCCGAGAACACACCCCACTCCGGGTGCTCTAATAACCCTTTTATTGATCGAAAAAGATGATAATAACCTTTTTGAAAAATGTGAATAACAAATCTATCTATAATATATACTAAAAAGATGCAATAAAAGCCACATGGCAAACTATGAGCCATTAGATGGGGTTGAAAACTAATTTTACACCATTAGATCAAAATGATCATCATTAACTATTTTCGTTTTAATCCTTCAATTTTAAATAATTTTTAACCCCTCAACTTTAGTAGATATTTAAAAAAACATAGTTTGACATCATTACTTTTAAATCTTCATGTATTTTTTAAACGATATCTTTTAAATACATGATACTACTATTTTGTATTCTTCTCAATTATATAATATTAACATTTTATTTTTCTTTTTACTGCGTTCATATTTTTTATTCACTACGTGACACATTATTTAATAAATTGTTAAAAATTATAATATTGAGTATAAGTTTATAAACAAATATTTTAAAACTGTCCGTATGTATACGCGGGTCCAAAGTCATTTCTTAAAAAATTATTAACCAATAGGATTATTTTATTAAAAGTCAAGTTAATCGATTATTTTCAAGTAATTTAATTAATTAACCCTTTATTTTAACCAAAGTTAACTAAACTTTCCCTCTACTAACATTATTTCTACCATTTAACTAAAATTATTCCATATAATTCTAATAACCTCCGTATTAACCGAAAAAGATAATAATAACCCTTTTTGAAATAAGTATCAAAACTTACTTTGTTATCAATTCCATATATTAAAATATTTAACTAATATATATCTTCATGATTAATAATAACTTTTTTTATTTTCAAAAACTAAATAATAACAATCGTTTCTCTTTTATTTTTTTCAAAGATATTTCTAAACTCAAAAACCGATTTAAAATCCAAAATGCTATTCAATTATGATCCAATCTGATTCCCCAAAAAATCAAATAAACAAACCATGACTTCAAATCCAAATTATCTAATCTTTACTATAATATAAAGAATCTCCTTCAACATCTTAATATCTTAAATTTTAAGTAATTGAAATTACTAATCTACCCCTATTATACATTTCACAAAATTTATCATTTAAACAATTTACAATTAGTGACATTTCCTTAATTACAACAATAACTAATAAATAATAATAACTACCTTTATCTTTATCTTTATTAATATATAACACATTTTCACTTTTTATTAAAATTTAAAATTTTTAAATATAAAAATATAAAGAATCTCTTTCAACATCTTAATATCTTAAATTTTTAAGTAATTGAAATTACTAATCTACCCCTATTATATATTTCACAAAATTTATCATTTAAAACAATTTACAATTAGTGACATTTCCTTAATTACAACAATAACTAATAAATAATAATAACTATCTTTATCTTTATCTTTATTAATATATAACACATTTTCACTTTTTATTAAAATTTTAAATTTTTAAATAAAGTATAATTAGTAATATATCACTTAATGAATATAACATATAAACTAATCTTAATTTCCTTTAATTAATTCGATTACTAATTTCATAAAAAAAATATGCACCCATATGAAATAAATGCAATTCAATTAATTGATATAAAATTTGTATTCATATAACCATTATTTTTTAACTTTAATCGTTATTTGATGGAGTAAATTTTCAAATATTTGGTTTATAATCTAAATTTTATAAAGTTAGTTGAGAGTTTTATGGTTCGTGTTGCTCTATAATTCTAGGAAGATGGTTATCATCAAAAGTTTATATATTCTTCTATTGGTCACCGATAAGTCTTAATACCAATAAGCTAAGTAGTATTACATTTGATACTTCTAAGGTTAATAAACCTTCTTACCATATTGATTATCCTTCATTACAACATTCGAAAGTATGTGTTACCATATTGGATTCATGAAAACAGACTGAATTTGAATGTCTTGAATGAAAATATTTTTTTCGGGTTGAAACCAGAACGATAAACGATTAGAGAGCGTAGTGTCTGAATGGATTTTTAATTGTTGTTACATCGTTGAAGGAAAATTAGTTTTTATTTATGGAAAACATGGGTTTATACGGGAATACTATTCACGAAATATATTTAATTCTCTTTTTGACCGAACGAGAAATTATTAGACGTCACTATTAAAAAAACAAAATGACCTGAAAATTAGACTTTTGTTATGTTCGTAAAGGAGCTTAATCTTCAAATGAGTCGAATTACCCCAATGGGTTGAATGATCCGAACGGAAAATATTCTGCGAGGTGTTTGTTTCACGAAATCTATAAAAAAATGAGTGAATTTGAATTGAATTCCTTTTTTCAATAAGATGTTTGTTTGAAGTTTATGACGGAATTTAAATCCTTTGGAATCTAAATTTTTCTTTACTTACAAATTTGAGATTCCTTAGGGTAGTGGAGAAGAATTGAAAAAATCGATCATTTGACATAATAATTATTATCGTTGAATGGTCGAACCATAAATTGTTACCACAACATTCTTTTTATATTGTCCGAATGACCAAACTTTAAACTATTAAACTCTACATATATGTAACGAGACAAATGATAAATTACCATAAATCATTACCCCAATGTAAATTGTTGAATATGGTTTTTTTCATCAGCTACATCGTGCGGGTACCATACTATGGTATGTAAATTTAGTTCCTTAATTTTTAATAATTTATTAAATTTAATCATTAATTTTCTCTATATAAAATTTATCCACTTAACTAGGAAAGACTCCATAAAATTAATCTTTAATTCATTTTTTTAACAACTCTCTTAATAATCTTAATTTTACCTTCCATTTTTTTCTCATATCTTAACAATTGTGGAAACAAATTTATAAAAATTATAAACTATATATTCTTTCTTAAACCTTTTACTTTACGTATTTTAAAAAATTATATATTTATTCTTTCTTATGATAGTAAGTTTTGAATTAAAATTAAAACATTACATGAAACTTTATAAAGTCTAATAAATTTATAACAAACAAATATATAATGTGTGAAGTAATTTATAAATTTAATTAATTTAAATTGTATGTATGTTTATACGAGTATAAGTTACATACATGATACTGCGATTTGGTTTTCTTCTCACTTATACAATATTAACCTTTTCTTTTTCTCTTTACTTTGTTCATACTTTTTGTTTACTCATGACACATTATTTAATAAAATACCAAAATATATGATCTCTAATATAGGTTTATAAATAAATATTTTGAAACTGTCCGTGTGTACACACGGATCTAAGGTCTAATACAAATAATTAAAAAACTAGTTTTGTATGAAAATTCCGAAGGATAGAATAGTAAAATAATTTTTACATTTTTTAAAATTAGCCCTTTATTTTAACGAGGATACTTATTGTGACGGAAAGAGAACTTGTTTTAACAACATATCAATAATATGTTTACCTAAGAAACAACGATAGAAACAATCTTGATTTTAAACTTAAATAAGCAGAAAGTGGTAATACTTAGGTAGAGTCTTATTCGATAGCATATTTTTACTTTAATGTTGGATCATCGCCGGCATTAACATTGTTTATCGTTAAACACGATTAAAAAACATTATTACTACGTTTAACACTTGTTATATATAGTTAGTGTATTCATACGTAAATACCTATCTAGATAACATTTATTTGAAAATTGATTGTGTTAAGTGATGAGAAACCATTGATGTCAATGGGTGGTCCGAGATAACCTAGTTTTAGAAAAAGCCATGATTTTATTGGTCCAATGTGAGTATATGTCTGCCACATGGTGTCATGTTGTGTGTCAATTCCCATTAACAGAATGATTTTGACAATGTTTGGTTTTTATTATCCATGTTTTTTCTCTTAAATTACTTTCTTTAAAAGTATTGTATTTTAAAAAAAATTTGAAAAAATAAAGAATACGGAGTAACGATAAACATTTTTTTAAATTTCAAGACCGGACGATATAACTTACCTTTTTGTATACGACATTTTATACTTCTCTGATATAATCATCGAGATGAATAATTTGAACTTTAAAAGAATAATCAGAATGATCATCAATTTTGGGATGTTTGACGCCATGTTTTTAAAAAAAATTTGGAGTTGTAGGGTTTTTCAAAAAAAAAGTTAAATAAACATACTTCTTAATAATATATATAAAAAAAGGTTTAGAAAGTAGAGTTTTAATTTTTATTTCCTAAAAAATAAACCTTTCGAAAGCTATATGCTCTCATATCTCAACTCCTAGCTGCAATACCTATCTCCAAGTCTTGCTTCAACTTCTTATGTCAAGTTAGTTTGTACGATTAAGTTATTTAATATAATGTTATCGTATTATATATATTTCCCCGAAAGGTAAGTACAACGGCTCGGGGCCATAGTAACATATAATCTGGCAATACGCAACCCACGAATCCACACACTCTCATAATGAGGAATCTCACAAACTCACAAGAGAAAACCCTCAGACGAGATTCAAACTCGATACCTCTCCTTTATAGAAAAAAAAAACCCTTTATCATCCAGACAGAACTCAGATGACTCGTATTATATTGATTTTATTCAATAAAAATGTTCTCAGTTAGTTTGTGTTTTAGAAAGTTTTACAATATATGAAAAATATTTATAAAGATAAAATAAGTTATTTTCCAAAATAAATATTGTACCCCAATTTGGTTTTTTTAGTTGTATCAAGGTGCGTGTTTTCGAAGGAAAAACCTTTTGTTTTAAAAAAGGTACGACTTTGGTTGATATAGCTTATGAGTTCGAATTCGGTCTCACTCATTGGTACTCATTGATCAGTGACACTGAGATAAAATAATATTGTCTAAAGTCTAGTTATTGGTGGATGGCATTAGGTTTAAAAGAACCACAAAATTAAGTTTACTCTGTCGAAGTTAACCTGCTATACAAACACATAATTGTATCAAATGTTCAATATACAATATACGTATACCATACAATTAGATAATAATTTAGAGGGATGAATGGTATCTCTCCTCTATGTAGCGCGTGTATTAATGGTGAAGAATCGGTGGACCATTTACTCATTACTTGCCCGTTCGCTTCTTTGATTTGGGAGCGGCTTACCAATTGGTGTGGTGTCTCGTTTACTAAGTGTATTAGGGTTGCTGATGTTACTGATATCGCTGCTAATGGAGTAAGGATGAAGAAGGTGAGAAAAGTTCTTGCTTGTATTTGTTATGGTGCGATTTGGTGCATATGGCGGACGAGAAACGACCGTATTTTTCAGGCGAAAATGGAGAGTCCCGACAAGGTGTTTAATTACATTAAGTCTATTAGTTTCTTTTGGTTGAAGCATAGATGTTACAACTTTGATGTAAGTTGGGAGGTTTGGATGTCGTCTCCTTTGCGTTTGTAATTTGTAACTGACTTGTTGTCTTGTTTGTTGGTGGCTTCTCTTAGCTCCTTGCTAAGGGAGGTTTGCCTTTTAGTCTATTTGCCGGTTCCAAAAAAAAAAAGATAATAATTTAGACACAATTAGTACAATAAATTTTGTCACAACCAAAAAAGAAAAGAATGGATTAAAGTTATGGAGGGATGTGAGAAAATATTGAAATAATGAAGGGTGCTCACTCTTTCAAAGACTCCCTATTTAACCATAAATCATTATGTCCTTGAGGCGTGCTAATTACTAACTTTTTTATTTACCTTTTCATTTAACATGTAAACTTATACTCCATCTAATTTAATGATTTCGAACAACATTTAAATTACTATGAAAAATGAAACATAATTACTGATTTCATAAATTTTACTACAAAACTCACTAATAATTATAAATAACTTTTCTTTTCTACTAGATAACGTGAAATTGATTTCACGTTAATGTTGCATTCTTTAGGGTTTAGACGACTAGACGAATAAAATGACGATTCAAATTTCTATTTACTATAAAGATAAAGTAATTGAATCTTTCATAATTTCCTATCAATATTTTCATCTCTTTTGTTGTTTCCCTTTATCGAATTTCATCCCTAATTACTTTTTAATATACTTGTTTGACTACCATCCATATCTCTCTCTCTCTCTCTCTCTCTCTCTCTCTCTCTCTCTCTCTCTCTCTCTCTCTCTCTCTCTCTCTCTCTCTCTCTCTCTCTCTCTCTCTCTCTCTCTCTCTCTCTCTCATTTCATCCTTTTATATTTGTAATCTAATTAGGTTAAAATACTAACCGAAAAATATTTTAATCTATAATTTTTTAAATGTTATAATTTTCTTAAAAAGACAAATATGTAATATCATGTCATTGAAGGACAAATAGAGAATCTTGAGCCTATAAAACATTTATTCTTACATTTAATAAATTAGAATAATGTTTTGGTTTTAATGGTTTAACTTTTTAATATATTCAACCAATGGTGTACAACAAAAGTTAGGATCGAGTTGTGGTCATTTATTAAAGGATTAAGAATGAAACTCACAAGTAGATATTTAGGTATTATAGGAACATGATAAAACACTCATAAAAAAAAAAATAGTTTTGATTAGGGCCATTGTTAAAAGTTTGGGACATGCATAAGGTTTGATATTAAACATTTCTTTTTCTCTATTTAGATGTCAATTTAGGGTAGTAAGAATTGTTGAATAATAACGTGGAATGTTTTAATTGAAGTTATGGATACGGTTCATTAAACGATTTCACACGAAAAACCGCTTAATCCAAATGAGCTTGGGTGAACCATATCTGGTTAATTTGGGTTTAGTCGGTTATATGGTTTCACCTGATTCCTGAATATATAAAGTGGTTTTGGTTTGGATTTGGATTGAAAAAGTAAAGGGGTGTTTAGTTAAATTTGGAAATCATTATGTATTTAAAGAATAAATAGGAATGGGTTTTCTTAAATCCACCAAATTAGATGGGTTTAGAGATCGGTTCCAAAAAAAAGATGGGTTTAGAGATAGCTTTGTTTTGAGAGTTTCATTTTCAAATTTAAAATCTATATAAGGCTAAACGGAATAAGCAACAAAACTCACATACAACTCACCCTGCCACGTCAGTTTTCTCTCTCTAGAAAACAAACTCACCTTACTCAGGAAATAAGACTCACCACGCACTCACCGCGGCCACTTTTAACCCAAACTCACCCTCAACTCACCTTACATTTTTCATTTAAATACTATTATTTATAAACTAAAAAGTAAATATTTACGTAAACGTAAATGTTAACGAAATTTAAAACTTTTATTCAAACGTTAAAAACGGTACACGAATATTAAAAAGGCATTAGAAATAAAGATTAAACTAAGCATTAAGAGACAAGTGTTCGATCAAATCGTGTCGAAGGTTTTAGTGTGCTTCTAATGAGGTGATCCAACGCATAACAGCTCGCACTTGTTCCTCATTTCGCAACGGGTCTTCCGGTTGATGTGCTTCTTCCGGGAACCATCTGTGAGATATCGCATATCCTTTGAATTTTCAAATCATATTATGTAATATGATGCATGTATACATCATATTAGTAATCTTGTTTTTTTGCTGAGTTCGTGTAGGATTGGCGAGTATCGCCCACTTCTTTTTCAGAACACCAAACGCTCGTTCGACATCTTTTCTTGCCGATTCCTGCCTTTTTTTTATACAAAATTCTCTTGTGGTCATTACTAGCTGGTTCGGGAATCGTCTTAACGAGCGGGGCCAATTATGGGTATATCCCATCAACAAGATAGTATCCACTTGGGTAAGTTACGCCATTAGCCTCGAATGGAATCTCTGGTGCCCGTCCAGTTTTGAGATCATTAAATAATGGCGACTGATGAAAAACGTTGATGTCGTTGTTCGACCCAACCACACCGAAGAAAGCATGCCATATCCATAAGTCTTGCGACGCAACAGCTTCGAGCAAAATGAACGGAATTGAACCATGAACACGTCTAACGTATTGTGCTTTAAACTTGTACTGGCAACCGAACCACTCCCAGTTTGTACAATCAAGGCTTCCTAACATCCCTGGGAACCCGTGGTTTTGTTCGTGATGCCGATATAGTTTTTCGACATCAGTAACTGTGGGTTTCCTCAAATACTCAGGTCCATAAGTTTTTATAATAGCTTCACAAAAATGATCGCGAGATTCACGCGCAATTCTCTCGCTCATTTGCATATATTCATCTAGAAAATCAGCATTGACGCCGTATGCCAATTGACGAATTGCAGATGTACACTTTAACAACCCAGAAACGCCCATTCTTCCGGAACAATCCATACTGTCACGAAAGTATGGATCGTGATCAATTACAGCAGCAACTATCTCGTTGTATAGAGGGCGACCCATTCGGAACGTCTTCTTAAATTTCTCAAGATCATACATCGGTTCCTCGCTAAAAAAAAGCGTTAACTAAACGCTGATGAGAACCAGTACGATCTCGATTTATAACATTTCTTGTTGGTCGGTTTGCTATTCGTCTTCTTTTAATAAACGAAATAGCTCGTTTAATCATAGTTATCTTACGAAGGCGGCTAGTAACTTCTGCTTCTCCATCAAAATCAAGGCTCATAATCGTAGCCGAATTCATTTTCTAAAAAATAGTGAATGTGTGAAGTGATATATTGAAAGAGTTTGATATAAAATGAGAATGTTATGTTTAAAAATTGTTGAGTTAGTGGTATTTATAGGTAAAAAAGTGGGGTTTAAAAAAGTTTTCTTTTTTTTTTTAAATCTCACCAACGGCTGAAAGGGGGGGCCCACCACTAACCAAAACTCACACATGGTGAGTAAGTCACCTTTTGCAGCGAGAAGGAGGACCAAGGTGAGTTTCCGTTTACTCCGTCCAGCCTAAGTAAACCAAACACATATATCATTCCCAAACCCATACCCTCATTTCTATACCCATAATGCAAACACACCCTATATATTGGCCCCGGCCAAATACCTCAAATAGTCTGTAACCATGTTTCTATTCTCTAATTTTGGAATGGGACTAAAATGGTTTGTTAATACCTTAATTTAACTCTTCATAAAAGTCCGAATCCGATAGGTAATAGTAATTAACTAAAATGCACCAAGTTTTTTGTATTATAATTACACTCTTTCGACTAAAAAAAATGGCATATGTGTCCCTTAATTTACTAAGGATAATTAATATTGATTATCAAATAATTATGGATCTACGGCCCGAACCTGTTAAACCAATTGTTAATTGGATGGTTTGGATTGGTTTTCTGAATATTCGGTTTGGTTAGAGGGTGGTTCAAAAAATTTTCAAAAACTGAATAAACTAAACCAATTAACCTCGCTAAACCAAAACCCGAATGTTTGAACACCCCTAGTTATGGAGGCTAATATCATGTTAGGAAGTTTTCAGATGCTTTACACAGGGTATGGAATGGAGGATTTCATAGTTCTTTTGTTTAACGAGGAACTAAAACTACTTGAAACAAATCAATAACTACTTAATAACAACCTAACCCAAGAGTTATAATTATAAGAACCCTATAAATTAAGAAAAGATAAGACTACGTTAAAATATGGAAATTCTTATTTTTCTATTGTTAATTTCAAATAACTAGAAAGGGAAAGAAGACAAATAAAAAGTGAATTATAAATCTGGTTTGAATATTTGTTATAAGTTTTGATAACAATAACACTATAATTGTTATTAAAACTATTAAACAAATATTATTTACTATGTTTTGATTTATGACCGTAGCAAAAAAATATCGTACCTGAAATAATTCATTTATCATAAACAAAAAATAAACTACCATGAAGGTAGTAGAAAAGAAATTCAATCGAAGTAGTGTCACTATAAGGAAAACATATTCACCGTGTATATACGTCCTTTGTCTCCAATGGAACAACGAGCATAAATTATCGTCAGACTTGAACTCGAATATCTGAAACATTGTCAGAATTGTCAAATTAAATGTGTGTATTTTTTATTTTCTTTTAGTTGGAAGTGAAATTTTTGAATGAGATAATGTCTATTTTTTTACCAAAATTTTGAACAAAAACCACTTTTATGTTTGGGGTTGATCACATCATCAACTCTCACGAAGTCAAATTTTCATGTAATGTCATTTGTTTTACATATTCTTTGAAATATGTAAATGTCAGTGTTATTCAACACTAAAACCACTCTCAATAGTTGTTCCAACATATATGGTCAGTTTTTGTCAACTCAATTTCTTGTCAACTAACACCAAATTGTCTAAATCAGTGCAAATGATAATTCCGTCAGTCAGTTTTTCTGGACCCTACATATTTATTTTATTTATATATTTAAAAAAAGTTATTATTTTTTTTATTATTCTAACAGTATATTAAAAAAGTTGTTTTTTTAACTGGTGGGGCCCAGTATCCATGAAAGTCACTGACGGCCAACTGACGAAGTTGATCCCATTGATGGTGTGACTGACGGAGCAACTGACGAAGATGGTTGGTAGTGGTCTAATGAATAAACAAACTAATGTATTCATAGTGTTTTTGACAATATAAGTATTAATATATGAAATAGAATAGTTGAAAGTTGTAACATCCATTAAACTAAACTAGCTAAAAACATACTCTTCCAATTGAAAAGCTTCTTTTTTTTTAATCATAACTTCTCAATAGGTAAAATAAGTCAACAAAATGACACTCATAAAATAATTTTTACAAAGATGATGTCAAAAGTTTAATTAAATAGGTTTGGAACATATCAAAAGGCTTAAAATATGCCGGTATTTGAATGACCCACATGCTATGTACAATGTAGAATGGGTAAGCAAGAATAAGTGGACTGTAATTTGAAACATAGTGACATAGCTCTGTAAAGTCATCTTTAAGTGGTTTTGTAGTTAGTTGATGACATGAAGTAAACCATATGGCATGTGTCGATCTCTACCATCCAACCGATATAAAGTAAAACGTAAATTGAAATTGCAAGTTGTCCGTAGACTTAAAGTGAATATGTATCCTTTATATGCCTTTAGAAAGTAGTTGCTAAGCCTTTGTGATGCCATGCTCCCAATGTGTACAATCAAATTAAATATTCAATTCAATCTTAAATGCACATTAAAGTCAATCTACTTGCTTGGAGAATAGGAGGTGATAAACTTCCGACAAGATTTAACATGTCCTTGCGTGGTTTTGATATTCAAAGCTTGGAGTGTCCGATGTGCAAAGAAAGGGCGAAAACTACTAATCATATTTTTTTCTCGTGTTCTTTTACAGGTGAACTTTTAAAGAGGATGTTCACTTGGTGGGATTTTCCGACAACTTACTTTGATTCATGGAATAGTTGGAAAAGTTGGTTTGACAAGTTAAAAATAAAAAGAGAGACGAAAGATTATGTGGAAGCCACGTTTTTTGCTTTATGGTGGTCTTTATGGAACTTCAGGAATAAGTTGATTTTCTCTCCCAAGAAGGTCTATCGTAGTGATGTTTTTAACATGATGGTGTCACAAGTCTTTTTATGGTATAACAATAGGGGTAGACGCATACTTGATTGGTCATTTTGGATTAGAAATCCAATGTACACTCTTATGTAACTGGTTCTTTTTAGCTTCTTGCTAATTTTAATATATTTGAATACAAGCACGGGTTGATGGCAATGCCGAAGCTTCTTTTTGTATTTTTGCCGTTCAAAAAAAAATCTTAAATGCACTCTTTTAAAATAGTAAATTGTGACCATATAGTAAATGACACAATATATCAACAATTGTTGTATAAATTTCACTTGTCAAACAATTAAGGGTATTGATCTATGCTTTCTACAAGTTACTAATGTATTTTTGTGACACTGACTCATTCATAAAAGGTAAAACGTTGATAATCAAAAACAATAACCTGTCCACACCCTTCCTTAATAACCTGTCCACACCCTTCCTTAGAAATATATACATGACAATATTGTTGAATTTCTCTTCATATTGACTGAAGGGCATGTTCAAGAGAGTGTTCGTCCATATTTAAAGATATAATTATTTTCATAACATCATACCTTACGAAATAAAGTGAATTACTCATACGAGAGTTAATCCAAAAGTTGAAGCGTGTGAGGTTTGAATTTGAGTGTTTATTGCACCAAACTACACTCATAAGAGTTATTGTGACTCCAACCCGAACATAAAAATCTCCTTTTGTTGTTTTTGAATCTTAATTGAGATTTATTACCTCGTTATTGAAGTACCCTCACAACAGGACATCATGATTAGTTGTCAAAACTTAGTAATAAGTTAAACACTACAAAAATTTGAATAATCAAAGATTGTCATAAGCTTAACACCAACGAGTACAAGAGATATATACAAACACAACATTTTGCGACTCGTCCTTTTATAACTAATTATTACTATAGAGTAAGATAATTAGTTTCATTATGTAAATCCAAAAAGTGCGGTTAAACGTTGTTTTGACATATACAAAATTACTTGGCATAATACACAAGATTTTTTTACGAATTAATCACCAGAATAATCAGCTATCACTTACACTTTATAAAAATAATCACCTTATTCGGGACGAATTGCTCGCGACACTTTATCGTCGTGAGAAAGACATAAAACAAAATCAGACCAATAAACGCGAAAATGAATATTGACGCGAGAAATGAATAGTGTCGAGACAACGTGTCGAATTTTTATTGGTCTGATTAAAATATGTGTACTTTCGGGACGAAAAAGATGTTACAAGAAATCCGTCGCGAATTAGGTGATTATTTGTGTAAAGTGTAAGTGATAGGTGATTATTTTGATAATTTACTCCTTTTTTACTACTTATTGTATCAATTCACTAACAAAATATATTTCTATTTAACTAAAAAACACTTTAGAACATACCAAAAATAAATAATTCCCTATCTTCAAAATGTGTTAAAATGATTATAATTATTATTTCCACCATATGTATATTTTATAATAATTTTTAAAACTTTTAGAATATAATCTAAAAAGAAAAATGTACGGAATGAGGAGAGATCTCAACCGCTAAACTATACCCACCCTTTTTTTAAATAAAACTTTTTGAACCTATATATTTTATAAAATATTGTAATTTTGGTTGTTACCTAAGTTTTTAATTGTTTGGATGCTTTAATTAGTAATACACTCCCTCTATTTAAAATAATTCCACTTTATTATTTATATATATTTTAAGTTAAAACAAATATTTATTTTTAAAAATGAATTAAATTACCAAAACAACCACCTAACATTTATATCTTCAAAAGTAACCATCCGATAAAAGTTTAATATTACGTGACCTACTTGTCATTGGCGACTCAAGGCCGAGTCTAATGGCGTACAATAAGGGCGGTTGCACATGACCCAAAATTTGTAGGGATCCATTTTTTCGTATTACATATGTATATATATAAGTTAAATATTGGTTTTCATGCATATTTGTAGTAGTATATAAACTTTACTTTAATATATGTAAAATGTCAACTATTGCAACTTGTTTTGAAAACATATGAATCATAGTGTATTTAGGGGGTCCTATTTTATTTTTCGCAAATGGCCTTCAGATTCTCGGTCCCGACACTCATTGACGTACCATACTTATCTACTTAAGTTTTAATTTAGTAAGAGTTTAGTTACTTATTATTTGTTTTTTTTTTTGCTACCAATCAACATTTTTTTTGGATCCATCATCGTATGTAATCGTTTCTAAACTTTTTTTTCTTTCAACTTCAAGATATTTACTTATGAAAATTTAAACTAAAGACCTTTTGCTCTACAACTCCTTCATACAAACAAGATTATTAACTTCTAAAAAGTTATTCGATAAGAAAAAATGGATATAATGTTTTTAAGAAACTTAGTTAAGAAGTTAAATTATTTATGTTAAATATAAAACAAAAAGTTTTGGATGTTTTAGACAAAACAAATACATGCTTATGTAAGAATCTACATCAACATATTTAATATGTGAATAAAACAAAACACAAAAAAAAAGAATTAGTAGGACAAATTTGGTTTAGTTGAATATACGACTAAATGAGCCAATCCTCTTTAACCGTTGCTTAAAATGAAAGAAAAAATAAATAATATTATCTAGTTTTTCGATACAAAGAATGAACGGTTTAGATGAAATGTTGATGTTATTTTATACTAACTAAATTCTACTTAAACAACATATGAGTTATAAAAACTTATACGCGTTTAAGTTTATCGTTATTTATAAATATATTCATAAAAATATTTTTTTCATAAATTATGACGGACTTATAATATAAGCGTCAAAACAATAAATTATTTAAAATAACTTATTAAAAGAGTCTGTACTTGTGATAAACATAATAACAAAGATCAAATAAAGGGGACTTAAACAGGAATTTGTGGATGGTGAGCTCTTTGGACTCTCGTTTTGTAAAGAAGTCTTGAAGATAGAGAGATTAACATATAGTGTTTTCTAGTTATAATTTTTTTAACGACAAAAATAAAAATGTAAAAAAAATAACAAGACGGTAGAAGATATAAACATCATACACACCACACGAACTAAACTCGACACTCAAACACAACCATACTCGGTGGGCCGTTGATATAGACACTCGAACAAAACTAGGAATTACTCTTGTCTAGTAGTTTAAATATTCGAATAACTTTTACATCAAATAGGAATAAAAACCATTAACTTGATTATTTGTTGATCGGCGACAACGCTGTAAGTTAACATTTAAGATGCATTCCAATCAATATTGTTATAGGTTTTCTTGTTACATCATATGTGAATAAATTCTTGGTATTCTTACAACGATAGAACACGTTCAAGTGAAGTTTGTTGTCATTGTTTGCGTCATCAAACTTAACCCGAAACCAATTTTAACTATTAGACATTCAACATTGCAATTTAATCGTAGCAATTATAAAGTGGTAAGCTAAAGATCGACAAAACTCACGGAAAAATAGATATAAGTTTTTTTTTTATAAATATACACATAACAACACTACTTAACTTGCACATACCCTAAACCATAGGTGTCCAAAAGAAAACATCCCATGGTTTCCATGGAGGGACAAGCCGAGGTTGTACTTGGGAACATCATAGTCAAAATCAAAAAGCTTCAAAAAGTAAAAGTAAAACCAATGAGAAAAAGTAAATGATATTAAAGACCCCAAATAATGGTCAATAACTTTGACTAGTTCGGGTCAAAATGATGGATATGGTTGTTGCATTAGATCAACAACGGGAGCCCTTTCTACAAACGAGGGCTCCTGCATTGGTTGTGAGAACGGAGACGACTGACGAGGGCCTAGCGCCAAGGCTTGAAGCTCTAGCATAGCTAGACGAAGCCCCAACACCAGATGCGGTAAAAAAAGCACCGTTCAACATCAAATCCCCTTCCGATCTCCAGTTCCAACCTTTCCAATCGTTCTCGGGTGCATCCTCATGTTTAGTTACCTACACCATTAATTTCCAATATTCAAAAGAAGAATATACATTTTTATAAATAATAAATATTGATGGTTAGGCTTTTCATAAAGTAGTTATATGACGGGTGTTGTCCGATAACTAACTTTTGTCTTCATTAGAAGTTGTACATTCCGAATTAAAAGTTGTACAATAAAGTCAAAAATTATGATTCTCGAAATCTCGTTACCTCTTTGCTAAATCTTCTATCGGGTGCGAGAAATCTATTCCCTTGACTATTGATGGTAGGGTTTGCACTTCCTCCAATCGCATACATCTCCCAATGTGTATAGTCATTGTTCACCACATGAAAGTACCCGTGTCGGCATCTGAAATCAATACGAAAAAAATAAATCCATATCCAAACCAAAACTTTACATATAACACGAGTTATGAAGACATTTTTTACTAAAATGTTTTTAATAACTCGTCTTGTAAAAATCCTTTAAAAAATATAAAATAAAACTATAAAATTATCTAGAGTAGCATGTGTAGTTCTAGTTACGGATACCAACAAAGATTTGGATTAGGACAGTTTTTGTGGTTATTTGAAACCTTTTGACCAAACATTTTGTCATAACTTTTTTTTATTTCTTAAAAAGGGTAAAACGATATAAATAAATACAAATATTTTTTTTTTGAACGACAATGTTAGTGATTTGGGGCCACAATGACATTCAATTGGACAGTATGCGACCTACGACTTGAACTCCGAAGAGGAAGGCTCGAAACAAATACAAGTAATTTACCTTGGCATTCTTTGGACCAGGCCTTCACCAAAGTGGTTAAAAGCAATAGTGACTTGCATGTTCTTGTCTTGCACATAAGAGTCACTATGGCCTAAAAGCATCACTTTATCATGGTGGGTCATGAAATTGTTCGATAATGTAATTGCGGTTGACCCCATGATCGCATCGATCAGGCCGTCAGCGCAATTCGATAACGAACAATGATCGACCCACACATGACTTCCTCCAAATATGGAAACACCATCACCATCCGAAATAGTCCTCCACCCGAAATGCCGTGGGGAGCTTCGCACCATAGCGTTCCCGCCTTGCTTACAATCATGAATATTGATCCCATGAATAATAATGTTTGTAACATATTGTATCGTAATGCACGGTCCACCGGCTATATGCACGCTAGCCCCACGACCATCAATCGTTTTGAAACTATTCATAATCAACTCTTCTTTAAGTTTAATCACCATGTCGCGCTGGAAAATAATCCAGAGCGGCTCATCCTGGATGACAGCATACCGTAAAGTCCCAGGCTTAGGGTTCACGGCATCGTCATCTCCAGAATCAGTCACTACATAAATCTTCCCATCCCTCCCACCAACTGCGCCTTTCCCAAACCCAATGGCGCAGTCAGCCAGACGCTGGCGGTTTTTTGACCAGTTAGGGTCACACCGCCAGCAGTCATCAATAGGGTTTCCTGTCCCGCAAGACAGGAAAGCCAGATTCCGTCTGGAATCATTCAAGCTCTTTTGAACTTCTTGTATCGTGTGTTCGGGTTCGGGTACGGTGGTAGAGGAGATCAAGGTGAACGAGAATAAGAAGAGAGAGAGGATGAGGAGAGAGAGAGCCATAGTTGAAAGTGTGTGGTTGGGTGGGTGATTATGGGGAGAGTAGTGAGAGATATATAAAGAAGAAAAAGTGCGTAAGTAATGGCGTGATTAACTGAATTTACGGAGAATCTTTCTCTTTCGCTTATGGTAGGTTGTGTCCGTTAAATATCTGTCACTGTTTCACTCTCTCACACACACATACACTTACTATACATACATACTTATATACGTATATTAAAAAATAAATGCTAACATGTTTTGTTATAGACGACTATTTTTTAATAAACACACGCACCTCAAATTTGAAATTAGGTTATACATTCTGTATTTATGTGAGCGTTTTTCATTCAGAACGAATAGATACATTTTTTCGATAATATGTATTAAACTCATAATTTCTAGATTGATAAGTCGATACGAAGTTGCTAAGTGAGATGTGTGACTATACGAATATATATATATATATATATATATATATATATATATATATCTATATATATATATATATATATATATATATATATATATATATATATATATATATATATATATATATATATATATATATTTACATATACTACAATGGGATAAGTGCATGAGAATGTAATAAACTTTGTTCGATTTGCTATTGTATGTATCCAACTCTCAAAACTTCTATTGTGTGTATTGAACTTTTATTTTTTAACAAATGATGTAAGAACCGGATTTTTTTGAGAAATATTAAATTTAAAAAACCGGTTACACGTCAGCAAAAATGCGGTCCGTTACATCATTTGTGAAAAAATAAGAGTTGAATACATACAATAGAGATTTTGAGAGTTGGATACATACAATAGCAAATCGCACAAAGTTTGTTACATTCTCATGCACTTAGCCCTACTACAATAGCACAAATGTGTAAACATGCTTCAAGAGTTTTTAATTAGCGGATAAAATTTATAAATATGGAGTCATACTCAACAAAAGTTTGGGTTTTGGAGGGTTTATAATAAGAAAGCTAATTAGTGCTTAAGAAAAAAGTTATAGGGAAGAACTATGTTAATGATGTATATATTATTTTTGTGTTGTACAGAAAAGTGGCACCATAATAGGTCCTACAATATAAATTTCGTTCAATATCTACTATGCCATTACGTACACTATATTCATAGTGATTCATGATCGTCAACAAAACTTTTTTTTCTTCTAAATTTGTGATGTTGTTTTGAAAGCTTCTATATTTCTATTTCTCATTTGTTATTCATTGCTATTTTGAAATATAATTATGTGTTATTTGAATATTGTTTGTTATGAAAATAGGAAATTTACATAACATATATAGGTTAAGGTACACTTTAAAAATTTTAGTAATTATATATAACTATTCTGGCTAGATGAGTGTGTGAGTGAATTTTTTGTGTATTTAGATCAATTAGACCAAATCAATAATCAATCACACTCATTCAAATTATGTCTTTTTACACCTACTAATATTGTCTTAACATTGAATTTTTATAACTATTAAAAACAAATGCGATTTCATTTTATTTGATTTCTTGAGTCTGATATACAAAGAACAAGTCAAACCAAGGTAATAATTAAACATTCGAAAAAATGAATATCTAAATTTTAACATATATTAAAAAGCAATCCAATTTGATTTAATGAGTTAATTTCTTTGTCCCGTAATACTAAATGCCTAAATCGATTTTTGTTGCATTTCATTAATCTCTCTTATTTGCAGGTAAATTAACTTATAATATGCAATTGTTTTAATTCTCTTATTAATCAAATATATAATTCTTTCATATATATAACAAAAGCTCACATGTAGATCCAGAGACGGAGCCAGAAATGAGTATTAGGGGGGGCCGAAAAAATTTCGATAGTAACAAACACCACTACCACTTTACCTTTTCAGCAAAAAACAAACAAAAAACTCTAAGAAGCATTTCATCAAACAGTTTATATGCAATAAACTGTTTACCACTTTACTCTAAGAAGCATTTCATCAAACAGTTTATATGCAATAAACTGTTTACCACTTTACTCTAAGAAGCATTTCATCAAGCATTTCATCAAACAGTTTACCACTTTACCTTCACTCCACCATTTCTCACTCACCATTTCTGCAGCATGTCGCCTGTTAGGGGGGGCCGAGCACCCTCCAGCCCCCCCACTGGCTCCGTCACTGTGTAGATCTTTAAGATCGCTTTTTCATTTGACGAGTAATTTTATTAATGATTATATATATATATACGCGCTCACTTAGTATAATTATTAGATATGATACTTAATATGCACCTTCATTTCACAAGGTTATGAGTTCTCTTTATACTTATTTTTATAACCAATCCAAACAACAACCGTTATAAGTGTCTTGCTAATTTAGAGAGGTTAATCTCTTTCTGGACAACAATTCATTATATCTTCGCTTTATGTAACATTATTATTATTAAGTTATGTGATTGATACAATCGATGCAGTAATACATTTAGTTGCCCAACCACTCTTAAAGAACATCATCAGAGAAACTAGATAAGATAGTATTACTAAGCTGACACATTAGAGATTCGCTGTAGTTAGGGATTCGTGTAAGTTATATTTCTGCCATCGACATCATTTCTTTTCATCGTTGTGAATGATAATACTAATATTCATATAGTTTGAGTTTTAATGTTATAAAAGATAATTGAATGACAAGGAGCAGTCTACAACCCTTAAAAGAGATTGATAATAGCGGATAGAAAATCGATGCTTTTGTCATCTACGTCATTTCTTTTCATTTTTCTCTTCTTCGTTGAAACTGAGCGGCTAACAAGTTAAAAGGCTTTGGATCAAACATAAAATTCTTATATATATATATATATATATATATATATATATATATATATATATATATATATATATATATATATATATATATATATATATATATATATATATATAGGGAGTGGTTCCTGCGAGAACTCAAAATTCTGCGAGAACTGCGAGAACTCATTCTGGACCACTCATTTATTATTCTAATATTAATTATTTATTTTAATTTAAAAGGGTAAAATAGTAAATTTATAATTTCTTTATTTTGATATTTTTTTTCTTCTCTCTCATGTTTTATGTTTTGTTCCAGATTTCTTGCAACAACTTTTAATTATTTTCTAATAAATTTTATTTAGTATCACAATTGTTTATTGGAGACATAAATAATGAGTTCGTTGATTAGTTGTATTTTGTGTTCTAATATATGACATATTTATAAACAATAGTTTATCTTTTGTTAATAAAGCTCCATAATATAATTCGTTCACTTGCGATCATATATTTTTCTTTATACACATCATGACAAATAGAATTAAATACAAAATTATATGCCACAATGTGAGCATCTAGCATTTAAAAAATCTAAAAAAATCTACATTTAGTCAAAAAAACCATTATTTTGTTTTCTGATATTAATTTATTTTTGTAATGTTCATATGATCACACACGTATGTTTACAAATGATCAAAGTTTGATATCATATGCAGATAACGATGATGTTTAAACTGTATTAATATATAGTCGAATCCAAATTAACACGAATGACTAAGAATTAATCAAAAAGGCAATAAACTTCGGATGTTCACATTATACCAGGCAATATTTATTATCTTCATTGGAACTCGTTAATGACTTGAAAATTCTTGCACGAACATACCTTCATCATCTTTGTGTAGTCTTCATAATATTATTTCCATATCTTCATTCAAAAATTCAAAACCTGAACACAATAAACACAAAAATTATCTGAACAATCATCATTTATAGGACATGTTCACATTTAAAGATGTATGTGTTCTTTAATGAACAATTTTTAGAAACCGGAGTTGTTACATCAGGCGCAATATGTGACCGATTAAAATTCCGCCAATGCTTCCCTTCAATAAAAAAAATCACATGGTCAGTGAAATATATGGACTCTATAAACGAACGAGATTATTCTTCACTTGTTCTTTTGTTCATTATACAATCCACTCACAAAAGCTAACTGGCTATTGTTAAGAAAGCCAAAAAATAACATCATCCAATGCATTATTTCGAACAAAAGTCCACTTCCAAAACCTACATATCGGTACCAGACAATATCATGATTCCGTTTTCTAAACAAAACCTTATTTCAGAAAAACAAGCATCTTTTGCATAGTAAATTATATTATAAACAACAGAGCTAAAGAAATAATCATTTCACCTATTTTAATTACACGAAACAAACACCATAATAAATATCTAATCGACACTCGATATGCCTGTTTTTCATATAAATTACTCCTTACACTAATACTTATCATACATCAACACGGATAACACAAACAATTACCAAAAAAATCCTAACAATTCATACACGTATAATACATACACAAATTCATTTCATAATTAGTCTTGTTAATTAAAAACTGAAAAATAAAAAAATTAATAAATGTATACTTGGGATGAAATTAGGGTTAAGTGGATCTTGCCGGAGTAGATTCCGGCACCGGAATCTCCATCATCATCACTACATCCGCCGTCGGTTCCGATGAATCTCCATCATCATCATCACTACACGGATTTATACTTCTTCAGGTATATATCTTCATTTAATAAAGGAGTTTTGTTTCTGGATTGATTTGGGGGTGAGATGATAAATATGTGTAACTATATGATTTTAGGGATACGTATTTTATGGTTAAAAAGGACTGATACAGTGAGATTTTTAAGGATGTAATGTGAAATCACAATAATACCCTTATGAAATTTATAAAAGTTCAATCAATGTTTAAATTAATAACCAAATTGCCATTTTCATTTATAACCGTTGATCTCATCATCTAAGGGCTCAAAACAAGTTCTCGCAGTTCTCGCAGAATTTTGAGTTTTCGCAGGAACTATTCAATATATATATATATCAAAACAAGGTACACACCATTTACCATAAAATTCACCCAAATTTAAAATAGGTGTAAATTAATACTAATATTAATATACCTTTATAAACAATAAATCTATAATTTATTAAAATAATATAATAAATGATGTACATATGTTATATACTCGGGCAACGCACGGGTATAATACTAGTATTTACTTGTTATTATCAAAGGGCTTACTAACGTTGTAATGGTTGTGTATGCCTTTTTTTTAAACAATTACTCGTTTTTTGTTTATTTGACATGTCCAGTTGGTGATATATGCTACAAGCAATCAACACTACAAAAAAACATCCTTTTAGCGACACGTAAACAAATGTCGCGAAATTAAGACATGATTAGAGACATTTTTCGCAACGATATCGTCGCCGATGTCGCAAATTATGACACAATATATATATTCGATATCAACGTCTCAAATGGTGTCGCTAAAAATGCCGCCAATTTGCGACAAGCTTAAGCATGACGCCAATTGTGTCTCTAATTTGCGACTCCATGTCAAACATCGCGAACGACATTGATAAATTTGCGACTAACCCCGAAGCATGCCGCTGTCTAAGACGCTAATTATTCGACAACACACAATGAGTGGCTAAAATCGTGGCTACTTTGCGACGTTCCTAAACCATAATGCTAACGAAGTCGCTAATTTCGAGACTTCGTGAAATCCGGCTATAATGATATGTCATATTTTGTCTAAAACTCGTTTTCGTAAAATCTGGCTATATTTAGGTTTATTTCTATTATTTTTCAAAACTAATTCTCTAATTTCAATTTTCTCAATTTATTCCGCCCTAATTTTATAGCACCATCATTACTCCACCCCATTTTTAACGGTGCTCTGCTACCACAACGCCGGCACCGCCATTGAATCGAGCATCACCTTCCTCTCTTCCTCAATCAACCTCAACAACAACGTCGTTCATTCTGCTCTAATATCACAGTGCTCAACCACATCAACACCGACACCGCTATTGGATTCAGCATCACCGACATCAACCTCCGCAAACACATCGATGCCATTCAATTCGTCTTGTATTCATAGTGCTTAGCCACCGCCGGTGAACCAAGTGTCTCCTTCCTTCTACGATTCTCGCCAATAACTCCGACTCGTTTGCAGGTATCATAACCTATATCTCCGATTCACAAATTGAGGTTTTCATTTGTATATTTTCTGTTTGTTTGCTCGAATTTGAACTTCAATTTTTTCAATCTGATTACATCTGGAGTCCAATTAGTTTTGAATGCATAACTCCAACCTAAACACGAGTTATAATTGTTTTTTTGATGTCGAGTTCATAGCCTTCTACATTGCGGTAGTTGTGATGTATCCTGAATTTGTTTAGATTCGAATTAAATCGAGTCTAAATATCTAATGAAGTTCAAATACCTAAGCCTTTAAGCTAGAAATCACTTAATAATTATATTTATGTATTCTTCATGATTGTGTGTACACTAGCTATGATTTAGGTGTTGACATACTGATATATGTTACAATTATTAGGTTTTTGTGATGAAATAAATCTGATCACATTCTAACATGATATATTTAGTTCGTTCATGATCTACATGATTCCTTGCTATATATAGTAGTCTAGCCATCACACTTCAGTTATATAGGAATAACTGATGGTATAGTTAGTTCAGGAAGCAAACTTGTGAACAGGAAAGCTCGACAATAACTCTTTTAAGAAAACGATAGTCATCTTCATCAGAGCATAGATAAAAAGTTATTTGTTTCTTATATTTCCATGAGATATGACTGTTTCCCAATTATATGAAGCACTCACTAATTGAACGTCTAGTATTAGTGCAAGATTGACAATCAGAATAGCAATAAGCTATAAATTTTAAACCTAAACTATTGTTAACAAAAGCCTCGGGGAGAAGTTCCTTTACATTTATGTAACTCAATTTTATCTTTCAGTTCGGCATAGTTTGGTTCAATATTTTCATTGCTTATCACCTGATTGATTTTAAAGGACCAAATCACGAAATCTAAGAAGTTTATCCACACACAAGTTGAGATGATGCATCAGATATCCCATGTTGTTGGATCACATGTTCAATTATGTACAGAGAGAAGTCACTGTATTCTCATTTATTGTGCCTTTATGTGGTAACTGCCAGCGGTGGAAAAATGGGCGGGTTGGGTAACGAGTCAAATTATTTGGATCGGGGTGATTGAAAACAGTTTTAGGTTCTTGAAACTTTCGACGACTGCTGATACATGTGACTGATTGACTCGTTTCCTTTCCAACAATCATTTTTTGCATTTTTCCCTTCACACATATTTCTCATATAGAATCTTTCTTTTGCAGTGCATCAAAACCCGTCTTGCTATACTCTATATAACACAGGACAAGCAATGAAGCTAGAAACTATGCACCACTCTTAAGTTGCTAATTTGCTTAATGGACTAACTATTAGTGGGCCATCAGCTCATCCTTGTATGCAATTTGGTGTTAGTATGTGTTATTTTTCGAGGGATGGTGTTTCAAAGAATCGTTTGATGGTTGGGAATTAAAATCTAGGACCTATGCAAGGAATGAATGGTGAAAGGATGAGTAAATCAGACTCTGGTTATGCAGAACAACCCTCGTTTATGTACAATTCTGCAAATAAAGTCCACCGTGCAATGGCAAAGGTACCTATTCATTCATTAATTGGTGAATAATCCAATCCAAAACGTGTCAAACAATCATTGGTATAATTATTTTACTATAATAATGTTTGATTATCTTTTTATTGTTTTATTTAATATCTTTTTTTTTTTTTTTTAACTTATATAGCATGAGGAACTGACACTAGAATCAAGTGTTGCCGAACTCTTTGCTCGAACTCATAACAGAACGCATAACACTTGGGTTAGTTTTATTCTTTGACTTATGTGTTTTTATATGTATAGTTGTATTACAATTTCATTAATTTTGAAATAAACGTGTACGAGTTCCTATTAAAATGCAGATTATGTATGTTAATAAACATAGAATAACCCTTGAAATACTGTTAGTGTGAATTTATAGTTGTACACTATACTACTATAGTAGTAGCACAAACAAAATGAAGTAAACAAAATTAATTCCAACACGAGAAGACTTTATTTTGTTGGAATATGAAAAAGCCAAATAATCATTTTATTCAAATGGTTGGCTTATACATTATGGTCTTTAAAAAAATATATAAAACTGCTTAGGAGATGTTGCATGTTTCTGCAATGGTGACTTGTATGTTTCAAGAATGACACGTACAAATGTGATCAAAAATAGTAGAGGTGGAAGATGGATGGGTTGGGACTATGTTTTTACTCATTGAATAACTATTTTTATGGTCTAATATACGTTTCTAACCCGCTGAATATTTTTTTATAGGAACAATAAAAAGTTGGCATTAAGAAAGGGAGAGTTTACGGTCATTGTTACAATACAGATGAGCCTTTTGCCCAAACTTTAAATAATCAGAAGTTTCAAGAGATGATAGAACTACAAGAAACCGTGTAGATACTTTTAAAAGCCGAGTATGATCGTGTGAGAGATGATCTTGATTGTCAATTTCTGGATGCACATCAACGTCAACAATAGGTGTTTGGTTTAAATTAGAAACTATTTGATGACCGAAATAGCATTAAAACCATTTGTTGTTTGGTTAAGTTTATAATTTACCTTTGGATGATGTGTATGGTTAATATTTAGTTTGATATGATATTATATTTTGGTTCATAAATTTTCATTTTATTATATATAATAAAATATTCACCTATGATAATTAGGATGTAAATAGGAAGAAAAATGGGTGTGACAAGGTGGCCTCGTGTTTATGATCAACGACGTCATCGGAGACAAAAATAACGTCATCTCACAGAAGACAGTGACGCTTCTAGAGACGAAAATAGCGTCGTCCTTCAAAATTAGCGACTTCCGTAGAGACTCAGATAACCACAAATCTTTACTAATAGAGACGTATATAAAGACATATACTTTCCGTGTCGCAAAAAATCTGCGACATATTTTCTCCTATCGTTGTTATTGTCGCTGTACATAGCGACACATAGCAGATGTCGCAAAAATCTGCGACTTTTTTATAGAGACATCCGAGTTCACATCGTTAAATATGTCGCTAGCAAAAAATATGTCGCTTTGGATGTCGCTAAGTATGTCGCTAAAACACCTTTTTCTTGTAGTGCAACGAACATGATTGTGAAAAGAAAATTAAGTATAATGCACATTCGAATGTACAATCTTGATATCGTTTGTAACCTACAATTTTAATTGGTAGAAAATAGACCGACGAGAAATTCAATCAAACCAAGTCTACAAATGCGGAAACACGTACATGAAACATACTACAATATTCAAGATTAGTTACAAGACGTACTGAAATGTCATATCACATATAACGTAATGGTTGTTCAACTACTAATCATCTTCGTGAAATTATGAACACAAAACAAAAAACAAAAGGCATATCCTTTTATCTATTTCGGAATTTCACTAGCTATATATAACATGATAGTTAAACACGATTAATAACCATTTTATCTAGATGTGGTCATTTGGAGCTTAAATTTGCTATCAACATTGCGATCATGATCTGAAAAAACTATTTCAAAGGATAAAACTAAGATCGATTTGAAGATAGCATCTCTTACTCTCGTAACTGGATCTTAAGATCGGTAATAGAATTGTTTTGAACGTTTGATGAAATTCTCACACAATTAGTTCTTATAAGTTGCAACACTCAGTGAGAAATGAAATAAATTATTCCATTGTAATAAGATCTGGCAATCTCAATCTTACAAAGACAATAATAACCTTAACAAGATCTCGATATTGACAACTTAGATTATATGGAACCCTTTGGTCATTCACATTCCTATCCATAAAATGACTTCCCTCTAGTTGTTATTGTGGTACTATTTATACTACGGTATCTTTAACAAAGTATACTATTATTTTGTTTATACGCGATTCCATTTTTTTGGTAGCTAGTTAGTCGTATCATTCACGATTTCACGTTCACATTCACATTCTTAACTCCAATTATCAACAAAATGTATGAATTAAAGAATAAATATTGCTTTAAATCGCGTATCAGGCACCCTCGTCCTAATTAAACAACCCTATCCTTGATTAAGTTCCATCATGTTGCACTGGCTAGGACGTCCTTAATGACCAACGGTCCTAATCGGTATTTCGTATTAGACTCTAATTTCTCAAATCAAAGTGATCGAAGACGATGTACGTACGTATTTCTGATTTGATTTGTAATAGTCGTTTTCTTTAAATGCAAATAAAGAAAGGCTACAAAAGAGAACCTTATCTCTCTTGCATGTGGTCTCATACAATGACATTTTGCTTCAAACAAAAGTAAAGATTTTGTTGATTGTATGATTGTATCCCACTTAAACACAAATTATGCAATCAACCCCAATCCCCTTTTTTGTTGCACTCTTTTCTATTATTATTATTTTGGGTAAAAAAATATTTAGTGTAGGTATACTATTTTTATTTAATAATTTTCGGTTATTTAATAAATTACCTTTTTGCGAGAAGTGAGATGATTACCGTTAACTTATAAAAATTAGTCGTTTAAAATACCGTCAAAAAACTACCACCAACTTTTTAAGAAATGTGTGTTTATTAATTTGTACATTAACCGTAAATTAACTTGTACTATTTTTGAAAATAGTAATACTTTTCTTTAACGACATAAATATATTGAAATACGTACACACGCAAGAAGCTATGGGCAATGTAACATGTTACAATATTTTGGAGCAAGCTACACTCGAATTACAAGACCATTCGGTCTACTCGATGCTTTTGTATCCACTTCTATTTGTTACTTTTTGTCTTTTTCAAATTAAAAGTAACACCATTTCGATATCCCAAATTAACCAAAGAGAAGTTTGAATCACCGCATCAAGACTTTGCTTTAGTTTGCTCGAGATATGAGAAGAATCCGCAAAATGGAGTAGCTATTGGAAAATGTCTATGTTGTTGATCACAAAAATACTTCTTATTATTATCAGTTTGTAGTTTTAATCAATCTAATAAATCTACAACAAAACGAACTTTATCTTAAAAGCTATTAACTACTGATCGAGTTGTATATTTCAAATTAAATAAACATTTTATATCATACTTAACTAAAACGTTGAAAGGCAATAATAGCACAAATAAAGCATGTATTTATTATTAAAGTATAAATATTAAATGTATGGTTGTAGTATTAGATTTCAAAATGATGGAAAGATTTATTTAGGACGTTAATGCGTTACCAAACAATTCATATACGTTAATAGTGATTAATTATATTGGAAAAGTATTAGAAATTAAAAGATATATACATTAAATTATGTAAGAAAACAAACATTGTATTTACGTTGAAAGATAAGACAAACATTAGCAACCGACACTAAAACAGTGAAAGCAAAATCTTTGTTTTTTTTCATGTAATTTATGGATTAACCCTGAATTTTTGTTCAGTTACATTATACCACCTCTCTTTGTTCAATTACTTTCATGTGAAATAGACTCTAATGTTATGGATGAAAATGGACTAAAAAGAAACCCTATTTGTGGTTAAAAAATTAAGATGAACCCGGAAATTTTCATCACCGGATGTGGTATATGCCACACCGGATGCGGTATATGAGTGGTATATAAGAAGCCACTCATAAGAAAAGGTCACTATGAATTATAAGTATCAAATCATATGTCTTGATGATTCAAGTTCCAAAACTATTTGTTTAGATTTGGTATCGGTTGTTTTGGAGATGTTTAAAAACATTTGTTTTTTTAATTTTCCCAACGACAAACTATTTGATTTGATCTTTAATTATATAATCACCTTTTTTTTATATAAGCAATTGTTAGAATTTTAACACGTCAAATAAAATGTGTGTCTATAAATATGTAAGCCTACAGGGTTGCACACATTAACATTTAGACATGACTATACGTTTATTAATTATTATTTATTACTTAATATCTTAAGTGTAATATTTAATAAAGGTAAATGTATTATGTAATTATGGAGGTTTCCTAATTATAATACAACTTGGACTTCAAGGTAATGCTTGGCTATATAAGGAACACCAAATTCATTATTTTCCTACACCATAAATCGATTAGGGATCTTAAGCCTAATCGATCCTCTCCTTTCTCCATCCGATCGGTTTACAAAACCCAAAGGGTTTCGGTTTTGCTCTTATCGAGTTCAAGAGTTGTAGTGATAATAAACGTGTACTAGCATACAAGTCTGTTGCTAAATAATATGTCGTGTACAAGCCTGTAGTAGGATTTCACTATAAATTCTAAACGAGGTAAATCAACAACAAAAGTACAATTCTTAACTTAGTTAATATTGATTATGTGTGTGATTTTAATTGTTTCCGCTGCATGTTATTTGACATTCTAATTAGATATATGCCTATAGCAATGTCGTTAGATTTATAGCCCGTGTGATGATAAGCACGAGCATAAAAGCCGGCAAGATACTCATAGCTTCACAATAGAAATGTATCAATATCCGCCTCGTGTATGTCATACTACACACCATAGGTGCTAAATGAAAAGAGAGAGAATAAACATTTACAACTTACAAAATAAGTTTCTAACATGATAACAATAATATTTGATATGATTGTATGATGAATTCGTAAAGACATGAGTATACGATTAATTAGTCGTATTTAGACAAGTGCCTTTTTGTCATTTTCCTATGTCGTTAATACATTTTATTAATGATCTGAATCGCATATTAGATGCTATAATTTTCGTCGTATGTCTATCTATAGACTTCAATATCGAAAAATGATTACGTAAAATGAATAGTTCTAAATCATTTTAGAAAACTTACAACCATTTTCCTTTTTTTTAAGTTTTAATTGAAAAGCATTTAGTAATAATTCATTTACTAAATTAATAGTGCTACATAATGAACTAAAAGAATTATATGTGACATTCGCGAATTTCTAGGTATATTTCTATCGTTCCGTATTCGTTTTATTTATTTATGTTCGTGTTTTAACCCTATTGTATTTCTTTTATGAGTTATCGTATTCGTATTTTATGAGTATTGTATTCGTATTTCTCGTATTTTATGGGTATCGTATTTGTAATTTTATGTGTATTCACGTTATCGGGTAGATAGTATGTGATTCGAATCTTTATGTCGGGAACGTATAGTCTTAAGTGCCTTTAGTATAAGTCTAGTATGCTCTTATGATAAGTTTAGGGGAATTATGCCTTAATTATATGATTAAGATTAACGTTTAAAAAGTATTTCATTTTTAGTCTTTTCGGAAAAATTTATTACAAAACTAGTTCTATGGGTGAAATTCTATTACAAATTTAGTCCTTTTCATATTTTTATTACAAAAATCGTCTCTACCTACCCCTTTGTCTTATTAGACAACCACACTTTTGTCCTTATCTTCATTCACCTACACACACACTCTCTCTCTCAAGAAATCACCATAAACCTTCCACCTTCTCTCTAACTTTTCCGGCAATCCAACCGTTGGATTCCAAATCCGAGACCGGATTATTGTTCACCATCATCATCTTCATCTATCCTCCAAGTTTCATTACGATCGGGTAAGTATTTCTCCATTTTGGTTCTAAACTTTGTTATTTTGATTCAAACCCGAAACTACCATTTTTCGCCGTCAAAACTTAGATTTTATTGAGGGTTATTGTATGTAATCATATTCTGGACATAGGGTTCCAATTTGGGGTCATTTAGACATCTAGAACACTCAGAAATCGATTCCCGAATGTTATTTTTCGTGAAAATCCAGTTACGGCACGTAACTGTAGTTACATGCACGTAACTGATCTATTACGCACGTAACAAACACCTTCTGATCACGTAACAAGCACCCCTGGTCACGTAAGTAATGTTACGCACGTAACTATCTATTACGTGACTTGGAAGTCACGTAACAAGCCTTTGAGTCGCGTAATTGCTTCCTAGTCCGTAACTCTTGCTTGTTGGTCACGTAATTCAATCCTAAGTCACGTAATTAACATGCACATCACGTAACTTCCTTGTCATGCACGTAATTGATGCCTTGTTCAAGTAAAAATCTTGTTTCGCACGTAATTGTCTATTACGTGACTTGGAAGTCACGTAATACTTCATCATCACGTAATTGTTGCCCGTAAGTTCCGTATGCATGTAATTATGACTTGTTAATCACGCATTGGTAGCTCATGATCACGTAACAACCCTTGTGTAGCACGTAACACTCTCTTGACCCGTAACTTCTTGTATAACACGTAACTTGATACTTACGTGACTTGTAGTGCACGTAAGTATGAGGATCACGTATCTAGTCTATTGACTTTCCGAAACGTTTGTATTCTGTTATATCGATATCCCTTTGGTCATATTAAACCCGTATAAAACGTTAATCATTAAGGCATAGCCCTACTAGACTTAGAGATACTTAGACATGTTTATTTACGTGATGTATAGGGCACTTAGACGTTGGAGCTTGACGGTATTATAGTATTTCCCGACATATAGAGATTTGGATTGCTTTGCTATACAGTGAGTTATTCGTTGCCCTTTTTACCGCTTTTACATTTTTGGGCATGATTAGCGTTAAACAAAAGTATTTTATGGTATGTATGTATTATGGTATGTATATATGGATATGAATGCTTTAGATGATCTCACCCAAACTTGTACCGCCTTTGTGGTAGTACACACCTGTTAGCTGTTAGCCGCCGGTTGTATATATAGCGCTATATGGGTCTAACAAGCCCTCATTGTTAACACTATTGGATGATGGATGCGCCCTGTCCGTGTTAGCAATGTTATGACCGTATTATTGATTATCGAGGACAACCTAGTTTGAGACACTAGGTGGGGTTAGTTGCTAGTATCGTTGAGGTTCAGGTGTATCGTATGTCCCTAGAGCTGATATTCTATCCAGTATGGTATTTATTTTATGGCATGATTATGATATTTTATGAAACGAGTATGATATTTTTATGAAATGATTATGATATTTTATGGTATAAGTATGAGTATTTTATCAAAAGGTTTTGTAAACCTCACGTATATTTTGAAACATCATTTTCAAATGACTTATCTTCAAATCATAACACTTTTGGGTCAAAACGTATTGAAACTCTTATCCTGTTATGTTTTTATTTACTATTGCGAATAATTCACCAACTTTATGTTGACGTCGTATTTTAACGCTTTTCAGGGATTTGAGGTTACTTTATGATGATATGCTTTGACTGGCTACGTGGATCTTTTGCTTGGAATTACTTTGCTTTGTATTAATTCCTTAGTATCCCAAACTATGTAGCCGTATTTTGATATTATTCGGATGATTGTAATAAGTATTTTATTTCAAACTCTTTATCTATGCTGATGATGTATGGTTTATTTATGTTTGATGTAACCTTTGAATCTCTGATACCGTATACACTGCACACCTCGGTTCCGCCATTTATGCGGGGTGTGACAGAAGTTGGTATCAGAGCCAATGGTTATAGCGAACTAAGTGACCTTACGGAATCACTTAGACTATGACCTAGGCTTTTGGACCTATCTGATTTACTCTATGTGCGCATTTCTTTCTTTTGTGGGCCTGTATGTGATTCGTATGCTTTATGTGCTTTATTTTGCATTTTATGTTTTGAGGCCTGCTCGTTTTAGTCGCACATACAGTTATCGTTCTGATTTATTCCGTTTGATATTCGTAGAAGATGCCGCCTAAGAGAGTTTCTACTAGGTCTACTCCTGCTGTCACTGCTGCGAGAAGGTCGGCAACGCGAGGTCGCGCCAGTACGAGAGCGGGTGCTACGCCTCAGAATACCACTGCTACCCCAAGTGCTACTACCGCTACTCCGAACATCAATCAGTTGATTGCGGAGCAGATTGCGGCAGCTATACCCGTGATTGTGGCACAGCTTAAGGAGACACCAGTGCAAGATGCTGACTTAGGGTTTGAAGAACCTGTGATGCAAGATATTGGAGCAGAAGGTATGGCGTCTGGGCGCGATGGTTCCGATGTGGGAAGAGCAGTGCATGTGGGAGCTGGAGGACCGAATATTGTTATTGAAGATCCACCCCGAGGCTGTTCGTATAAGGCTTTTCTGGATTGCAGACCTACTGAATTTAGGGGTACTGTAGATGCTGTGGCTACCCTACAGTGGTTTGAGAGGATCGAGTCAGTATTTGATGTATCGGGATGTGCTGAGGAGAGCAAGGTTAAGTATGCTACCTTCTTATTCCAGGGTAAAGCCCTCACTTGGTGGAACTCGGTGAAACGAGTTAAGGGCCGAGCTGAGATTACCTTGATGACTTGGGAGAATCTGAAGGTTTTGATGAAGAAAGAGTATGTGCCGACATCTGAGACGCAGAGGTTGGAGAATGAGCTATGGAACCTAACTATGCAAGGTGCTGATTTCCGTGGGTATGTGAACAGGTTCTATGACTTGTGTGTTTTGGCTCCTCGTCTGGTTCGCACTGAGAATGAGAGGATTGAACGCTTCACTCATGGGTTGCCCCAAACTATGCGAGATCACATTATCTCTCACCTTCCGGGTACTCTTCAGAGTGCGGTCGATATTGCTGGTCGGCTGACCGCAAGTGCGATCCGTGGTGGTACTCTACAGCCGGTTGTGAGCCGAAGAGATTCTGGTCGATCTGACAGAAGAAATATGGGTAATTCGAGGAAGAGAAGCCGTAGTCTTGATCAGAGACCTCAACTTCCTCAGGTTTATGCGTTGACGGGTGCTGGAGCTGGTTACCAGGGCGTGCGCCCTAAGTGTGGTTCTTGTGGTAGTGCTCATGCGGCGAATGTGGCGTGTTGGGTTTGTAAACGCTGCAAGAAGTTAGGCCACACTGAGCAGTATTGTGGAAGGTCTACTGGAGCCTGTTTTGAATGTGGAGAAGTGGGTCACCGTCGTCATCAGTGTCCCAAGCTTGTATCATCTACTTCCCTTCCTACTCCTGGTGCTGGTACTAGTGCTAGAGGGAATCCTGCTAAGAGCCGAGCTTTCGCTATGGAATCTGCTGAAGCTCATCAGGATCCTACCGTAGTCACTGGTACATTTCTTGTTGACGATTATCCTGCTTTTATATTGTTTGATTCGGGTGCCGATAGAAGCTTCATTTCTAGTGATTTCCGCCCCTTAGTAAACCGTGCTTCTAGTCCCTTAGAGCCTGCTTATGAGGTAGAAATAGCTGATGGTAGATGTGCCTGTGTTAGAGAAGTTATTCGTGATATTCCCCTCGTATTAGCCGATATTCCTTTTGCCATCGACCTTATCCCTATGAAACTCGGTAGTTTCGACGTCGTAGTCGGTATGGATTGGTTAGCGAAGCATAAAGGCGAGATAGTCTGTTATGAGAAACTTATTCGTGTTCAGAAGCCGGATGGAGATCAGTTGATTGTACACGGAGACAAGGCTGGGAAACGTCTTAAAGTCATTTCTTGTTTGAAAGTTCGCGAGTATGTCCGTCAAGGTTGTTCCTTATATCTCGCTCATTTGGTGAAGAAAGATTCTGCGATAAAGATTGATGGTGTACCGATCGTTCGCGAGTATTCTGACGTTTTTCCCGACGATTTACCTGGAGTCCCTCCCCAGAGACAAACCGACTTTCGTATTGATCTTATTCCTGGAGCAGCGCCTGTTGCTAAAGCTCCGTATCGTTTGGCTCCTTCCGAGATGCTCGAGTTGTCGAAACAAATTCAGGAACTGGTCGATAAGGGTTTTATCCGTCCTAGTTTCTCCCCGTGGGGTGCTCCTGTTCTCTTTGTTAAGAAGAAGGATGGCTCCATGCGTTTATGTATTGACTATCGGGAGTTAAACAAGTTGACTGTGAAGAACCGTTATCCCCTTCCTCGTATTGATGACTTATTCGATCAACTTCAGGGTTCTTGCTATTTCTCTAAGATCGATCTTCGCTCTGGTTATCATCAGTTGAGAGTTCAGGAAGATGATATACCTAAGACCGCTTTTCGTACTCGATATGGTCATTACGAGTTCATGGTGATGTCGTTTGGTATGACAAACGCCCCTGCAGCATTCATGGAACTAATGAACCGTATTTGTCGTCCGTATCTTGACAAATTCGTTATCGTATTCATCGACGACATTCTGATCTATTCCCGAAGTCGCAAGGAACATGAAGAGCATTTGCGTCTTGTTCTAGAAGTACTTCGAAAAGAAAAGTTGTATGCGAAATTTTCTAAGTGCGAGTTCTGGTTATCCGAAGTTCAATTTCTTGGCCACGTGGTTAGCGCGAAGGGTATTCATGTTGACCCTGCTAAGATTGAAGCTGTTAAAAGTTGGGTTGCACCAAAGTCACCGACCGAAATCCGTTCGTTTTTGGGTCTTGCTGGGTATTATCGCCGATTCATCGAGAACTTCTCCAAGATCGCTTCACCTATGACAAAGTTGACACAGAAGAGTGAACCATTCGTTTGGGGTCCCGATCAGGAGAAAGCCTTTCAAGTATTGAAGCAGCGGCTGTGTCACGCTCCTATTCTTAGTCTGCCAGTTGGTTCCGAGAATTTTGTTGTTTACTGCGACGCTTCGCACAAAGGTTTGGGTTGTGTGCTTATGCAGAATGGTAAAGTTATAGCTTACGCTTCGCGTCAGTTGAAAATCCATGAGCAGAATTACACGACACATGACCTAGAGTTGGGAGCCGTCGTCTTTGCATTGAAGATTTGGAGACATTATCTGTATGGGACCAAGTGAACTGTATTTACCGACCACAAGAGTCTTCAACACATATTCGATCAGAAGATCCTGAACATGAGACAACGACGTTGGGTTGAGTTATTGAACGACTATGATTGCGACATTCGCTACCACCCCGGTAAGGCGAACGTTGTTGCTGATGCACTAAGTCGCAAAGAAACAGTCAAACATGTCCGTATTCGTTCTATGATGGTATCTATTCAGACGAGCTTGAAGGCTCGGATTATTCAAGCACAAGAGGGTTTTATGACAGAGAGTCGTGTTAAAGATGAAAGATTGTATAAGTTGGAGTTGGAATTAGAACCGAAGGAGGATGGAGTTCTGTATTTCCTCGAACGTATTTGGGTTCCGATTAGTATCCGTCAGTTGATTCTGGACGAAGCCCATAAGTCGAATTATTCCATTCATCCGGGTTCCGACAAGATGTATCATGATTTGAAAGATTTCTATTGGTGGCCGGGTATGAAGCGTGAGATCGCCGAGTATGTTAGTCGATGTTTGACTTGTTCCAAGGTGAAGATTGAATATCAGAAACCGTCTGGGCTACTCCAACAACCGAAGATTCCCGAGTGGAAATGGGAGCGTATTACTATGGATTTTGTTACAAAGCTTCCGAGATCTTCGAGTGGTTATGACAGTATCTGGGTTATTGTTGATCGATTGACGAAGTCTGCTCATTTCCTACCGATTCGCGAGAATTATCCGATGGAGAGATTCGTACGTTTATATATTTCCGAGATTGTATCGAAACACGGAGTTCCTGTATCGATTATTTCCGATCGTGATGCTCGTTTCACTTCTCGATTTTGGAAGACGTTTCAGACTGCTATGGGTACACGGTTAGATATGAGTACCGCCTATCATCCTCAGACCGATGGTCAGAGTGAGAGAACTATTCAGACTTTAGAAGATATGTTACGAGCTTGCGCAATTGATTTCGGTGGTAGTTGGGATATTCATTTGCCGTTGATTGAGTTCTCGTACAACAACAGCTATCACACGAGTATCAAGTGTGCACCATTTGAAGCTTTGTATGGCCGCAAGTGTCGATCGCCTGTATGTTGGGCAGAAGTTGGAGATAGTCAGATTTCTGGTCCGGAGATTATACAAAAGACCACTGACAAGATCTTCAAGATCAAGGAGCGATTGATTACTGCAAGAGATCGACAGAAGAAGTATGCTGATAAGCGAAGGAAGCCTCTCGAGTTCAGTGTTGGAGATATGGTATTATTGAAGGTATCTCCATGGAAAGGGGTTGTCCGATTCGTGAAGCGCAGCAAGCTGAGTCCGAGATACACGGGTCCGTTCAAGATTTTAGCCCGCGTCGGCCCAGCTGCGTATCGACTAGATTTGTCGGCAGAACTGAGCGGCGTACACAATGTATTTCATGTATCTCAGTTGAAGAAATGCCTGGCTGATGAAACGTTATTAGTTCCACTTGAGCAACTCCAGATTGATGATAAGCTTCATTTCGTTGAGGAACCGATCGAGATCGTTGCTAGTGATGTTAAGCGTCTACGACGAAGTAAGATCCCGATTGTCAAGGTTCGTTGGAATTCCCGCTTTGGAGCTGAGTTCACGTGGGAACGCGAAGATGAAATTCTGCGGAAATATCCTCACCTGTCTCCCGGAAGTAGTACCAAGTGATAATTTCGAGGACGAAATTTCTTTTTACTTGGGGAGACTGTGACATTCGCGAATTTCTAGGTATATTTCTATCGTTCCGTATTCGTTTTATTTATTTATGTTCGTGTTTTAACCCTATTGTATTTCTTTTATGAGTTATCGTATTCGTATTTTATGAGTATTGTATTCGTATTTCTCGTATTTTATGGGTATCGTATTTGTAATTTTATGTGTATTCACGTTATCGGGTAGATAGTATGTGATTCGAATCTTTATGTCGGGAACGTATAGTCTTAAGTGCCTTTAGTATAAGTCTAGTATGCTCTTATGATAAGTTTAGGGGAATTATGCCTTAATTATATGATTAAGATTAACGTTTAAAAAGTATTTCATTTTTAGTCTTTTCGGAAAAATTTATTACAAAACTAGTTCTATGGGTGAAATTCTATTACAAATTTAGTCCTTTTCATATTTTTATTACAAAAATCGTCCCTACCTACCCCTTTGTCTTATTAGACAACCACACTTTTGTCCTTATCTTCATTCACCTACACACACTCTCTCTCTCTCAAGAAATCACCATAAACCCTCCACCTTCTCTCTAACTTTTCCGGCAATCCAACCGTTGGATTCCAAATCCGAGACCGGATTATTGTTCACCATCATCATCTTCATCTATCCTCCAAGTTTCATTATGATCGGGTAAGTATTTCTCCATTTTGGTTCTAAACTTTGTTATTTTGATTCAAACCCGAAACTACCATTTTTCGCTGTCAAAACTTAGATTTTATTGAGGGTTATTGTATGTAATCATATTCTGGACATAGGGTTCCAATTTGGGGTCATTTAGACATCTAGAACACTCAGAAATCGATTCCCGAATGTTATTTTTCGTGAAAATCCAGTTACGGCACGTAACTGTAGTTACATGCACGTAATTGATCTATTACGCACGTAACAAACACCTTCTGATCACGTAACAAGCACCCCTGGTCACGTAAGTAATGTTACGCACGTAACTATCTATTACGTGACTTGGAAGTCACGTAACAAGCCTTTGAGTCGCGTAATTGCTTCCTAGTCCGTAACTCTTGCTTGTTGGTCACGTAATTCAATCCTAAGTCACGTAATTAACATGCACATCACGTAACTTCCTTGTCATGCACGTAATTGATGCATTGTTCACGTAATAATCTTGTTTCGCACGTAATTGTCTATTACGTGACTTGGAAGTCACGTAATACTTCATCATCACGTAATTGTTGCCCGTAAGTTCCGTATGCATGTAATTATGACTTGTTAATCACGCATTGGTAGCTCATGATCACGTAACAACCCTTGTGTAGCACGTAACACTCTCTTGACCCGTAACTTCTTGTATAACACGTAACTTGATACTTACGTGACTTGTAGTGCACGTAAGTATGAGGATCACGTATCTAGTCTATTGACTTTCCGAAACGTTTGTATTCTGTTATATCGATATCCCTTTGGTCATATTAAACCCGTATAAAACGTTAATCATTAAGGCATAACCCTACTAGACTTAGAGATACTTAGACATGTTTATTTACGTGATGTATAGGGCACTTAGACGTTGGAGCTTGACGGTATTATAGTATTTCCCGACATATAGAGATTTGGATTGCTTTGCTATACAGTGAGTTATTCGTTGCCCTTTTTACCGCTTTTACATTTTTGGGCATGATTGGCGTTAAACAAAAGTATTTTATGGTATGTATGTATTATGGTATGTATATATGGATATGAATGCTTTAGATGATCTCACCCAAACTTGTACCGCCTTTGTGGTAGTACAAGGCCCCGTATACACACCTGTTAGCTGTTAGCCGCCGGTTGTATATATAGCGCTATATGGGTCTAACAAGCCCTCATTGTTAACACTATTGGATGATGGATGCGCCCTGTCCGTGTTAGCAATGTTATGACCGTATTATTGATTATCGAGGACAACCTAGTTTGAGACACTAGGTGGGGTTAGTTGCCAGTATTGTTGAGGTTCAGGTGTATCGTATGTTCCTAGAGCTGATATTCTATCCAGTATGGTATTTATTTTATGGTATGATTATGATATTTTATGAAACGAGTATGATATTTTTATGAAATGATTATGATATTTTATGGTATAAGTATGAGTATTTTATCAAAAGGTTTTGTAAACCTCACGTATATTTTGAAACATCATTTTCAAATGACTTATCTTCAAATCATAACACTTTTGGGTCAAAACGTATTGAAACTCTTATCCTGTTATGTTTTTATTTACTATTGCGAATAATTCACCAACTTTATGTTGACGTCGTATTTTAACGCTTTTCAGGGATTTGAGGTTACTTTATGATGATATGCTTTGACTGGCTACGTGGATCTTTTGCTTGGAATTACTTTGCCTTGTATTAATTCCTTAGTATCCCAAACTATGTAGCCGTATTTTGATATTATTCGGATGATTGTAATAAGTATTTTATTTCAAACTCTTTATCTATGCTGATGATGTATGGTTTATTTATGTTTGATGTAACCTTTGAATCTCTGATACCGTATACACTGCACACCTCGGTTTCGCCATTTATGCGGGGTGTGACACAATAAGTTAGGAGATCTTATGGGACCTTAACGGTATGTTTTCTATTAAAAAGGTAATAATTAATAATTTACATTGTCTTTACCCTAATTATTATTAAATAAGCTTTATTCTTTTCTTAAAAGTCAAAAACTCATCATAGTCATAATATTTTGATACCATGATTTGATAAAATTATATATGTATTAAACAATGCTGAAGGTAAGTTTAAGTAAATATTAATATGTTTAATGTAAAAACGGTTATCAAAAGGGAGTGATTCACATCTCTTTGGTGTTTGTTTTGGTAAATCATTTAATTTGAGTTGATAATGTCATCCACGGAGATGACTTTGATGGTTGATAATAGGTTTATCTAATTTTTAATTTTTTTTATCGGTAGAACTTTCAAAAATCATTTGATTGTTTTTAAAAGTTTTATAAATATAAATTCTTCTAATATTATATCATTATAAGCTTCATTCCTCTATAGTGTTAAAATAATTAATCTTTTCATCTTCAATAAACTCCATAAAAATAATTGATTTTTGATAGTCATAACTTTATAGTTTTTCCAAGGCAATAAAGAAAATCAAAATTTTAAAAAAGTTTAAATAACAGTTTTAGTCAATGTGTCTATAGTTCATTTGAAAAATAATAATAATAATTGTCAACTCCCTAACACATTTTTTAGACTTTGTAAATATGTTTTTTTTTCTTCACATGATTGGTAATATTATTCAAAGAATTAAGTGAACTACCTTTGACACAAATATTATCATTTCTTTTATGTTTTTAATTTTAACCAATATTTTCTGAGAAAGTTTTTACTTTGCACATAAATCATGTTTGTTAACGCTTCTAATCTTTGATTAATTATTTTTTACTTTCGTCTGTACTAAGCAAACCACATATGTTTAATCGACCAAAATATGTTTTTTGTATAACAAATGAAGTAATTAGCAATGTGAACAAAACCGATTTCTGGGATAACATGATATTTATACAAGATTATAATAGAAAACTGCCTTTTTTTTAACAGCTAATCACTAACATTATAACAATTCCGAACCCATAGCGAAATTTGGGTCTTTGTTATAGTATACAAATCTCTCAATTTTTCTTTGAAAATTAGCATCAATTAAGGAGGTTTTAATGTGTGATCAAAATTCAACCATTGTGATTATGATACATTTGATCAAGTAGTATCATTTCCCTTTAGACAAGGGCACATGCTTTTCCTCTATAAATCAAACGTTACATGGGACCCTTTAACAACCCTTTTGCTCCTCTCTATTTTTCACTCTACACTTTTTATGGTAAAATTCGGTAATATAAGTTTACGTAGACTTAAATGCCCGTATACTTTGCGTAACTTATCATGAGAAAAACTTAACGATAATGACATAACGATTACACATTTCCACTTGTTAACGTCCGCGGGCCACAAAGCCCCCACGGGCATGTGCAATAACCCCCAATCCTAACATGAAGTTCACCCAAGCCGAACCCTTCCACCCAACTACTATGGATCATGTTAAAACATGAGCCACAAATTCTAGATGTATGAATGAAAGGTAGTTGTTGATGGAAACAGAACTTAACTAAAACCGACTATGGATCATAATGTGATCGATGATATCATCGATAATTTAGAATGTGCACATCATTTTCTAATTGATCATTAAGTTTTTGAAAAAGGGCTTCAAGCCATGTTAGTTGATGGGTTAAGATGTGAGGGTTTGTAGATGGTGATTGGTATGTTTGTGAATGTGATATGGTAACAAACTCATATGGTTTATACACGTGTCGTCCACTTGTTGATGCCACATGGCAGTCACACTCCACCAATAGCTAGTCTTCATATGCACATGGGTTTTCAATCTTTCATTGATGTCTCACATCATACACTTAATTTGAAACACTTAATTTGAAAGTACTCATATTTGTCCAATTTCAACATTTTCAACGTAATTTTTGTCCTAATTTTATTGCATAATTTTAGTAAATTTAGGCTCATTTCAATCATACAAGAATGCTATAATCATTAGGTGTTTAAAAAACTGTCCAACCAAAATAATTGTAATTCAATCGCGTCATGTTTTTTGTTTAATTGATTCAAGAATTTGACGACTTACGTTACATTTATCTTTCCCTTTCTTTCAGAAAACAATTTAATATAAATATCACAATTATTTATATTTGTCTGTAAACAAGACTTGAATTTTCAAGCTCGATAGAGTAAGACCTATCTTACATCAACGCCTTGATATTGTTATGTCTAAGTAGGTTTTGTTTACGTCTTTATTTTGAAAAGTACTCAAACCGAACCCCATAAATTGCTTTTATAATTAGATATAACTTTTGAAAAGTCCCTTAATTTCAAAAGTAAATCACTAATGAATTATACCAAAAATCTCAACATTTAATTGGCTAGGTAAGATGAATATTCAACACCATATAGCTATTTAAATATAGTGGGAAAAATGACAAGTTGTAAAGCTTAATTTTAGTTGGATTTCATTAATAGGACCATGTATAAAAACGGATTCCTATTAAATAGTCTAGCTACCTTTTTCTTTGCTATTGTTTTATGGGTGTTAATTATATATATAGGGAGTAATTTGTTTGTATATTCGTAATAAATTAGTAAAATTCTACATATAGAATGTAGAGGGTGTTATTTTGTTGATATATAAACAAATAAAGCATATAAGTTCGTTAAAGACAATCCATAAAACTGTTATTAGCAAAAAAATATTGTGAACAGTTTCAAATAGTCTTTTGAAGAAGTGAGATGATTAGAGAAATTTCTTAAATGTCATAGAATAATGGAAGTATTATCATTATGTGTATAGAGAGTTATTACGTAATTAAACCACGAATTAGGTTAGACATAAATGATTGATATTAACAACAAATCGTGCTTAGATAAAATTTGAGTTGTCTTAAAATCTAAAGTTAACTTAACCACGCACACATACACATACATGTATACTATCTTAATATCGAACATCAACTAACCTGAAAAGTACTACGCATTATGAATGTTATTAAACATAAAATTATTGAGTATAAGAACCGGAAAAACAAATGAGGTTTTCAATGTTCATGTTATTGAAAGAAAGATTTTTTCGTCTAATAATAAGTTGGCCTAACTAGGGTATCCTACCGACCGTTTACGGCCTCTTGAAAGGACATCAACGAACATGAGTAGACCGGCTTAAAGGTAATTCTTACAATTATTAAGCATGTACATATAAATTAACTTTTTAAAATAGTTGCAGTAGACGTAAGAGAATAATATTTAAGTGTTGCACATAGATTACTTGTTTCTTTTACGATCTCATATTTCTCTATAACATCGTTTGATGTTCTAAGACCATCTCCAATAAAAAAAAAATTATGAAGTTCAATCAGGTGAAAAATTTTCGCTAACATATTTTCTAAAAAAGTGCGTATTTCATGAAGTTTGACAAAGAAATGTCTGAATATTTGACATTATAAAAAAATGTGAACTTCAAAAATATGCGATCTTAAACAAATTATGAAAACATAAATACAAAAACGAATGTCATTTGTATTATTGTTTAAAATCGATTATGATTGCAACCATCTTTTCATATTTGTTTGTGAACGATTATTGATAAGGACGAAAAAGACCGTATTGAGAACTATTTGGGACAATCGTGAGAATAGCATGCATTTATCTCTTTCAAAATTATTGAAGTACAACCGATAATTTGAATATATTGTTTTTTTCTTGTATTTATTCTAAATAGAACATACAAAAATTCAATTTAATTTTTCTTATAAATTACCTAAATGAACAAAATTATATTTCCATTACATTGTTTAGAGCAAAGAGTTGAGTTTGGGACAATTTGCAAAGTAGATAAACTTTTATTAATGTGATAGGTTAAGAGTTGATTTTTACTGTCCAAGATATTTACCGACTTAAAATAAGTCATTTATTAAAAAATAAAAAGTAAGAACAATAGTTTATCCACTTGCTTTTGATATAATCATGAATTTGAGTCTGATTCTAAGGCCCTGCTAACCTTATACTGGGCTAAATGTTTTGGGCCGTCTTTTTACTATCAAACAAAATATGTTTTGGGTTATATTTGACCTTTAATAATGGTTACATATGATCACATTATTATGGATCATGTTTGTTTATTTTACAAAGGTTAAATGTAATTTCCTCCTATAATTAAATTTGCTCATTGCCTATGATTGTGTGCCAAAAATTGTTTTTTTATTCGATTGGGCTGGGCTGGGCTGGGGTTTGGGCTGTGTATTTGTGTTCTTCGTTGGGCTTGCCAGTTTGATTTTATGTGTTGGTCCTGTCCACTAGCAGAAGCTGTTGGTGTGCTGCGTCATTTTCCACGTGTCGTCGTCTTCTTCACTTCCCCAAACTCCACTTCCTCAAAACTATCTACACCTATTCAATCCAATTCATTAACTTTCTGATTCCTATTTCAAATATACAGGTACAATTTGTTAATCATTTAGTCCAATAATTCCGATTTTAAATTTATTTCCTAATAATTTTTTCTGAATAATTAATTATTAGTTACTGCTGAAACTGTTTCTGATGGTCAACCTAAGGAAACCTATGGAAAAATTCTTGTAAGTTTTTTTTAATTTTTTTAATTTCTACTGAAATTAGTTGATTAATATGAGAGATTTGGATTAAAAGGGAGTAACCTTGATCTAAGATTTTTTGAGTAGGTTTATTAGCATCCATGCTGGTTTCTTTGAGGTTGGAATACGATTTTTTTAATCGATTGGGTTGTTTTTCGAAGACCAGCCGATAGGTTTTGTGTTTCTTCGAATCGGCGACAATGGCAAAGAAGACAGAAGCTGACGAAACGTTAATTTTGATTTAAGGTAATTGTTTTTTAATTTTTGTTTTTTTTTGTTTTTTAGGGTTTACTGATGATTTGTGTATTTTGTTGAAATTAGGTGTGGAAATTGATAGTTACAGCTGATTATCTGGTAAATTTCGGATTTTTATTTTTGTGTATGGAGAAGAAATCCTATGCTTCAATTGTGAGTTTACGCCGTACTTTTAATTGCGATTTTTATGATACTTTTTTCCCTCAGTTTATTGATTCAATGGATGTAACAGCTAAGGGTAAACAAGGTTACCGGAGCGTCAGCTGCTTCTGGCCATATACAAACAAACAGTTTAAGGTGGGCCCCTGCGAATACTGATCAGCACAAACCTAAGCCCGCAAAGCCTTCTCCAGAACCAGAAACATCAGCCCCTGTGGTCGCTAATGGTGCTGAAAGCGGCAACATTCATCATGATGGTAACAAAGGTAATTTCGTTTTCTTCTTTACGTGTATTTGTTTTTAATTGGCTGACACTTTGATTTTATCATGTTTATTCTGGTAAAAACCAATATTGAATTGTTATATAATATGGAAGCTTGTAAGATTCTCATTAATTTGTTGGGATTTAGTTGAAGGTTACTCGATATATGTTCGAAATTTACCTATGAATGCAACGGTCACACAACTTGAGGAGGAATTTAAAAGGTTTGGGCCCATAAAAAGCAATGGTATTCAAGTCAGAAGTAATAAGGTTTGCTTCCAACACTGTCATCTATATTTGATCTCATTGAAATTTATACGCAATAGATTTTTTTGCTAAAACTCGACCTTTATTATTTCCAGCAACAGGGATTTTGTTTTGGTTTTGTGGAATTCGAGTCATTGGATTCCATGAAGAGTGCTGTAAAGGTATGGCGTTGATACTCTGCTTATCTTTTTGTCGCCCTTACTCCTTGACCCAACTTCATTATGAAAAGTTTTAACTACACTACATACGCGTCTACATTCAGATAGGAATACAAAAATTCTATTGCAGTGAATATAACATAACTTTCTCTGTTTGCGTATTTGAGGACAATTCGTCCCTCAAACGCGTGAAATAATTAATGTTCAAATGTGACTTTTAAAAGTATATTATTTCCATAGTTTATTTTTTTAATGAAAAGCATTTTATGATATTTTTACGCATTAAAAGTACACTTTGGTCGACTTCTGGACCCGTTTGACCAAATTCCCTTTTAGGTCTTTTTTATCGCCACGCATAACCCAAATTGATCCGTTCTTAAGAAAATGGGTCGAAATTGCCAGACTACCATTTACAAATAATTGTGACTTCGACTAGATTCTTTCATAGAATTACCGATGCTATTTAGCATTTACAGCATATTATATTCATACACACTCCTCTAAAATCCACGTGTGCTCAATTTGAAATTGCTTCCAGGCACCTTCTATCACAATTGGTAATCGGCAGGTGGTTGCAGAAGAAAAAAGGACTACAACACGAGGTAACTTCAAATCCTTCCACATTGTTTTTTCCAAAATATTCAATTCATTACTCGCCTAACGAGTCCATTTTAAATTGCATTCTCAGTTGGCGGTGGTGGTGGTGGAAGAGGGCAGTACTCTTCTGGAAGAAGCGGTGGTTTCAGGGGTCGTGGTGGTTTCTTTGGTGGTCGAAGCTTTGGTAGAAACGAGTTTAGACACCAAGGTGAATTTTCCAACCGTTCAAAGGGTCCTAGTGGACGAAACTCAGAAGTTTATCAACGAGTTGACCAAAACGGTGGTGGCAGAAACACTCATCAACAAAATAAAGACACGGAATCCGCACAGTAATCACAAGTAACCAAGCCTCCAATCAAGATTTTGACCATGAATTAGACTTTTATCGTTTCGAGAAATGTTTGTGTTTTGAGCACAGTCTAACTTTGAGCCACCAAAGCCAATTCGTGGGGGTATTCCGTTATGTTTTCCACAAGTATGCATCTGTAACACTTGACGGGTTTTTTTTTTGAATTTGAATTTGTTCTTGTAATTGATACCTACATGTTCCCTTGATGCAGTTTTCAAATCTAGGATCTCTTCTATCACATGGATTTGCCAGAAACAGATTATGGACCATCGACACTGATCCTCCTCCTTTTCCATCCAATCATACCGATAAAGTTTTGTTGATTTGTTACTTAAGCCCACCGAAGAAGATTTGAAGTTGTGGCCTCATAGGTATTGTGAAATTTTTTATTCTATCAAAGATAAATGTATTATATTTGTAATTTGTATGTCTTATTGCTATCTCAATTGTAACTCATTATGTTGATTTACAGTTTTGAGTATCGACTGAGGGTTGCTATAGGACATGGAGGAGATTTAATGCTGACATCTCGGGTTAAAAATACAGACGTTGATGGAAAGCCGTTTACTTTCACATTTGCGTATCACAACTATTTTGCTGTTCCAGATATCGGGTGATTTTTGGTTTCGGACTTTCTTTTTGATAATAGTGATCTGTTTCTAAGACAAAACATGTTATATTTGTTCGTGCAGTAAAGTTCAGGTAGAAGGATTGTCGAAACTTGATTATCTCGACAACACGAAGAACAGATCGAGATCTACGGACAATGGGGATCTAATAACAATTGAATCAGAGGTAATTTTGTTGCATCTTCTTTTACTTAAATTGCTTTGTTTTGACTAACTTTGTTGATTTGTTACTTAAGCCCACCGAAGAAGATTTGAAGTTGTGGCCTCATAGGTATTGTGAAATTTTTTATTCTATCAAAGATAAATGTATTATATTTATAATTTGTATGTCAATGACATCTAATAGAGACCGGTCCATTAAAGAAAGGAGCTCCAAATCAAAGTCCTCCATCACCGAAGCGAAGAAAGAAGACGATGGTGAAAACAATTTAAATTATACTTTACAAAAGATGAAATCAGCAAACAAGAAGAAAGAACACGATGGTGAAAACAACTTTCTGCTTTGCAGAAAATGAAATCAGCAAACCAAAATATCTTACTCGTGTTTCTACTACAGATTTATATTGTTATCGTTGCCAGCCTGAACATACATATAAGAACGAACCCGTGCAACGCACGGGAAATCCTCTAGTTATAATTAATACATGTTCAACATATATGTAATTTTCATAATAATCAGGTGATAATGATATGTTATGTCATAGCTTTAAAAGAGTTTGTCGAAAAAATATAGTATTTGGAAAAGCAAATGATGGTGATTTTAATGCCATTTACCTTTATTAGTGAGAATGCTGAGTTGTTTGATATTGAAGGATGCAAATTAGTTAATTTTAGTTACAAATATAAAAGTGCCAGGAGTATACTCGTTTGAGCTATTATTGTTGAGGGTCAAAGATTTGGTTCACGTATACGTTACTGGTATAGAACCCGCGCGATGCAGCGACGACAACAATTTTATATTCTATAAAATTAGATTGTCAAGTGGTTTCGAAGTTTCTCATTTTTCCGTAACATGTATCAATATGACCATGTTAATATATTTCAGACTAATATGCTTTCCACGGAATACATCAAATAACTTTGAAGTAAACGACTTAAAATAAAACGCAACGACTAAAGTCAAGTCAATCCTCATACAATTATGGCCTACATACACCAAACAAAGTAAAATGTACTAACACATGTACATCAATGTTTGTACTCGAACAACACAAATTGGAATTCAGTTGTGATCGATGAACAAAAGGAAACAACAACTTAGGGTAGATACAATACTCACATTCACCACATTCTAGTCTCATCCTAGAGAGCTGGATGGATGGATTCTTCTTCTAAATGTGTCTTTGTTTGTGACTTTAAAATATAGTCTGAATGTTGAAAATATCTCCAATGACATTCTCAATGACATTCTCTGACTCTCACCCAAAACCAACTATGTTATTTCTTCTCCCACCACTTCAACTTTGTGTTTACAAACCTAGTCATGAAAGGTATATAAGCTATTTAAAAAATAATTGAATTATAATATATCCAAAACTTACATAATAATAATCAAAAGATAAATTTCACCATGAAAGAAAGAAGATGTAAGCATTAAAATATCAATGTAGGTTCGCGACCCGCTACGGGTATAGGCTGAAAAAAAAACCCTTTGGTATCCCATCTTCTTTCTCCAAGTTAAACGATGACATCCTTGTTGTCTCGACAAATTAATCGGTGATGAAAACAATCATCAAGCAAATGGTATGTAGTAACAATGACTTACAAAAACTAAAGCCTTAATAGTGTATTCAACTTTACTCTGTCAAAAACGATAACTCAAACCATAATGGTAGTTGGGATACATATTACATTATTACTTAACTATGTTCAACTAAACATTTGTGAATACCATGTAATTAGGTTTCTTTAAGACATTTTATCAAACACTATATAGGCACTCCCAAATCACTACCAAGGAACTAAAATTAATAGCAGATCACGAGAAGAGTCTAATAGAAAAAAAAAAAAAAAAAAAATGACATTCGAGTTTAGCAGTCAAACAACAAAAATCTTAAACTATCTACGCCTACTTAAAAAAAATGATTTATCATCCATGTGAACTCAAATCCAAACCATAAAACGAAAATCAAAATAACTATGGCTTTTGCTTACGATTCATTGATTGATTTCTCAACATCAACTGAAAAAATAACTGAATGGATCGAAATTAAAAAAAAAAGTATACCCTAAATAAAAATGTTATCGAATATTAAGGTTTAAACGAAAAAACAGGAAATTATACCTTTATCAAAATACGAGTGTAGTTTTAAAATATGATTCAATACAGAGATCAACAATTGAGCAAACATGTGTTTGATAAACAAAGAGGGAATTGGTAGTGGAAGAGATTAAGTTTAGGAATTGAGGAGCGTGTGTTTAATTTGGAAAGGATAAATTAGTAATTACAATTACTTAAATTTTAAGAGATTAAGACTTTGAAGGAGATTCTTTATAATATAGTATAGATATTTGTAATGATATGATCTCTTTAGAAATCAAAAGGGAATGAAAAGAAATCTACAGCTAACATACAAATTTCATATATAAAGAAAAGAAATCTGAATGAGAAGCTTCATTAAAGGAGTTTCTACCTCAATTACGGAGTTTAGTAATTACAGTGACTCGAGAAGAAAGAGAGAAAAATGATTAAGAAACTAAAAGCTAAATATCCTCTATTACAATGTCAATTATTTATAGCGCAATTAAGTGACTAAGAAACTAAAAGTTTGTTTATCTCCAATAAAGTTTTTCCCGAGCAACTCACGTGTGTATGAACAAACTACTCTTATCATTTAATAACCAATATAACTATTCGTTATACTTTAGAAACCCAAACTGGTGTTCGTTTGAGCTTATAGATTAAGACGTTTATAAACTTAGGGTGTGTTTGGTTAATAGGTATGGAATAGAGGTATGAGTTTGACTATTAATTAAATTATTTTGTTAATATGTTTTGTTTTAAGGAATGGGAATCAAACTCATCATTTTAAGCAAATTCCAAACCAATACCATTTGGTAGGTTTTTAAAACCTATTCTCCTTCCTATTCCTATTACTATTCCTTGATAGGGCAAAACCCAATGTGATCCTACATTCAAACCAAACACACCTTTATATAAACTTTGAAAAAACTTACTATTTGGATTTACAAACTTATTAAATTGAGTTTATAACCTTACACATAGAGAAAATTACCAAAATACATATCTCATATAACCATATTTTGAAAATAATTACTAAATTCGCGAAAAGTTTTCACGTTATTTTTTCCTCAAGAATTAGTTGTGTGATAAAATGGCGCGAGAATGTGGCTCGATTTAAACCACTCATTTTCTTCGCGAGAATGTAGCTCGATAAATATGGCTTAAAAATATGGAGCTAGAATGTGGCACGAGAACGTTGTTGGAACCCAACCTTCGGAATCTATTTGTACCTTATAAGTGGCGGAATCACTAATATGCGTATATGTATGGTGAAGAAACACAAATATAACTAAAAGATTGATATTATAAACCTTACGTAATGTTGTACAATACGAATAATATCAATACAATCATTACAAGGCTTGAGACCGTTCACAATAAGAGGTTCATTGTTCAAGGCTCTAGCAATGAAACACTTCTATGGGATTCGTGACAACTACATTTATGATCTCAATGTGAGGTATTTATAGACAACCATAAATGACTTAAGTGGCGAAACACTAGGGAGCGAAACTCTTTAATAAATGAAGTGTAACACTTTACAACTCAATCTAATCTAATAAAGGGGAGTCTTAGATGATGTCATTAGTTGACGGAATCTAAGACCATCCACGTAAGCAAGGTTATAAAGATAATAATGTCATAAATTTGGTCTGTAACAATTTTATCGGTATTTTGATAAAAATGTTTTTTTTCTCTCTCTATTCCTTTATGTAGTAACTTTTCTTGAAAACCTAAAGCTTTCTTAACACGCCTTAATTTTATTAACTGCTCAAAGTTTGTTTCTTGAAATTAGAAGAGCTGATCTTAAATCAAGAATTTGAAAGATTTCTGCTCATATCTATAATCTTCATCTTCAGTCATTCTCTTCACCAAACCCTAACTTTTCCAAGATTTTTTACATGGTTGGTGGAGATCCTTGTTCAGAGGGTTGGAATGTGTCAAATTCAAAATAAACGGAATATAATGATAGACGGTTAGTAATTTAACAAACTTTTAGAAACCTTATTGAATAAGATTGATCTTATGGACCGGTGTTGCAGTTGAAGTTAGTTAGAAATTGGCTAACAGTTTATGTTGTTGGAGTCAATGTAACTTGAATATTAATCATTTTATCCTATAGCTTTTAAAGATTTTGAAAGGAAAACCATATGGCTAAAATTTCCTTGGATTGCTATTGTGAACCGAATCTCAAGCTGATATTAATAAGTGTTGGCATGATTGTTGCTCCGAAGGAGCACAATTACTTTACTAATTCTCTTGAGTATAGTAGTCTTGCTTCTAAACATATATTGACCTTCCCATGGTAAGTTATCATCTTTTTCCGCGGTGTTTATGTATTTTATGGTCTTTTCCTTTGCTCATTTACTATTTCAGAAATTGGTATTTGTCATCAAATCTCGAACTCTCAACCTTCATTTGACAAGTTTGAGGTTATTCCATAAGCATCCTAGATTGATTTTTAGGACTATGCCGATGGAGAGGACAAACAACTACTTGTAATTTTTTTTTATATTCTAAGTAGAGGTAACAAAGTGACCGGGTTGAGTAAGGGGCCTAAGCTGTAAATATTTTAGTATACTCAAAATGAGTGTTGTGCTGTCGACCCAAAACACTTTTTTGAATTTTATTTTATTAAATTTTGTGAACAATTCTAATGTTTTCAATTGTCTTACCCATTAAACGAAAATTATAGTACAATTTTTTTTAACAAGATTTAGCTGGAGTGAGTTAATCTTTAATTTTTTGCTTAATTTATACTAAGGGGTTGTTTGCTATTTTGATTTTTTTTGGAAAAGTTATTTCCATAATTATATACAAAGCTTTCTTTGATCAATTGCAGAGCTTTAGATTTTCCTGTCAGCCAAGAATTCTTTAACTTATAGAGGTGAGAGGTTTGTACAAAATTACATTTCATCATATAGTAAGGTTGCTTTTTGTAAAACTACATTGCATTTGGAAACGACATTTCGTCCATGGCGTTAAATCAGTTCATGTTGTTTACGAAAATTTGGTTATGCAATCATGTTCTATGTTCATGTACATTTATTCAGCTCAAATTTTCCTATATTATTGGGATTTATGGTTGTGATTGGACTTAGTTTAGTTTCATATTTGATCAAAGAGGTTTAAAAGTACTTGGATTTAGAAGGTGTTTAGTAGGTTTGGTGGTAACTCGCGGCTTTTGTTTTCAAACATATTGTTTTAAGTGATCTGTAGACACATTGATTATCAAAAGTATCTCATTGAATATTTTGATTTTTGTTTTATAATTTGAAATGATAATAATGGTTGTTGATGGTAAGGTTGATTATGAGGGGTAGCAAGGAAAATAGTAGCACCAAATTTTGATTTTGATTTTGTGAAGAGTAATGACCTTCTAAGTTGTAAAGTTTTTTTAAATTGCTTGTAATTTTTTTAAGTTACGAAAATGTGTTTTTTTGTTTTAGGTTCTATATAAATTAGGTCTATGTAAATTATGGATATTTTTAACATCAATTCAAATAAAAAGTTGTCAGTTGAATTATGTCGAAGATTGATGATTTTTTTAATTGATCATCAACTTTTACTTCAATCCAGTCTTATACGGGTACTAATTTAGTTACAATGTAAACTACACTATATTTTATTTTGAAGTACAAGATACTATCAATAATCATTTATGCTCCAACAAACGTAATATAATTCAAACCTTTTATTAAGGAACGAGATTATGAAACGAAACACATTTAATTTTCACAACAAAAAAGATAGTACGAGAACATATATGACGATTATTTTCAAAAAATAATCATGTTGGGAGCGTATTTTCGTGATTTTTACTAACTTAAATTTGACAAGTTAAAAAAAAAGAGTAGCTAAAAGATGAGTTAAGCTTTTCCAAAATTTATACAACCTATAGGACGGGAAAACAAACACCCCTAAGATAAATCACCTCACACCACCATAGTCAAAACGGTCAAGCTCTTACAGAACCCCTAGTTTCCATCACCATGGCCGACGATCAAAACCACCACACACAAACCATACGAATTCTCCTTCACAAATCGTTAATCATCACAAAATCTCAACCAAGCATCCAATGGCTAATCGGTTCTCCATTTCTCCCAAATCTCACAATCGTTTCCACTATTACATGCATTCACACTCTCCAATCCGATCCTCTTTCCCCCAATTTCGCCAAAGAATTAGGTACACAAAACTTTAATTTTCACCATTATATAATAATAATTTGTAACGGTGAGCAAAAGTACCATGTACCGATATTGAACCAGTATCGTACCAGTTGTATACGGTACGGTATTATGTACCAAGAGTTATTATAAAAACAAACTGGCACTAAGCGGTACGGTACTGGTTCGGGTCTAGTATTATTGTAAATGAATTTGTTTTGTAACTGGATATGTCATTGTAATTGTAATTTGTAACTTAGCTTGAGCAAAAGTTAAAGTACCATGGTACCCGTACCGAACTAGTACCGTACCGGTTGTATACGATATTCTGTACTAAGAGTTCGGTACATGACTAGTACTACAGTCACCCCTATTTAAGTGAATTTATTTTGTAACTGAATATGTAATTGTAATTTTTAACTTGGGTGAGCAAAATTACCATGATACTGGTTGTATCGGTACGATATTCTTTACTAAAGAGTTCTTCCGAAAACAAGCGGTACGGACCCGGTTCTAACTGGACTAGTACTACACTCACCCCTATTGAAATTAAATTTGTTTTGTAACTGAATATGTAATTGTAATTGTGATTTGGTTAGATGATATACGAGCGTTGTTACCTCGAGGATTTGAGGTAATTGGAGCTTTGATTGTTGGTATTAGTGATTTGAGTATCATAAAGTACGCCCGAGATGCTATTGATGCGGCGAGTGGAATGCGGAAGGCGCTTTTACAGGTGGACAAGTGTAGGTTGGTTGGTGGTGTTGTGGATCCGATTTCTGGTGATGTGCGGTTTTTTGTATCGGTTAATGTGGTTGAGGAGGTGAAGGTTGTTGTGTATGAAGATGAGCCTGGGAAGTATGTTTGGGAGAGAGGTTGTTTGCTGTATTGTGAGGTTCCGATAAAGTTGCCGGTGTATTATTCAATAAATGATCAAAAAGGTATGTCGTTTTCTATATGCTGTATAGTTTTTAAGGCGATCCTTAGTTCTTTTTAGCATATCTAGTATATGCATTTCTAGCGTTTGAAGGACGTGGTTGGTGGCTAAATAATACATATACTTGAAAAAATTTAACTGATAGAGGAGCATATCTTGGATATGTACTTGGTCAATTCTCGAGAGTATATTTCTCGTATGGTTGTTATGAGGTTAGTAGCTAGTTTTTATACTGATGCAATGATAAAATATAGCTATGGTGTTCTGAATTTGAAAGTAGAAGAAGGTTGAAATTTAAGTAAAATTTAAATATCTTAAGCTTTTGGGTGTAAAGGTAGTTTCAGTGTTAGTGTTGGTGTTTACCGAGTACCGACTAGAGTTGACATTGTTACCACATAGAAAATTTAGTATATTGAATTTTTTTTTATTAGCTTTTGGAACAATAGCAATATAGATAACAATCGTGGGTTATGGGCCAAAATAGACAAATGTAGTTAGCACATTGCAAATCCTCATATGTGACGTAATTAGAGTATGTTTAACACAAACCCCCTTCTTAAGATGGATCATATGTGCGTGATATGATCACTTGACAAATCCTAAAACGATAATGTAGACGGAGTGTATGTGAGGTTTTAAAGACTAGATGAAAATCAACCTCAATATGCTTTGGTAAATTTTATTTAATTCTTGTTCTTAAAGATATGCACGGCTTGTTAATACATTTTCAATATCCATAACTTCATGTTGACTAGTCTCTTGAAACTAAATTGCAATACTCATATATGGTCGAAAGTATTTATTTGTGGAATGGCTTGATATTTATTGGATAAGAAGACTATATTTTTTTTTCTTGATTATCCAAGATACAAAAAGGATACGTGATATCTTGTGTTAATGTTATATATCATTACAATTCTACATAGCTTTCATCATGGTACTTCAAATACTAGTATACTCATGCTCAACATAGTAGGTGTCTTGTTTGGGTGAATCTTTGAGATATCTTGGGACATGGCGACATGCATTAGGGCATCCTAATGACTCATACATGAGCAGAAGTCATGGATTAGAAAATCACTCGTCAAGAACAAAATATTTGGTTCATAATGTGTCAATCCATGTCTTCCGCATGCAAGAGTCATTGGTATGCAGTAAAATATATCCTAAAGGTACACATGAACAAGGCCTTCGCTACGCTAATCATGAGCATACTTTAATTATTAGGTACCACACTAAGTTGTCTAGCAATAAAAGATTAACTACTGGAAATCGTATACTTCTGCAATGACCACTTTGAAAAGTACATGTTACCCAACCTGTTTTGACAGTTACCTACCATCCATATTACCACTTTAAATATGTTGTCATGTTTTTTTTCCAGATGCAGAAGATATGCTAACACGTGCAACCGAGGCTGTTGTTGCTAAGTTTAGAGACTCTAAAACAACGTATTTGGTAGAAACACTCAGTGAATTCGCAACTGAAGCACCACAGCCTGCCATTATTCGTAACAGGGAATTAGATCTTCCAGCAGAATCTAATGAAAAGTCGTTACTATGCTCTCACTTTTGCTCTAAAGATTCCAACAAAACTCATTCAGCCGAGGTAATTTCAGGGGTGTCTAATGTCTCGGTGTGCGTTTTGAAAGTGATCATATCAACTGCTTTTATTTTTGTTGCTTTCACATGGTTTGAGGTTTTATGAAATTCTCATTAAGCTCCAATAATTTTACTTTTAGTTTGCTCTATTTTCCTGATTTGCGTTTTTGTGATAGTTTCTATACTTAGAATGCAGATAAAATCCAAGTAAGCCTTCTGCTTGCTACATCAGGAGACTCTTCAAAATCTACTGCCCCTCTGGCTGAATATGTTCCCGGTATGATTATATACTAAAGATGGCAAATGGTTGGGGTGGGTAACTGGTCAAAATGGATTGGATTGACTCGGAGCCCTTTTTGTGCAAAAGCTTAAATTTTTCGTAAATAGTTGATGAGCCGGATATGGATTGCAAAACTTACACTAATTCAATGATAATCTAATTTTTGAATAAAATGTTTTCGAGGTTTCATGATCAAACTGTGGACTGCTAGTTATGAAACAAAATCCGAAATGACTCACTTATATGTAAATCTAAGTTGTTACATTTTATGGCTACAGGTGAAGCAAAGCTTCTGCTTGTTGACTATAAATTAAAAGTGATCTGTTATGCGGTAAAAGATCTTCCGTTGACGGATGCAATTACAAAATTGATTATTCCTGGGTTAGGTGACCAGTTACATACTATGAAGAACATGACCTTACCCAATCTGTTATCACAAAACCCAAAGGTTAAAAGATGCCGTTTGATTTTTGTTTTTATTTTACTTTTTATCTTCTGAGCTTTCATACTTACCTGTCTCCAACTTGACTATCTTATAGCTACATCCGTATCACTTCAATCCTCCGGGATTTCTGCATCCGATAACTGCCATTTATGAGTCACTTTATGGTGAGACAGAGTTAAAGCAAGGTACATCACATTTCGATTTTATACTTGTCATCAAGGATTTTATTTTATCTTAAACGAATAAAATAAAAATTGTAGGTAAAAGTGGAACGGGTCAAATTAAAATTTTCTAATGCATACATCTTCTAAATCGTTTATTATAAGAGATAGGTTATAATAGTAATGATAACGTTCCTACTTTTTTGTAATCACTATTAACACATTGATTATTTTTTAAAATTCTGTAGTTGATATCAGAAGATCTCTTCACATGAGGCTGGGACTACCTTTAGATCGACCTCTTCTAAGAATTGCTAGTGCCATGAACTTTTCGATTTTTAAGGAAGGTGCAAGTGGCAACACTTTACGGAAAGGTAATCAGATATTAATATATATTATATTCATTTTACTAGTTGCTGTTGATATGCATGTCTCAGTCCTTTCTGTTTCTAATTTTTTGCTGCAAAATCAGGAACGCCTTTACTCAAAGATGTACACACTGGGATCCCAAGTAGTGGAGGTAATCTATTGATTAAAGTTATGTAATTTAATCTTTATTCAAGATATTAATAATTTTAACCAAGTTACATATAATACTCTATTCCAGTTAATGGTGGAGTTGTGTCTCTGGTACAAGGTTCGTATGAATACTTTCATTACCTTCAAGATAGTTTCGATGATTCGGTAATTTTCCTTTTCTTAACTATTTTTATCTGGAGAACAACCGAGAATCTTTCTTTTTAAGTGTCAAATAAAAAACTAATTTCTGATTTTTTTTTATTTTTTCGTAATGTCAGGGCTGGGGTTGTGCTTACCGTTCTCTGCAGACCATAGTTTCATGGTTCAAAATTCAACAATATACGTCTATCGATGTTCCTTCACACCGGTATGACGCCTTTTGTTTAACCAAAGGTCAAATGATTATTAATAATGTATTCAAGACCTAAAATATTCTTTCTTAATTTTTATAAATTTCTGAATTTGGAAGCTGAGAAACACATTTTTTTCAGAGAAATACAACAAACACTTGTAGAAATTGGAGATAAAGACCCTTTGTTTATCGGGTCACGTGAGTGGATTGGTGCCATTGAACTAAGCTTTGTTTTAGACAAACTCCTTGGTGTAAGTTTGCTTGTTTGTTCATGCTTTGCAAGATTTAGTTACTTTTAAATCTAATCGTGTATCTTTTGGCTGATGGGGTGTTTGGATATCCGTTAAAAACTAATTATTCTGGTATTAAGAATCATAATCTGTTGCTTATATTCATCTCAATTATTCGTTTTTTCCAGTTCTACTTCTTACCTGATTATTGAGATCTATTTTCTGACCTAAAAAAATCAAAAAATCAGAATGAAATTTCTTTACTTGAACAGCGACTGATTATTGGGACTTCAAATTGTGATTATCAGTTAAATGCATATCCAAACACCCCCTAAAGTATAAATACTCCTTATTTCCCAGGAAAATTGCAACACTTTTCGTATTTGAACAAGACTATTATGTATCCGGTTAAAAGTGTAGTTTTCATAGGAAGGCTGCAGTTGATAATTGACATAACCTTCACATGTGACAGGCAAGCTGCAAGATTATAAATGTGAGATCTGGAGATGAATTACCTGAAAAGTGTAGAGAACTTGCGATGCATTTTGAGGACCAAGGAACACCCATCATGATCGGTCAGTGAAACATCCTTTATTATATTTTTAACAGGTGGCAAGATGGCAGGTTAGGTAAAACGAGTGGATCAGGTCGGGTTGATCTGCAACCACTTTGTGCATTTTTAGTACTTTATTTTTCTTCCCAAAAGTAATTAATGCGTTAAATTCGATTGCAAAAAATTTGATATTAGATTAGTATTTTAAGTTTATCAACAAAGCGATTTAGGAGGTAGGAAAACTAGTAATTATAACGGCCATCTTTGAAAGTGGACAATATTTTGGGACAAACTTAAATAGTAATATGCACCAACTCTTTTGACACGTTCCCTTGGCCTTTTTAGTATCTTTCTTTGATCTAGCCCATTTAAATCGTTAGAGATAAAACATAACCAGAATTAACCTATTCATAAGGAAATGAGTCAATATTGTCATCCATTATTCACTATGGTTTCTATTTATACACATGTAGGTGGTGGCGTTCTTGCGTATACCCTTTTAGGAGTCGATTACAATGAAGCAAGTGGCGACTGTGCATTTCTAATTCTTGATCCACACTATACGGGTAGTGAGGATCTAAAAAAAATAGTTAACGGTGGATGGTGTGGATGGAAGAAAGCCGTTGACAATAAAGGGAAACATTTCTTCTTGCACAATAAGTTCTACAATCTCTTGCTCCCACAAAGACCAAACATGGTTTGATTTTAATCAAAACCAATATAATCAGGGCATATTAGTAATTCCGAGAAAGCCCTTTAAAGGATGTGCAAACTAAGCTAGTGTCTTCGAAATGGTCTGAAATGTTTTTGTTTTTGATCAGTGTTATTTGCTCTTAGGATGTAACGGGTTGAGAGTGTATGATCTTTTTAGGGGTTAAACGTGACTTTGTATAATGAAGAGTGCTAGAAAGTGAGAGCAGATATTAATAAACGATAATAACTAAAATTACCCAAATACCCTTGGATCTTTGCATTAGCTAAAATGGAAGAATATAGGACGGAATGTGCGAACGTACATGGTCTATAAGAATACGTATATACGTAGTTAAAAACTTGACAAAAAAAGGTATCGGTCGTACTCCTATTTCTTATTCTTTTATAAATATGCCATATGGAAAAGAAAGGTCCGATGTTCTATTGAAATGAGTCCCTTCAAATAAATAATATCCGATAAGGAATAATGTCATTATCCATTTTCATTCATTAAATAATTACGTTTGGTTATTTTCATTGAATTGAATTCAATTATCTTATCCATGTCATGTACGCCGCATATTTGACGTCGATGGATGTATTATTGTTTGGTGTAACTTATCCTTTTTCGTGCAATTTCTAATATGTTAGGCGATCTTCAAACCGTCAACCTCAATGGAACGAGACAAATGCTATGCACGCAAAACGTATTTTGATACAATATCTACTAATAATGTTTTGAGGGATGCATCTTCTTAAAATAACACATCTTAGTGGCGAGTAACTTTTATGCCTATATTCTATAAACTATTACTATTATTTGGGCGGCCAAAGCATCCTCATAGAGGCATAGAGCTTCGCTTGGTATCCATGACAAGGCAGCTCACTCCCCTTTGGTCACACCGACTTGTACTTGCCTTACCTAGTCGGTATGATTTTCATTTAGATGAACATTGGTAAAATATGTACTCTCTTGGGGGTCACAACTAGTGTTGTCATGTTTCAGGGCGAGGCTTCGTTAAGATGCTCTAATCAAATGGAACCTTGCTCAAAAGTTTCCCTAAACTAGCTGGCTTGGAAGTCTTAGAGGACATGTGACTTAAAATGGCTAACTTTATAAATCATTTACGTCAATTTTAATGTATAATGCTATTATTTGGGTTATGGTTGGGTGATAAGGGGTTTTTTGGTAAATGAGAGGTCGAACCTCGTTTGACGGTTTCTTCTTGTGAGTTAAGTGAATTTTTTCTTTGTGAGTTTGTGGGTTGCATACTGCTAAATTGGATGTCCCTAAGCCCATAAACCTCGACGAAAAAAAATATATAATACTTCGTGTACCTTGTCATATAATTACTTCTAATAAAACCCCTTATTTATAATTTATAACTTTCAACTCATTTAAATGAACAAAAAAAAAATGTTTCTACATCTTGTTAGAAGAAAATATCATAAAATACAATCAATTATGGCCATCGTTAGTAAAATAAACATCCTACATAAATCGTATAACTTGTCCATAAAAACAACGTTAAACTACATTTAATATCAAACTTTCTTTTCAAGAAATGTATAATAACTTAAGATTTAGGGGTCATTTGTTTTTTCCAATAAGTTCTTAAAAGATGTATTTTGTCTAATTCGGTAAGACATTTTGTTAATAAGTGATTTTGATTTTTTTTTCCATTAAGATCTAATTACATCGGATTTTGGCGGTTATATAGCTTATTCGACCAGACATTTTAATTGTCTTAATACCTCTTATTAAATCTTATTAAAAATGCTACTCTTTTCGCTATCAATATGTAACTAATTTCTTGTTTTATTTTCTTGTAGATTAATAAATATATAAAAAACTATGTTGTATTTGCGAAATCATACATACATTAATTAAAGTATAATCAAATAATGTATATAATAAGTTATTAAAAACGAATTTTAAGGGATATATATATATATATATATATATATATATATATATATATATATATATATATATATATATATATATATATATATATATAGGTGGGTTCATTTAGGAACCACTAAATATTTAGGAACCATTAGGAACCAATATTCACCAGTGTATATATATGATATTCACCAGTGTATATAAAGCATATGTATATATATATATATACACTGGTGAATATTATATGTATATACACTGGTGAATATTATATGTATATACACTGGTGAATATCATATTAAATATACACTGGTGAATATCATATATATACACTGGTGAATATTGGTTCCTAATGGTTCCTAAATATTTATATGGTTCTTAAATGAAACCAACTCTATATATATATATATATATATATATATATATATATATATATATATATATATATATATATAATATATATATATATATATGTGTGTGTGTGTGTGTGGTGTTATTCAATTGTTTTCAACAAAATTTGGATGGTTAAAAACACTTTAGGCAAAATGGTAAGGAAAAAAAAATATATTCATATATTTATTTTAGTTTATTAACAAACGGTCTTAATAATTCAACATTTAGATTTCAGACGCTGCATCTTATCATTCATAACTGGTTTTCAGATTTCAGATTTCAGTAATCAGAAAAAACAAAAGACCCCTTAGCCATTTTATATATGATTTTATATATGTAAACACCACCCATTTCTCCTATTTGTAATCTAGCTTTTGGATTTTGAATTTTGGTGCCCGTTTTCTAGTTCTTACTAGTCGAGTTGTTTTAATATTATTTACCGATTTTAAAAAGAAACACCACCCATAATTATGCCAAATTGCCAATAAACAAAACAAAATCACCTTCTATCTTAATCACAAAACCCTAACCCCAAGGGTATTTTCGTCTTTTCTAAAACAAAAATACCAAAAACCCTAGATTGGTTGAACCCAATCTACCCAATAAGAATGTACAGTACAACTCCCAATAGCACACTCCCTCCACGTGTAATCTAAACAAATAGTCGGTGACGTGTCCACGTATAACCATATATCCCCCCTCCCTCCTATACTCTTCATCCTCATCCATTTCCAATTCCTTATCTTTCTCTGTCTCATATATAAATCAATCCACACACACTTCACACTCTCACTCATCTCACCTAGGGTTTCATTTCCAAAATCACAAATCGGATCATTTTTTGATCGATTGATTGAATCTGACTTGGCTCGAGATCTGTTCGAGCCAAGCGTAATTGAGTAATTTACTAATTCTCAGGTAATTGATTAACTGTTTGTAGTGAATTGATTGATAGATCTGTTGTTGTGTGATTGATTTGATTTTGATTTTGATTGAAGGATTTGAGAGCGCGTGTGTTGAAATGGCGGCGCGTGAAGGTTTTTTGACTGATGAACAACGAGAGGTGTTTAAAACGGCGAGTCAGAGTACGGAGATGTTGTCTTCGTCGCCGAAATCACCTTCGTGGTTGATGGCTGAGCATCAGATTAAAGCGCCGGCGGGAGAACGGGCGCCGAATGTTGGAATTGCTGTTAGGCATGTGCGTCGTTCGCATTCTGGAAAGCTTGGGAAGGTTAAGAAAGGTATAATGTTGTTTTGCCTAACTGTGAAATGTATAGTGATTATTGTTGGGGAACTGTTGCTATTTTGTTTCGTCTCGTGCTTTGTCTCGCCTTTTTTAGTCGTTTTAATATAGATTACTGAATGTAGTTGAAATAGTAGATGCTGATAAAAGTGATTGTAGTTTAGAAATGATTAATGCTTCTAATCATTAATATAAACATCCACGTTACCACGTAATGGACACTTGTCACTCTAATTAGGCTGATTAGTGTATAGTGAACTGTTGCTATTTTAATTCAACTCTTGTGTTGCATATCGTCCTTTCGAATCGATTTAATATTGACTACTGAATGTAGCTGAAACAATATGTGCTAATAAAAGTGATTTTAGCTTAGAAATGATTAATGCTCCTAATCACTAATCTATATATCCACTTAATGGACACTTGTCACTAGTCAATGTATTGATAAAAGTCTGTCATTATAATCAGGCTGATAAGTAGGATGAATGGGCACCTCTGTGTTGGTTCTTTGTTTTGGCTTTTGAGTCGAATATTATAGCTGAATGACCAGGTGCTGATAAAAGTGATTTTAGTTTAGAAATGATAAATGCTCCTAATCATCGATCTATTGCATCTATAAAAGTTGGCATTATATTAGGAGGATTTGGCACCTCTCTTCACTGTTTTAAAACTTGTGCAATAGCTATGATTGATGTGGTTTTAAGATTTGTAGGGTTGAACCAAATGATGGTAAAATGAGTAGATGGTTCCTGGATTGGGAAACATGATATGTTCTTGTTTTCATTTATGATAGTGATGTCATGAAGATTTGGATTTAAAATTACATCTGTCTGAGGTGTTATGTGTATATACATTTGGAGGGGCTTTATGTGTTTGAAAGCTTATTTAAACTTAATTGTTTGAAATTATGGTGCTTATTTGTATTGATCAATTATTTGGAAGTTTTGTATGTCAGTAAGACGATAAACTATATTTATATATGAGAGCGGTGCAATAATTGAAGTGTTGGAAGTAAAATATGGTCTCATGTTTTATGCTAGTATCATGTTATAACGGGATTTGATTAGGAATATCTAAACAAAGGATTACACCAACAAATCATTTCTTTTCTTATCCTCCCAATCTGCATTTATGTCTACATCTGATTTTTATATTTTATTTGCTCTGTTTTATCATTCTCTTTTTTAGTCTAATGGTATGCGAGATCCTGCTTTCTGTTTTTTTTGGTATGTTGATGCTTTTCAAACATTATATTAATATTCTTTTGCTGACCGGCTTTTACTAACAGATGGCGGTGGTGGTAAGGGTACCTGGGGGAAACTACTTGATACTGAGGATGATATTCAGATTGATCGCAATGACCCTAATTACGATAGTGGCGAGGTAGCTATTTTTAAATTTCTTTTTATCCTTTTGCTCTCCACTGTACTTAATAATGCTGGAGCTAATTATATTCACATGCTAGATCCGGTTGATGTTATTTGTATTTCTCAGTGTTTACTCGGGTTTATGTTCATGACATTGCAGGAGCCATATGAACTAGTTGGGTCCGCAGTTTCCGATCCTTTAGATGAGTACAAGAAAAAAGTGGCGTCCATCATTAATGAATACTTCACCAGTGGTGATGTGGATTTGGCAGCCTCTGAACTCAGGGAACTCGGGTCATATGAATACCATCCTTACTTCATTAAGAGGCTTGTATCAATGGCAATGGACAGGAATGACAAAGAGAAAGAAATGGCTTCAGTTCTTCTTTCAGCTCTTTATTCTGATGTCATCAGTTCTACACACATCAAGCTAGGGTTTTTCATGCTTCTCGAATCTGCTGATGATCTGGCCGTTGACATACTTGACACAGTCGATATTCTTGCTTTATTCATTGCTCGTGCCGTGGTCGATGATATCCTTCCCCCAGCGTTTGTGACCAAGGCAAAGAAATCACTATCAGAATCATCAAAAGGCTTCCGGGCTCTTCACATCGCTGAAAAAAGTTATCTCTCAGTGCCGCATCACGCAGAACTAGTGGAGCGGCGATGGGGTGGCAGCACTCACATTACTGTTGAGGATGTTAAGAAACGTATTTCCGATCTTTTAAAGGAATACACGGACAGTGAGGACACTTCTGAGGCTTGTAGGTGTATCCGCCAGCTGGGTGTTGCATTCTTCCATCACGAAGTTGTCAAGAGAGCCTTAGTTTTATCCATGGAGAATCGGGCAGCTGAGCCACCCATTATGAAGCTACTGAAAGAAGCATCAGAGGAAGGTTTGATAAGCTCAAGTCAAATGCTCAAAGGTTTTGCCCGTTTAAGAGAAAGCCTGGATGACCTTACACTCGACATCCCTTCTGCTAAGTCATTGTTCGAGTCACTAGCTCAGTTTGCAGTTTCTGATGGCTGGCTCGATGCATCCTTCGTAAACACACCGAGAGATGGAATGGTAGCAGAGGCTGAAGATGATGAGAAGCTGAGACAATACAAAAAGGAAATTGTGACAGTTATTCACGAGTACTTTCTTTCAGATGACATTCCTGAACTCATCAGGAGTCTCGAGGATCTCGGGTCGCCTCAATATAACCCGGTTTTCCTGAAAAAGCTGATAACTTTAGCCATGGACAGAAAGAACCGCGAGAAAGAAATGGCTTCTGTTTTGCTTTCTGCTCTTCATATAGAAATCTTCTCGACTCAAGATATAGTTGATGGATTTGTCCTTCTCCTTGAATCTGCAGAGGATACAGCTCTAGATATTCTTGATGCATCAAACGAGCTGGCACTCTTCCTTGCTCGGGCTGTGATCGATGATGTATTAGCTCCATTGAATCTGGAAGAGATTGGGAACCAGTTAGCACCAAACTGCAACGGGAGTGAGACAGTTCACGTGGCTCAGTCACTTGTAGCCGCTCGCCATGCTGGCGAGAGACTATTAAGGTGTTGGGGAGGTGGAACCGGATGGGCGGTTGAAGATGCAAAGGACAAAATTGTGAAATTACTTGAAGAGTATGAAAGCGGGGGTGTTGTTGGTGAAGCCTGTCAGTGTATCCGTGATCTTGGGATGCCATTCTTCAACCATGAGGTGGTGAAGAAGGCGTTGGTGATGGCTATGGAGAAACAGAACGATAGGATGCTGGATTTGTTGCAGGAGTGTTACAGCGAAGGACTGATTACTACTAATCAGATGACAAAAGGGTTTGGTAGGATGAAAGACGGGCTTGATGATCTGGCACTTGATATACCTAATGCCGATGAGAAGTTTAAGATGTACCATGAGCATGCTGTGGTTAGAGGATGGCTTATCCCTGCTTTCAGTGCTAATGGCGATGCTGTTGCTTCTTAAGGTACATGTGGGAATCTTTTATCTATTTTCGTTGTGTTCATGGTCTGTTATGGTTTTACCTGATGTATAAAAAGATTAGATGGTTGGTTTGTTTTTACGAAACCTAGTTTTAGATGGTGAGACTGGATCTTGATAACAATGACTGAACCCGTTCTGCTACTGATTTTGTTTTAGCTGGCATGGGGATATATGTTTGTACCTTTCTCAGATTTTATAGCTTATCTTTTTTTCTTTTCGTTAGTTTTGTTGGCATGTTGTTTGATGCTCTTCTATTTCATTTACTTTGCCGGCTCGTGTTGTGTGTTCGTTTTGCAATTTGGTTATAGATATGGATTCGTAGAACTTGTTTTGCTTTAATTGTTTGATGGTTTAACCTTTGCTGTGGACCATTGTTTTATTCAAAATGTTACCGAGTGTATGCGCCATATAAAGAATAAAGAAACCAACGATTTATCTTGAGTTCGTAAAAGAAACTAGGGATAATGTTTTTATATCTGACTATTGTAAATGCTAAAACAATGCCACCGCAAGTTTAAAAACAATATTTCAAGTTACTCAAGTATCCAATGGTTATGTTCATTACATTCCCGGTATAAATGAGCTCCATCTGTTGTCAAATGTAACCATTTACGAGATGGATACCTTTTTTCTTCGGAGACGCAAAAAAATGCCCTTACAATTTACAAGATGAAAATTAAGCATACTGTTTTGCAAGAAGGCTGCTGCAGAATGCAAGATCGAATCTTTCTTCTGGTGGGTCTCCGATGCAATCAAACACAGCATCTGCATTTGCGAAGTCCTCGTCCGCAGTGTATCTGTTTTCTCAATCAAATTCAATATCTTTTATCAAACAGTGTAAGAAATAAAATCTCATTGGTGTTGTGATAAACTCGCCTTCAGCACGATTTTAGAGTCTGGTGGACGAGTGACAGTGATGGAGAAAAAAAAGGAAACTTACCCACTCTTGGTGACAATGCACGTCATTCCAGCTGCTTTTGCAGCTGCAAGGCCTATGCCACTGTCTTCTACAACTACACATCTGCGTACACAAAGCAAACACTTGAGCGATGTGTAATGATGTAAATGACCAAAAAGATTTTGTGATACACATGAATACCTTGACGGTTCCACCCCTAAAGTGGTGGCAGCTAAGTTATAAATCGCCTGCAAAAAGTTTTTTTGTAACTTATATGAATAAACTCACTTAGTTCATGCATTTTGGAAAGAAAATTACAAGTAATTACTGGTGAAAATGTGACTATTGAGTGATATTAGGGACTATACCGGATCAGGTTTTTTACGAGGAACCACATCTCCTGCAAATATTTGGATCTTTGCTGCTCGTTCAGGTCCCAAAAGAAACGAGACTATAGCAGATACCTATGTTTGACCCGTAAGAGAATAAAATATATCTGAAATTAATCCATTTATAAATAAGTGGGCTGTGGTTTTCACTCCTAGTGATTATGCATACCGCTTTTTCATTAGAAGTGCTGCATACGGCAACTTGGACTCCTTTGGCAAAAGCCTGATCAATCAACCTGATACCATAACACATGACTTGATAAAACTCAAAAGATGCAACTTTATATTTTTGTTAGAACTCAAGAACTACATTGTTCAAAGATAAAAAAAAAAAAGAAGTTGCTTACTTTGCAACTCCGGGACGAAGTGGCAACAGCTTCTTCTCAATAAGAACCATAAAAAGTTCTGTTTTTCTTTTGTGAAGTGAAGCAATAAACTCCTTCCTTTCTTGTTCACCCTTCGGTGCGTTTTCTGGCCAAGCCGTTTGGTTGAAGTAAGCTGTCATTCTTTTAATTCAAAAATACCATTATAAAAGGTGTTAGGATTATCAATCTTTTCTAAAGTCGGGTTTTAGAGTGCGAATAACGTTGTTTTGAAAAATATCCGCATACCTTTCTTTTCCACCACCAATTTTAAGCAATTCACCATACAAGTCTACATCCCATGTTACACCCAACTCTTTCTGTGTTATCAATTCAAATATTTTTTCAAATTCTTGGCTAAAATCGATAAATAATAGAATATCAAACTATAAAACAACAGAAGTTGACTTTAAAAGTCAAAACAATAAAAAATCATACTTCATCAAATGTATCATTAAACGAAACTCGATGACCATCTTTCTCCGTATCAACAAGCACACCATCACAATCAAACAGTAAAGCTTCTGGAACAACAGATGCATCAACTGCTAAACATTTAAAACCATTACTCTTTTTATATCTTTGACTAAAGTTACAAGTCAACGGTTTCGATAATTTCAAATTTGAAGTGAGTATTGAAGTAGGTAGTGATATGGGTTTTAGTTGATTTGTGATGCCATTGTTGGTGATTAATGTGTGGGAACAAAGAACAGATGAAGATGAAGTTGATGATGATGTTGGAATTATGGTTGATGTCATTTTTCGTGTTTGATTCGTTGTTTGGTTTTAGTTCAAATTTATGGTGTTTTTTTTCAAAGGTTTATCTTTCATGTTTATATGTTTGCATAGGCACCACATACACATTCCTCATCATCCTATCAGGTCCTACACTATATTATATATAGGTTATTGTATTTTCGTTACTCATTCCGTCCAATAATAAGTGTTCTGATTGTATAAGACAGATAGTTTTAGAGAAGTATAATTATTACACTAACACGTTGCTTTATTTTTTAAAATTTATCTGATTGGCACGCACTTATTTTAGGACAACTAAGATTGCAATATGTACATTTATTATGGGAATTACTATTCATCATAACTCATCGTTGTTTTCATTGGTTACATTACAAAACAACGATAGTGAAATCTGTTCCTCATAGCAAGAACGAGTCCTTTAACTCGCCCCAAGGTTGCAGAAGAAGCTTCATCCATACAAAACCAACACAAATGTTAGCATGCTCGCTTCCCCTCATTCTACAATTATCAGATTTCCGTATTATGAAGTTTAATAACTAAATTGGTACGGATATATCACATTACTTTGCTAACTAGACGAGCAAGTCTGCACGCACCTATGATTAGTGTTCCTTTTATTTATCCTTTTTGAGCAGCTCCTTTTGTTTCCTCTTCTCCATTTCCCTACCAAACGGACACCAATACAAGATCAAGCTATTTTATTCAAACAAAATTTGCAAACCACATTATTTTACGCATATACAACAAGCAATCGTGAGCCTTTTGGGCACAATAAGTTACAATCTGAACTATCTTTATTGAAATTCTAATTGCAAAGCGATATCAGCAAGATATTTTCAGCTAAACTAGTCGAATCCAAAACTTAAATGGTCTTATCTTTAGTTTTATTTGTCAATTGTTACTTACACCACCGCTTCGCATCCCTTCATATTTTCATAATTATATCGTGAGCTGATTACATTATGTAGTGTGAACTGTAGCAATATCGTATATATGTCAGAATAGCTAGTGTATAGCGAGTCGGGTCAAGCAAACCCAATGAACTTTTTTTTTTTTTTTTTAGTGTTATTTTGATGTAATTTTTGAAATTTTTTGAATATGAACCCACAGATTTTTGTTCAAAAACATTACTTATATTATTTATGACCCGGTAGAGAATTTTTTTTGGCTACGTCCCTGCTTTTATCACCTTCACATTTTTCATAATTATATATAGCGTTCGAAGACAGTGGCAATATCATAAATAAGTCCAACTTTCATTAGCTTCATGTTTCATATTGTCACACATCATAATATAACTTTCGTGTTTCTAACGAATAATATACATACATATCTATGTATCTAATAAGTTTAAACATAGATTTGGTGAATCAATCTAAATTCATGAAACTAATAAGATAATAAAAATCATACGTAGCATTAGAAGGAGAATCGAATGGGTTGAAAATTTGTTTTACATCGATCGTCGTAAGAAGGGTCACTCCCGTCATTGCTAGTATAAGCTTCTTGAACGTCATCAGCTCAATCAAGTGTTGTTTTGAATTACTAGTAATTTCTAACTGATTACTACAAATGAAATGATTTAATGTAATTACATAATAATGTTTTACAACATGGTATTCCGATAATCTATAATAAAATGTAATCTTAAACACCCTTTAAATTTCATTAAACACATTTACATGTTTTTTTTGAACGGTTATGTTAATCGGAAAGAGACTCGAATCTGAGACCTCTCATAAGGACGAACCATCTCCTACCTTCAAAAACAAATTTAAAATGAATAAGAAAAATTGTTAACAAAAATAAGTAAGAAGGATAAACATAACCCTTATAAGATACGGTTAATATGTATTTAGTAAAAGGAGAAACATATTATATATAAAAAATATGGTTATCAATATTCAAAAATAAAAATTATCATATTCGGAATAACGGTTAAACTTAAAATCTTAATAAACATATTATAAGTATATAAGCTTAATTGATTAGTGACTTTTGGTTTGTATTGTTTGTTTAAAGTGATCTATTCCATCTTGTTTAGTCACTGATCGATACCCCTTGACTCCTTAAACGACGTGTTTTTGTAATAAGTCAAGGGTTTATATTGACGATCATGTTCATCTTAGATTCACACATACCATCGTGAATCTACATGTCAACGGTTTTTCATGTAACACGACTCAATAGTTCGTATAATCTTGCTCTACAACATGATATTTGTAGATGTTGACACATAACTTATTTAAAAAAAATTTAGCTTGTTAACCAATAACCAATTATTTCATGAAGTTGTATTTATTAAAACGACACAACCCAGAAAGGTAATAAAGAGGAATGGAAGGACCATGTGAAGACAGTGAAGCTGAATACGAAAGGCATGGGCAGTCTTAAATAATCGAGTCATTCATAGTTTCATACCACGATGTTTAACGGTGTATATGGTGATTCGTTTCTTAGCTCTATTACAATAAAAGATTCGGTTTTCTACAAAAAGAAAAACGGTGTCAAAGTTTTTGGAAAGATTTTTTAGTTCAATCATTTGTGTAAATAAGGTCGGGGTGTCATTTTTCCTTCTTACCACGTTCGGGCAAGAGTGTTTTGGACCCTCAAACAGTCATCGTTAGGGTGATACCTCACGTCCAAAACACGCCACACCACACGCTTTCTATATATTCTTCTTCGGTTCCAATCAAAACTCAAGTAATCCATCATACAATCAAATTCTTTGTACGTCTCCAAACCTCTATTGACACTTGATGATTTAAATGCACCCGAAAATGACCAATCACACATTAAATGACTCTACAAATTTCATTATTACAGTATCTAAATGGCCTAAGCAAACAATTTATTGTTACACAAATCCTTCCCATCTACATGGATGCAAGAACGATCCCGAAGTGGATCACAACAAGCTGATACCTAAAACTTTCACGACTCGCCGATTAGAATAGAACATGCCTATACTAAAGTACTTTGAATAATTTAAAAAAATTTAGCTTGCGCGAATCTTCTTTAAGTATAAAGAAGAAAATTTGTCGAGGGTAAGATAAAAATTGAAAAATTTAAGGTATTGGAAACCAATCGACGTAGCTTACTTCGTTTAAGTTTTACAGAGTTAGAGCTCGAGCTCGGCTCGTTTCGAGCTTTATACAGAGTAGCTGTCGAGTAGCTCGGCTCATTTACACCCCTACATACTACATAGAAGTACAATTAACATGATGTAGTAGTACAAGTACTATTACGATCAATATTGTTGGCCTAAAAGTAGCTATACTTTATTTGATTTATCAAAATATTCAAATATCATAAATGATAAAGACTATAACCAATATTGTCATTCTTATACCAATTCAGATGGTCGAGTGTAAGGGCGGAGCTAGTAAAATACTAGAAAGTGCTCGGTTCAATCCAAATAGCTCACATTTTTATGTAACTCAAACTAATATCGTTAATCTTTAGAAAAAAAATCGCTCTCAATGGAGTTTGCTCCCTGTAAATAAAATCTTAATTTCGTCTCTGATTAAATAATAAACGTATAGACCTTTCTGTCTCGATCATATTCAATTTCTAACGGCTTCAACTCATAAGGTGTAAAGGTAACTTTTCTTTTTTGACAAAAGTTGTAAAACATATCCGAGTAATAAATAACCGACTAAGGTGGTGATGAGAGAAGTCGAGGACCATTACATTAAAAGCTTTGTAACAAATTTCATCATCCACCCTTCATCCTCCAAATTTATTACTATCAGCCCGTCCATATAGTATGTCTTTTGACATCTACTATATTTGTTCTAATATTCACTTTTTATTTTACCATTTAAAACACATATTTTGCATTATATTTGATTCATAAAATACAAAGGATTAACCAAAAAATAAGTCAAACAAACAAATACCTAATTAAATCGAAAAGCCCTATATTTACATATGAGACTGCCTAATTAGGACGTGAATATTGAAGGCAAAATTTGAAATTAGAAAGTTTTTTATTTCATTGTCATGCAATTTGTCCATGTTATTATACGAAATAGAAAATATAAATATATCATTTATATATATATATATATATATATATATATATATATATATATATATATATATATCCGGACAACGCACATACATAACACTAGTTTAATTTAGGGCCGTAAGAATTACTATTTAAATTAAAAATTTAAATTAAAACTTTTAAATACATTGTATTAAAAGTTAGTAACTATGAATTAAATTTTAGTAAATATAAAATTGTTTAAATATAAAGAATACTGAATACCACACTAAATTTTTAACTTAAGTTATTAAATACTTTGAAAACAACATTTTAAATATTATTTTTTCTTTTTTTTTGAAACGGCAAATGTTAGTGATTCGGGGCCACATGCGACCCACGAACCTTACACCAAAGTTAGTTCTAAATCTCCTAATAATCACCTAAGGAGGGACCCCTGGAGGCTCGAACCCAAGACCTCCCCTAGGGGGGTACAACCTCCTACCAATGGGACAAACCCCATTGGCAAATATTATTTTTTCTAAAACTCAAACTTACAAGCTTTTATGTCTTAATCATTCAATTGACTTAAGGTCTTTGAAGTCAATTTTAACTATGTTGAAAAGGGTCGGATTTTAAGCCGTTAACATAGATAATCGTAAATGACCCAAAATTTTATAAATACATATATAATTATGGTTTCTATTAGATAAAAATTATCATATTTTTATATAATTTTGTTTATAAATATTTATAAACTATATTTAGGGACTGTGAATGGTTCATGCGAGAATTCTTTTTTTTTTACGAGAACTGCGAGAACTCTTACAAAAAATGTTAAATCACGTTTCACTTTGTTCATACAAATACAAACTCTTTTGGAGATTAATAATCAACTAAATATAAACGTAAAAAACTAAAAACAATCTTATAAAATAACGTAAAAATTTTTAGTTCATATATGAACTCATTTTTTGAGAAAAAAAAACGTTAACATGTGAACAATTCTAAATACGCGTGATTTCATACAATTTTTTTTAATTTTTCATTTATATTTTTACTAGATTTTTAACATTCAATAGTTTTTACATGTCAATAGACATAATTACATGTTAAGTCACACTTTTTTTAAGAGTTTTCGCAGTTTTCGCAAAAATAAGAGTTCTCGCATGAATCAGTCCCGACTTATATTTTACTTTTGACATGTGGAATTCAAAAACTACTATCCAGCTTGACCAAAGGGTAAAAGAGTATTTTCATACAACATACGTTTATATAAACAAAAACAAGAATCATACATTCATACAAGGAAAAACCAACCATGTCAACTTCTTTCGTCACCGTCACCGTCGCCGTTTTCCTTCTCCTCCTAACTCTCACAACCGCTAGCCGTCCTTCTCGGCCCTTCAACAAGATCTACGCCTTCGGAGACTCATACACCGACACCGGAAACACCAACACCGCCTCAGCAACCGGCCCTAGAGGCTTCACATACGTCTCAAACCTCCCATACGGCAAAACATTCTTCCACAAACCAACTAACCGCTACTCAGACGGGCGTCTAGTCATCGACTTCATAACCGAGTCCCTCTCATTACCATACCTACAACCTTACCTTAAACCTAATGCCAACACCTCATTTGGAATCAACTATGCCGTTGCAGGGTCTACCGCGATTCGACATGTCTTTTTTGTCAAAAATAATCTTACGTTTGATATAACACCTCAATCTTTACAAACTCAACTTGATTGGTTTAATAAAACGTTAGAGGGAGAAAAATGTAGCGACATGATATCGACACCGAAAGAATGTACGTCGGTTTTTCGAGACGCGTTGGTTTGGGTTGGTGAGATCGGAGCTAATGACTATGCTTACACACTTGGATCGACGGTCACTGGTGAAACTATTCAACGACGTGCCATTAGTAGTGTAACAAGGTTTGTAGAGGTAATGGTTTATGGTTTTTTTTTATTTAATTACACTCATGAAGTCATGTCTATAAAGTCTTTTTTTCATTTTGTTATTTACCCATGTAATAACATAGGTTATTTTTAGAAAAATTTATAATATTTTTATTAAAACTTTCGTTACATTTTATTTTATATTACTAAATAAACATAAATCCGATAATAATTATGAAAATCTAAACTATGAAAATGGTAAAAAAAAAAAAATTATTACTTAATAAACATACATCCCCTGATAATTACATTTATCAATCTTTAAGTGTTTAAGTATAAATAAAAAATACGGAAAAATATTAGTGAGAAAGAATGTCGTGATTACTCAATAAACATAGATCCGCTAATAATTACATTTATCAATCTTTAAGGAGTTTAATTGTAAAGAAAAAAAATGAAAAAATATTGGTGAAAAAGAATGTGGTGATGACAAGTGGTAAAAAAAAACTTATTTAATGCACAAATATAGATATATATAAATATAGATTAGGATTTAAATACCTTATTCTTAAGTTGAATTTGATGCAAATGACTCAGATGAGTGAATTTCGACATTATACTATAAATGTACACTTTATAAACATGACATTGGAGGTTATGATTAAAAAGTCTAGACATGTATAAAAAGGATGTCGTATATTATAATAATTATTTATAATTTAGATAAATGTTTTTTATATTTATAATACAATATTTTTTTTTTATATATTTGAATCTATTAAATATGGCTATATAACTATGAAGACTACTCAATAGTTATATTATTGAATTTAGTCCTTTATATTTTCTAAATACAATCTATTTGAAATTTGATTCTTATCTTAATCTTAAGTATATATATAAAAAAAAAGGATTTAAAAAATTAGTTTTTATTGATCAATAGGAGAACTTAATTTCAAATAGTTTATAAAATCAATTTAATTCTTCATTTTTAACATTTTATTTATTTTAGCTTTATATTTTCTAAACAAAAATTCCACCATTATACTAAAACTAGGCGTATTCCCGCGCGTTGCGCGGTGACAATTTCTAAAGAGATTTGTCACGAACAATGATCAGAATCGGGAGTTCGAACAATATGAATCTGAAACTGAATTAGAACAATATTTATGTGACCACTCAAATAGCTAAGGGATTGACTACAAAAGTCAAACTTTTCAAATACATATGTAAAAATAAAAAGACATTCCTACGTACAGTATTAGATATTAGATTAGATACATATATAATTCAGCAAACTGCTGCATATTTTCAAGTAAGGTATAGAAAGAATATAACATGTTGTATCACTTGTCTAATCAACAACATGCACATGGACCCTATACCTGCAACAACGAAAACAGACATTAAAAAAGGCAATAATTGGGTAGGTTAATACCATAGTCCCTACATAAAATAACTCAAAAAACCAACCTTATCATAGGGTACTTGCAAAAGTCATTGAAAAGATCACAAAAAAACAAACCATTGTTTACAACTAACTCTTTGTTGCACTCTCCACAACTCTTGTAGCACCAACCGGATTGAGTATATAGACGATCAACTGTTGCCAAAACAGTGAAAACATGACGACCAACTGTTGCCAAATTAGTGAAAACATGGTCAGTTACACATTTATAATAATATATAAAAGGTTTCCATCGTTGTACATAAAAAACATGGTAGAAATTATTGTATATTAACTGTTTTCGTGGCGTACCCCTTTTTCCGGCTTTTCAAATTTTCAAACAAATTAGAAATCACCTCATCATCAGTTATAACCATCTCCAACCCAAGTAAGACATCACCAAATTTCGTATTTACTGCCTCCCACATTCTACAAATACTTACATGAACAACCCAATCTTCTCTAGTTGGGTCAAGGGCGCCAATCTTGGAGTGAGACATGTTTTTCGAAAGAAACATAATTGTGCGTGGTTATGTGGTTTGTTGATGCAAAAGAACTTATATAGAAAAACACAAAACCACCATTATACCTTACATTATGATAATTAAAACACAGGGCAACCAAAGAGTCAGACGTTTCAAATGTGTTATTAACTTAGGGTAAATGAGCAGTTTAAATATCATTATACCTCACATTATGGTAATTAACACACAGGACAACCAAAGAGTCAGGAGTTTCGTGTTATTAACTTAGGGTAACTAAACAGTCTAAAAAAAATCATTATATCTCACATTATGGTAATTAAAACACATGTCAACCAAAAAGTCAGGAATATCATTATACCTCACATTATGGTAATTAAAACACATGGCAACTAAAGAGTCAGAAGTTTCAAATGTGTTATTAACTTAGGGTAACTGAACAGTTTACGTATCATTATACCTCTCATTATGGTAATTAAAACACAGGGCAACTAAAGAGTCAGGAGTTTCAAATGCATACCATTCCACTATTTGGAATATCTCAAACATTAGCTATCCGACGACTCTCTATTATAAATAATTATACCTCACATTATGGTAATTAAAACACATGGCAACCAAAGAGTCAGGAGTTTCGTGTTATTAACTTAGGGTAACTAAACAGTCTAAAAAATCATTATATCTCACATTATGGTAATTAAAACACAGGGCAACCAAAGAGTCAGGAATATCATTATACCTCACATTATGGTAATTAAAACACAGGTCAACTAAAGAGTCAGAAGTTTCAAATGTGTTATTAACTTAGGGTAACTGAACAGTTTACGTATCATTATACCTCTCATTATGGTAATTAAAACACAGGGCAACTAAAGAGTCAGGAGTTTCAAATGCATACCATTCCACTATTTGGAATATCTCGAATATTAGACATCCAACGATCCTCCATTATAAGTAAATATAGATATGTCCATATAATTATAAAATCAATTTAATCCTTTATTTTTAACATTTTATTCAATTTAGTCATTTATATTTCCTAAATAAAAATTCCACCATTTAACTACAATATCTTCATATAATTCTAATAACCCCTTTATTAATCAATACTCATAATAATAATCCTTTATCAATTCAAGAAATTATAATATATATATTCACCATCTAACTAAAATATATATTTTAAAATTGCTAATAACCTTTTTTCATTTTCAAAAACTAAATAATAACAATCATTTCTCTTTCATTTTTTTCGAAAATACCTAAATAGATTTTTAACTTTGTAACGTTTAAAACACAATTTAATTGTTTCCTATTATTTCAGATTTCTTAATTTTTACATTCATCACTTCCATATTTTTTAGTTTCAATCAAAATTATCATATCCCTCAACGTCTAGATTTTTGATCATATCTTAACAATAGTGAAAAAACCATGAAAATTTTTAACTATTTCTTCTTCTTAAACATTTTATTTTAAGTAATTTTTTTAAAAATACATAATAATTGTTACTATAGCAACTTTGAATTTAAATTGTTGGTATGTTTACACGAGTATTTACCTACATGATAGTATTATTTTGTTTTTTCTCAAATACATAATATTTCATTTAACATTTTTCTTTTTCTTTTCTCTTCGATGATATATTTTGTTCAATACGTGACATATTATTTAATAAATTATCAATATAATATATAATATAGGTTTATAAATAAATATTCTAAAACTACCTATATATATATACGGATCTAAGGACTAACAAAAGAAAAAAATTTATATTATGCTAGTTTACCATTCATTTTCATGGAATATCTTATATTTTGACTAACAATAGTCAAATATTCTCATTAAGTATTTAAATGTGTACTTCAAACAATTTTTCGGATGAAAAAATTAAATATTTATGTGCTATATTTATAGCACTTTATTTTCATATTAGATTGTTATCCCGTGCGACGTACGAGCTCTTTAAAATAATAATAATAATAATATATTTAAAGATAATAGTAAAAGTTAATATAGTTAATATAAACTATTAACTATTAACTAATTTCAATAATAAATGAATAAGAAAGTATGGAGTCCTTTATTAGATCAGGAAGATACATAGTTGGTATTTCCTTAATACAATTTATTTATTTAATATATTTTTTACTTTAAGAGTTCACTAACATAACACAGATAAAGAATTCAGACATACATAATAAATTATAGATAGTAGCGGTTATCCATAAATGAATTGACGTTTGTTTAAATAAATGAGTTCAATTATACGTGTCTGAAAATTTTAAAATATAACTCCAATGTTGTCTTTAGCAAAATCTATTTTTACGTACTATCCAAAAAAATTCATTTGAGTCATTGTACAAATACTTTAGTAGAATAAAAAAATTTCTTTTTTCTTCGATAATATTTATGTATTTAAACATAATATTTATACAATGACCCAAAAGAACTTTTTGGGATAGTATGATGACACACTGCATTTTCCGATATAGCTTTGTGTAATAAGTTTATACACCGCCAATGTATAATTCTTTGTTTTGATTTTGTTAGGCATTGCTCAAGAAAGGAGCAAAATACATGGTGGTCCAAGGTCTCCCGACTACCGGATGCCTAACCTTAGCAATGTACCTCGCACCCGAAACCGACCGTGACGATATTGGTTGTGTCGCCTCCGTCAACAACGAAAGCTACATTCACAACACCATTCTCCAAACCAACATCCAAAACCTACGTAAAAAATACCCAAAAGCCGTAATTGTATATGCTGATTATTGGAACGCTTATCGTTCCATCATTAAAAACGCTCCCAACCTTGGATTCAAAGAGCTTTACAATGTTTGTTGTGGGTCGAGTGACGGACCTTACAATTTTGATTTGTCAGCTACTTGTGGGTCTCCGAATGGCACTTCATGTCAAGACCCTTCTCGGTATATCAACTGGGACGGGGTTCATCTCACCGAGGCTATGTATAAAGTGGTTTCCGAGCTGTTTCTAAAGGGTCGTTTCACAAGTCCGCCATTTGAGTCCTTGCTGAGAAGCAAACGAAACTCGGGATAGATAACAATGACTCTCTTTTTGTACTTTTAATTTGTTTGAATCAACTTCCTTTATTTCTTATTAACATTTTTTTTCATCGTAAACAAGTCGTATATGGTAACGATATTTAAATAGGATTCATAAAATGAAATATAGAAAGAATAACTCATCTCGTCCATGCCGAAACCCTAAAGATCCATCCTGGATTCATCAGTATTTTTCTACAAACAACTATATAATACTCTTCGAACAATTTCTTGAAAAATCCCTCATCTTTAATACTTGTTCAAGGATCAATCACCCCAAATGCAAGCGAAATCAATTCGTTAGACAATAGAAAACCATCCGGATCACTTAACCGAATAAATCCAATAGCATTTTCCAATTTTTCTTCGTCTGAAACCAAAGAACTAAACTCATCTTCCGTGATTTCTCTTCTTTGATTATCCAAAAACACCACATGACCACTTTTCATATAAGGCTCGTAAACCTTACACAGCTCAACAGCAACCGGGCTCCCGAAATCTTCAACAAAACTCTTGAATTCCAACCCTTTTGACGTTCTTAAAGAAAGCATCACAATATCCATAGCCATTTCCGATTCATCAACATCGTCTTCTTGGGAATCAACCACTCCATCCTCCAAATTCTGCACGTAATTTGTGTAATCTTTCAACTTTTTTGGTCTTGAAAATCTTGTTCCGTTTATGTAACTAGCTGAACCTAATCCGAATGCGTAGAATGGTTTGTTTATCCAATACGTGTAGTTGTGTTTGCACTCGAAACCATTTTTACTGTAGCTACTGACTTCGTAATGGTTGTAATTAGCTTCCGCGAGTTTTTTTGAAGCCATTCTGTAGAATTTTGCAGATTGGGTATCTGAAGGAAGCGGAAACTCACCTGGTGTGTACCTGTATATCGCACACGTACCTGTTAGTTTTGCAAATCATAAACTGATTATAAAGAAAAAGCTTATATGAAAAAACTTACAACAATCCAAATTTCGTATCTTTTTCAACTTGCAAATCATAAACCGACACATGATTCGGTTTTGCTTCAATAGCAAGTCTCAAACTCTCGTCCCACATTTCTTGAGTTTGATTCGGAAGAGAAGAAATAAGATCCAAACTCCAATTCCCTACTCCACACGAACCAACAATCTCGATTGCCTCATAAACCTCCTCAACACCATGAGCTCTCCCACACACTTTCAACAACTCGTCTTGAAACGCTTGAACACCTAACGACACTCTATTCACTCCCAACCCCATTAATTCTTTCAACTTCTTAGCATCAAATGTTCCAGGATCCATTTCCATCGATATCTCAGCATCCAAACACACTCCAAACTTCGACCTCAACGTGTCAATCACCTTAGCAACTAGTCTTGGTGGCACTAAGGAAGGCGTCCCACCACCAAAAAAGACAGTTTCTAAAGGCGGGTGTGGTAAGTATTCATCAAAATGTGTTTGTGTTGCTTCTATTTCACGGATAAGTACATTAATATAATTCAATATTCTTGGGTCATCGTCTGCGGTTTCAGTTGAAGAAGAACCTAAAGCGAGAATCGGGAAGTCGCAATAATGGCAGCGTTTACGACAGAAAGGAAGATGGACGTAAACCGAAGCTGGAGGGAGTTTGTAAGAAGGGGTTTCGGTTAAATTGTCCAGTGAGGCATTTCGTCGAACAGTTGGTGGGCATTGTGGTAATGCAGTAGAAAAAGAGGCCATTTTAATGGGGAATAACTTATGGGGTTTTGTTTTCCAGTGGAGAGTTGATAGCATTGGACCAAAAATGGTTGATTTTAACATTCTTTGCTTTGGTTTTTAAATTTTGATTCAAGAGAAAGAAAATGAATAATTGAGTATGTGTTTTTGTATCCACTTAAAGTGAATGTATCATATGATATCCAACACTTTTTAATTGAAAACGAAAATACGGAAGTTTGAATTTGCAACCTTTATATTATTGGTCAACTCATATATCGTAGTTCTATGATTAACCTTATCCTAATATTGTATACGGTATAAACTATTTACAATAAAGCTTAAAATGTTGAAGTAAATTGAATAAATCGTCAATATGGTTTATTCAAATTACATATATTGTTCCTAAAGTTTGATAACATTATAGTCTGGAACGATTTGCTTTTTTTCAAACTTCGTCGTTGGACCATCAGATTTATATTGTTAATTTTTTTCTAAATAACCATTATATAAGAAATAAAATTTGTAAGTTTGAAAAGGGTATAATGGTCTTTTAAAAAGAATTAACAATCGGGTTGTTAAATCTACGGTCATGGGAGGAAAAGAAAGCCATATGGACATTTGATGTCGTTATTGAAGTTTAAGGACGAATAATGTTACTCTTAATTACGAAAAGTGAAGGATAGGGACACTCGGTGCATTATTGAAGGCTCAAGTCATGCTGAAAGATGTTATCATGTATGCGCGTTTTGGGTAATGAGTGTTTGTGCGAGGCAATGTTTATCATGTTAATGAACTCGGTTTGGAATACATGAAAGTTTGTAGCCTTTCTTGGTGAAGGGTGTGACATCTTGGTACGGACCTTCTTTTAGACGATCAGAAGGAATTTCTCATACCCCCTATTCCAAAGAAATAGTTATGCTTAATAATGAATCTTCATCCGCTTTGTTTTGCAGATTGATCGGGTTTTGTATGAAGTGCGGTAACATTATCATGAATAAAAAAGGACACGGAACAATAAAATGGAAAAAATAGTTAAAGATATGTGAATTACATAAACAATACAAATGCAATACAATTATTTGTAAACTAAAGCCAAGCCTTCTAATTATATTTAACTTTACTCATAATTCAACTTCTATTCAATTATGCTTCTTTTGTAGATTGATCAGAAAAAAAAAACATTTTTAAGTAAAGCATTATTCTTATCAAAACGTGGTGTTACTATGAAAGTCGCACTCTTGGTGCACACGCAAGACTGTAATCCACATAAGTGATGGATATTTTGGTTCTCTATATCTTTCACATCTTCCATAGATCATTATATGGTCATTTATCGTAATTTTCTGAAAATACTTTGTTTTTGGTCCTGAAAGTCCCCAATAGGGATGGTGTCAGTGGTAGTCGAACTTGGTATCTTTGGGGAAAGTTCTATCCAAGATTCAAATTGCCACCCGGTTAGGACAGCTCCCGGAGGACTTAAAACACCCTTGACGTTCGAAGCTAATACTTTGCAAGTTCAAGTTTCAGTAATCTTATTATAATTAATCAAAAGGTATACAATGACTTCCATAATGAGTTAATTTTGTTTCTTTAATAGCATGTTGTTTATAAATTCTTGGAATACTTTGGAATGTTCGACTGGAGTAACTAATGCATAAGTTTGATAGGCCCGATTAGATTATCTAAGTGGCCGGAATCATAGGTAAATTTAGATCTAATGTTTTCGTTATAGGTGGCAACTCGTTTACTTATTCATAAGTAAATGGGTTTCCCCCTCTTACGGAACATTAGATCTAACTTTACATGTGATTCCCGGTAAAGAAGATAATCTAATTAAGCCTATCAAACTAATTTATGCATAGTTATCCCAGTCCAACGAACCAAAGTACTCCAAAAATTGCTTGACAACTTGGTATTTAGCAAACAAAATCAAGTCGTTACGAAAGTTATTGTGTACGTTTAATCATAATACCATTACCGAAATTTGAACTGAAAAGTATTAGCTTAGAATATTCGAACGTCAAATGTGGACCTTTCATGATAGGTTTCTAATGATATAAAAAAATGTTTTAAGTCCGTACGGTGTTGTCCTTTGGCAATTTAAAACTGAGATAAAACTATCACCAAATGTAGCAAGTTTAATTTCCACCGACAACATTATTGTTGGGGATATTTTACCGGACTCAAAATGAGTCCAATACTTAGAAAAAGTGTTTTAAGAAATATACCGATAAATAACCATATGATCTATTTTATAGAATATGTGAAAGATTTAGTGCACCAAAATCTCCATCCCGTATGCGGATAACATTCTTGCGTGTGCACCAAGAGTGCTACTTTCATAGTAACACCATGTTTTAATAACAATAATGCTTTTCTTGAAAACGTTATCCCGATCACTCGATCAATCTACAAAACAAAAGAAGAATAAACTTTTGGAAGTTGAATTATGAGTAAAGTTGATGCATTTCACAATCTTAACCTGCCACCGGAATTTTTTTTAGAAGAAATACTTGAGTGATACTTTGATTATAAAATGATTACCGAAAACATTAAGTTTCCAAAAAATTTGACATAAAAAGAAAAAAAGTAACGAATCACCTGTGCGTTAATAAGTTGTACATCTTTAACAACTCGAGTAATTATGCAATCAGTTGGATGAGATTGTTACTATTTACACCACAAAGTCAATATCCCCATCTCGTTCATAGGTTCTCAATGGTATCGATCCATAAGAAAATACCTACAAAATTCATTTCAACAATGCGATGAAAAAAACATACATATCAACAAAGCCACGATAACAAGCTTTGTCTTTTTTCTTTTATCAAAAACTTAGCATATCATTTTATGTCTTACGAATAATTCAATCAAAAATATGTATCGAAAGAGCAAGGAAAATAACTCACATTCGATGGCTGGAACTTTTCAATGATATGATTCGCCACTCTTTCAGCCGGCCTTATGCCATCGTTGAACCCCAATCCGTTTTTCGGCCAAATTTGTTTCTTGTTCTCTCATTTTGGAAAACTAATCAAATCTCAAGAAAACTAAGATTTAATCAAATTTCATGAACACATATGGGTTTATAAAGCAATGCCAAAATGAGGTTAAAAACTAAGAATTTAAGGAGAATTGATTAAAATAAAAGATATAAATGAGTTTGTTGGGATAAAAACAAATTTATAACTTTTTTCTTGAAAATAAATGTGGGATATTATGATAATGTTTGAAATTAAAGAATGTGCATTGATTGGTTTGTTTGTATGTTTTGAAGTTAAAGAGAATATTGTTATTATTTTTTTTAAGAAATAAATGCAATTATTTAAATAATTTTATTTTTTTTAAAGATTGTATCCACAATATCTACGATAATAAGTTAACTCATACTACAAGTCTTTTAGTTTATTTTCAAATTTATCCTAATTATTGTTATATTTATATTTATACTCCTTTAAAATACAAAAAAACTTACTATTTTTAGCTTAAAGTTTAGTTATTCTCTATGTGTTATAAAAAGTGTCCATCTTTATATTTATATTTGTTTTAAAATTATTATCTTGTTTTTAAATATAGATAGTTAAAATATAATAATTTCTAATTTTGTCCTTAACTATTTTTAACTTTTAAACTTAAAAAGTAATTGATATCTTTAATACAGAAATAAAATCGATAATCTAATTAAATAAATATTTTATTAATTGTATTTATATTATTTTGATATTTTTGTTTTTAAATATTTTTTTGAGAAAGAGAAAGTAATTGAAGTTAACTTTTCAATTTGTTTTACTACTATTCTCATACTTTCTATTTTAATATTTTTAATATGCTATTTATCGGAGAACTTTAAAAGTAATTAATTATGTAAATATAATTTAAAGCACAATTACCAATACACAATAATATTATATATTTAATGAATAATTATATATGCCCAAGAACACATTAAAGTATTAATGAACAATAAACATTTATAATTTATAAATTTATGAACACATTAATATATAAAGTAATTGGCATAATAAATAATTTAAACTAAGACTTTTATTAAAATAATAAACATATTAATAAATAAGATATTATATTATTATAAATAGTAACAAATGAATTTGAATAAAACAAAATTATAACAATTAAACAAAAAAGATAAATATAAATTAAAGTCAATCAAACTCGGTCATTTTAATATATACATATTAAATCTATACTTCTTTATAATACAAATAAACTTACTACTTTTAGTCCATGGAGATTTAAATATATGTTATTACAAAACTTTAATATTACGCGAATATTAAGTAAATTAAATTTTAACATTTTATTTTGTTTTACTGTGTCTTATATTTTCTATTTTAATATTGTCTATATGTTATTTATTATAGATCTTTAAAAGTAATAAATGATGATAAATATAATTTAACTAGTAGAGACTCGTGCGTTGCACGAGTCCGGGGATTTATGTTACAGCCTTTACTTTGACCCAATGTTCGCAAGTCAAGAAAAAAGGCATCGTCTTCGTCGGATTATTTAATTCGCAAACTATATTTTTTATTTCTTACTAATCTAAATATATATATATATATATATATATATATATATATATATATATATATATATATATATATATATATATATATATATATATATATATATATATGAAAGCCCAACACCAAACCAACTCATAAGCCCATCACCCAACCAAGCCCAACACCCAAGGAATCAAGCCCAACCCTTTTTTAAGCTGCAGAAAAGAAAGAAAATAAAAAACAGGTGCTAGGATTCGAACCGCGGTCTCCTCACAGGGGAGGCCGCGCGCTTACCCCTCTGCCAACATCCCTTTTTTGTAATTGAAACGATAAATATTGAATTTAAAGACAATATTACTATTATAATAATAATAAAATTCACAAACCCATAGGCAAAGATAAGATTTAATCTAGATAGTAATACAAAATTATTAATGCACATTAATATTAAATAATTAATGATAATAACTCAATATATATATATATATATATATATATATATATATATATATATATATATATATATATATATATATATATATATATATATATATATATATATATATAAAAGGAACCTAAAATATCAATAGGACAAATTTTTAATCAAAATATATATATATATATATATATATATATATATATATATATATATATATATAAAAGGAACCTAAAATACCAACATGACAAATTATTAATCATTAAATAGGTTTCTCTTTTAATTTAGACCCTTAAATATTTTTGATAATGTCATCATCTACGAATTTCATTTTAATCCGTCTAATGTAAATAATAAACTCTTTTGTTCTATTATATTTGAATAAAATTACTTAACCCTTTACTTTAAATAATGTTACGTTTTTATTGTAAATAACTTAACACTTATACGTATATATTAATTTTTTCTTTTCAATTTTTCATCATTTTTTTCTTTGATTATTTTTTATACAAAATCAAGTATTATAAGCACGGTACATAATGATCTACCTATTTGTGTCTCTAATGAGACTTGAACTCACGTTGGTAGTCAACTCACATACCTTCAGACTAATGGTCTGTAAATAACATAAATTTACGATGTAGTTGAAGAATGTGTAGAAATAAAAATACATAATATATGAAAGCACATCTCACATTGTATTATATAATTTATAATTTACTATTTACGTAATATTTTTAGTTTTGTATATATTATAATTATATTATTTTTAATGAGATTATCCGCGAATTACGCGGGAATATAAGCTAGTAAATAATGATAAAACATTTACAATTTATTAATAAACAAACACTTTAATATATAAATTAATTAGTGTAGGTCCCTGGTAACAGATCAGTTGATTATGAGGCGGAATCTTGATAATCAACTATCAATACACAAATAAAAAACTTTGAAAGATAATCACTAACACCAATACTAGTATTAAAATTGATTCACTCAATCTTAATACAATAAGTATTCTTAGTGTTTTTCCTCTGAAAGTCTTTTTTTCCTAAACCTAAACTAGTTAACTAATATATAGGTTAACATGCTCATCGGGCTTGGGTTACTAATGGATTTAGAACAATGCAATGTTCATGAACACCCAAAACAGACTATTGAACCCATGAACAATACAATGTTCGTGGGACATAACATACATGAACAACTATAAATACAGACTTATATATTCTAGAACAACAGTGACACAATATGCACCAACAAACTCCCCCTTGACTGTTGTTTATAGATTTTGTAATACGCTCAAAAGTCTTTATAGTATTTTACTCCTACTTTTAGATTTTGTAATACGCTCAAAAGTCTTTATAGTCTTTATAGGATAGGTTTCGTATGTATTGTGGGATAGGTTTGTGTGATAATCCCTTAAATAGGTCGGAACATCTAGAATTTTTGATATCTAGTCTCGACCACATCTTGAATGTGTAATGTAAGAACTGCATATATATTGCAAGTTCTGGAATTACCGAAACTCTTTTGTTGTTTATGCAACTTTGATCCTAACTAACGTGTTGTTTGTTTCTCATTGTATAAGCTCTTAAACCGGGTTGTCTTTGTTGTAAAACCGTGATGTTTTTACTGTTAATACATGCTTTCAATATATGTTGTTGATCTAATAATACATGCTAGTGCAGTTTTTTGGGTAAAAAACTGGATGTTTATGTTGTTAATACGTGTTGTATTTACTCTTAATACATGTTGTAATGGGTAATGATATATCCTCCTAATTCATTCTTCTAAAAATCCTTCTAACAACAAGATGATGACATTTGAAAAAATCAAGATATGAGATTAAGAAATAGAATAAGTGGAATCCACATGTTATGTTCATGTGATTTTAAGAGGATTTTTAGGAGAATATGTTAGGAGGATTAATCATTTTCATAGTGTGCTGTTTTTTTGCTAATACATGCTATAAAACCAGTTGCTTTCGTTGTCAAAAAGTTCAGTTTTTGTTATAAAAATGTATTGTTTAAGTTGTCAAAACGTGTTGTTTTACTACTAATGGCATTGTTGTAATTAAAATTTATTTCATTTCTTCGTCATCCTAACCAAATAAAAGAATTGATTTTCTTGTACATTTCTCTACTCAATTTCTATGTGTTACCAAACAGTGAAATAAGTTAGAATTTCTCTATCAATTTCATTTTTCAATATTTATTTTCTCTGTTTTATTTCATTTCTCTAAATTTCTATGTACCAAACGTGCCATAAGTTTCTTAGCACTAAAGATCAAGTACTTTGAGGTTCAAGGCAGGAATAATTTAAAGATTCATCTTCTCTCGAATATTGGTCATTGTATTCATATGATTGACTCAAGAACCTATTTCATTGACTTTTTCAAAAACCAGTCCAAGCTTCAAATTTCAAATGGTAAACATCCAAAGTGAAATGGTTTCTAGTTATTCGTCAATGATGATCAAGAATAGAAGTAAAACAGTGGAAAGGTGGTTAGTGAAATGGAAAAAAAGGGGTTCATAGAAGAAAGCTAAATGGATGGATTCTTATTACTATGAATGTGATCCTAAGGGAAGGGTATTGATATGTATTTAGTTGCTATTAATAAGCTTGAGGGATCATTAGTCATTTTAGTATAGTAAAAGGACCAATTGTGTTACTTTCTGTATTAAGTATAAGAACTTGTCTTTGTAATCGTTTTCATTATGAATGAATATACAAAAACTTGTCCCGATTACATCTCTTCTTTATCTTCGAATCTATCTCAATTTCGTGTTCATCAATTGTCCATAAGCTATACTTCATTATTAGCTTATCCGTAGTTGTGAATCATTCTATCTTGATATCCAATTGATTAATCTGCCTCAAAAGACTAGCAACTTAACTTTTGTTTCAATCTCATTGTAGATATACTAGACTTATTATGAAAACTTTTAAGTTTTAAGAATGTTTATCCATTGAAAGTGGTTTGACGTTTCTAAGTGATAATATAAATTTAAATTTAAATTAATGATATACAACATCCATTTATTTTGTCCTTATTTTGTTTATATCTATTTATTTTGTTTTATATAATATCAGTAGTTTATTTCTCACGTAAACACGTATATCTAATATATGTATACCATTGACAATGTAGAACAATGAGTTACGGTTTCAAATATACGTCGTTCCATATATACGTACGTGTGTTTGAGGTTCTCTTTTAAATTCGTACACAAAAAATATCTTCTTTTTTTTTTTCTTTTTTTTTTTCTTTTCTTTTTTATAAACTATGACTTATAAATAAGTTATTTGTTATTCTATGTAAAGATATAAAAAAAAACGTAGAACAGGAAATTAAAAGATATATTATACAACAATCTCTTTGTAATAAATTTGAAATTTTTATATGTCTTTTTTTTCCTCTCGATTATATGTTTTAATTTAGTTTTATTTTATTACAAAGGAAAACACAAAAAAATAAAAATAAAACACCCTTTTTTATTATTATTTTTAAAACTCAACCATATTAAAAAATATAAAAAATTGAGTTTAATGTTTATTTTTATGAAAACTAATTTATATAAAAAAATCTATTATAGATTTAAGAAGCGGATTAAAATAGAATTTATTAAATAATTAACAACTACTTTTTAACCAATCATTTAAATATCCACTTTAAATTGATAACTAACTTTAAATGAACATATCTATAGTATAACAAATTTTTTGAAAAAAACTAATTACACCATTAGAACAATTATTTAACCATATATTCACCACTGAATACATATGTATACTGTTCGAACAGAGATTGTCAAACACAATGATTAGGGTTTAGGTGATGTCAACCTTAGATCTCCTGTGATGATCACAGTGCAAACCCAACAAGTTCTTGACGAACCTAGGGTGATCAAGGTTGAGGATGAAGGCAAGAGTGTATGAACTCTGTGTTTATGCTTCGGTAAGTGTGAGTTGAGATGAGATGACAAAAAGTGAGATCGATAATGATTTGGACCATGTATTTATATGGCCAGTGTCAAGTATATGGAACGTTGTCCATTAATGATGATCATGAATACTTGAACGGTCTTAATCATTAATCACCAGTGTATGTAACGCCTTACTATTATGACGATAATAAAGCACTCACAGACGCTGACACCTTGGACAGGCGGTGACAGCTTGACAGACGGTGCTGACTTGACAGGCGCTGACATAGCTTGATTTGACAGGCGCCGTCATAGCTTGACTTTGACAGGCGCCGTCATAGCTTGACTTTGACAGGCGCCGTCATAGCTTGACTTTGACAGGCGCCGTCATAGCTTGACTTTGACAGGCGCCGTCATAGCTTGACTTTGACAGGCGCTGACATAGCTTGACTTTGACAGGCGCTGACATAGCTTGACTTTGACAGGCCTAGCTTGACTTTGACAGGCGCTGTCATAGCTTGACTTTGACAGGCGCTGTCAAAGCTTGACTTTGACAGGCGCTGACATAACTTGACTTTGACAGGCGCTGTCATAGCTTGACTTTGACAGGCGCGGACATAGCTTGACTTTGACAGGCACTGTCATAGCTTGACTTTGACAGGCGCCGACATAGCTTGACTTTGACAGGCGCCGACATAGCTTGACTTTGACATGCCTAGCTTGACTTTGACAGGCGCTGTCATAGCTTGACTTTGACAGGCGCTGACATAGCTTGACAGCCGCGGACAGCTTGACAGCCGCGGACAACTTGCGCTTGGTTCCTTACTAACCTCATCATGCCCTCGAGTTAGGATTTGCCCAAACAACGGTTTGCAAGTCGTAACTATCATTACTCGTAAGTTATTTATTTATTTATTTTTATTTTTTTTAGAAAGTTTTCAAGGATAATTTTTGGAAATATATGGGAGTGGGAATCAAAAACAAGAGAATAAAACACATAGAAAGGAAGGATAAAAAGAAGAGGTTTTTGTTTTAGTTAATTTTCTTTTTCTTTTTTTTCAAATAAATTGCATCTTCCTTTTTGTATTTATTATTATAATCTTCTTAGCCTTTAAGCTTCCTCATAGTGACACACCATGTCACGACCCCTTCCTCCATATATACATACATATTATGTATTTATATGTGCATGCATGAAAAAGAGGGAATTATTTATGTAAAAAGAAAAAGTGTTCGTGAGAGAGATAGATGCATATATACATGGAAATCATTGTAATTGAAAGTGTTTGAAATTTCGTGGTCTCCTATTCAATATAAGATTATAAGGTGACAAGTTGACCGGCGGTACCAGGTGAGAGGCGACAAGAGTGACCGGCGGCGGGAGAGTGGACCGGCGGCTAGCCTTTGACGCGGCCTAGCCTTTGACCGGCGGGAGAGTGTACCAGCGGCTAGCCTTTGACCCGCACCTATCCTTTGACCGACGGTAGGCGGCTAGCCTCTGACCGGCGGTTTCAATTATTCATCGTTTAGCAAATCGTTTAGACAAAGTAATTGTGTGGTTTATTGATATGACCGGCGGTTCCAATTGATAGCCTTTGACCGGCGGGGATGTAAATAACGGTAACGATTTTGTCGGGAGTTAGAGACCAGGCAACCAAAAGTAAACGCAACCCTTCCACAAAAGAGTCAAATAATGTGTGCATGTGCATGTGTTAATTAGCTGGCTCTTTGTCACCTTCAAAGGTGCTTCACTTATATATCAACACATTTTATGTATATTAATATAATATATATACAAACATGTTTAGTACCTATATAGGAAGCCATTTCAAGATACAATTTATTATATCTTTTAAGAATCTATGGTAACATTTGACATATATCGTCATTTTAGAAGGATATATCAATGTTTTGATGTCTTATTTTACGCGACACACGATCTATGTAGCTAGCCTTTGACCGGCAGTTTCAATCGACCGACGGGCTAGCCCTTGACCGGGGCGCCCTTGCCCGACAAACTATTTTGTACGCTTTAAATAATTAACTCCTTGCTAATTGTAATTGTATGTTTTGCTGCAGGTTTAACTGGGTTGCTCGCTACCTTACAGGTAAGCTTTGAAAAATAATGTTTTATTGGGTGATCAAGCCAATAACACATTTTTGTTTTTTATCTTTTATTATGGATGTTGTGTCCATGACACCGTCTTGGGTGTGCATGACAGTGTGTGTATTTGGTTGTGCGTATGACACCTTCTTGAGGGCCCTTGGTTCCTTTGCATGCCAATGACATAGGTAGATTTGGGTATCTCTGATGTATGTTTCATATTGTGCCTGTGACACTGTGCCAATGGCACTTTTGGTGGTTAACCTTTACTTTGTTTACTCGCGAGGATTGTCGCTTCCCAGTGAGAAGTGCTTATCTTTTATCAAGTATATTAAAAGACGAATATGATTGTATGTTATTTGGCCAGACAAGGTTGTCTTTCTTGGCTTCATACATGTTGTATTGAACTATGTTCTTAGTTGGGTACGTGTGCATGCGTGTTCAAGTTGTAACATTGTACGTTATGAAAGTGCATGTTTGGTTTTAGACATGTCTATTGTGCCTTATGCTTTTTGTATTGAATCCTTACTTCAATATTTATTTGTTTATGCAAATACCATAAAAAAAATGATATTGTGAGATAATATTGGGATACAAGATCAGACCAAATGCTATTATTGCCAGTTTCATACATGACTATGACATTCCATGTGCTTGGAAACATTTATTGAAAACATAAAGGAAAAAAAATGACAGTAAAGACTACTGCACCTGGATAGGTCAGTTCATATTGGCTCTCTCATGTATCATGAAGACATGGCCATCAGGTGGTCCGGGGTGTTCTGTGTCTTCCCCCTTCTTTTGCCAGGCGTAACTCTTCTTAGGTGGAGTTTTATTTGCTTGCTGCTTAGCGCCAGGGACAAGGTGTTCTAGCTTGCCTTCTTCCAAAGCCCGTCTGATTTCCCTTTTGAGCTCTCTACATACATTTGTGTCGTGTCCATGGTCTTCATGGAAATCACAGTATTTATTCATGTTTTTCGTACCTGACCTATGCTCCATCTGGGGTGGAGGTGCGAAGGTAGCGCACACCTGCTCTGTTATCAAGATTTCCTTTGGTGTTTTGCTAAGAGCAGGCTCAGACGCATGTTTATCGTATGGGCCAAACCTCCTATTGCTCCTTTCATCTTGTCGAGTGTCGGTCCATGACTTGCCGCCTACCTTTCTGGTCAGGGAGACAGTTTCCTTTGACTTTAGATAGTCATATGCCCTGTCCGTGGCTTCTTTGAAAGTAATTGGAGTTCTCTTGATTAACTTTTCTTGCAGTTGTCCTGGAAGCAGGGAAAGAGTAAAGCCAGAAATTTGTTGACTCTCTGGTAACATGGCGATCTTCTGGCATTCTTGTGTGTATCGCTGGATAAAGTCACGCAACCCCTCTCCTTCTTTTTGTCGTATCAAATGAGCCTCTATATGAGTTCTATGTTGCTTCTTTTGTTGTACAAATTGAGTCACAAACTTGGCTTTTAGATCTGCGAAATCTTGAATACTCCTCTCAGGCAAGTCAGCAAACCAATCACGAGCGAAACCTTGTAATGTTCCAGGGAACATGTGGCAAGCGACTGGGTCTAACCATTTCTCCGTCATAATAGCATGTTCAAACAGAGCAAGGTGGTCTTCTGGATCTCGAGTACCGTCGTAAGTACCAACAACGGACGAGACTTTTTGCTTATCTGGGAGTGGGAATCTGGCAACCCAGTCACAGTACTTTGAAGTAACCACTGACAAAGGCATAGTGGCTGCACGGGGTGGAACTGCTGCTGTCACTAAGGTTTGCAACACTCTGAGCATGTCGTTAGATGTGTCATGTGGTAGAGGTGTTGGCGGGGTGTGTGTGCTTCGTTGCCTTAGCCGCTCCAGGAGTTGTGACAACAGATCCACTGGTCGTACGGGCGCTGGCTGAGGCGTTGGGCGCAATGCCTCCACTAATTGTGACAACAGATCTGACGAAGCAGGTGGTGGTGGGGGTGGTGGTGGTTGAGTACTCTGAGCCAAACTTCTAAGCAACTCCACAATTGGATCCTCCCGAACCCCTTTAGTAGCGGTCTGAGGAAAGTTTGAAACGGGTTGTCTGACTTGGTCCGTGCCGTCCTCCTGAGAGCTTGCTCCATGGGACAAAAGAGGCTGGAAGGGAGGGATGGCTGTCACTGGCAGTGGTGAAGTAAACGTACTTGTACCTGCCGGCCTTGTGGAGAAAAGGGGAATTGTTAAAGAGGGATACCCTCGTGTCGACCTTAGATCTGACACTGTCCACTCAGAATCGACGTATGATTTCGGCATTGTGGTATGAACAGGTGAAGTCATCACCACTTCCGGTGCAGTGGTAGTCACAGTAGTGGTTATTTCTGGCGCTGAAGAAGTGATATGCGATGGATGTGTTGCCTCCATGGAAACGGTTGATTACTGGAAAAAAAAATTGGAAAGGTGAAACGCCGTTTAAAAAACGAGTCCCACAGATGGCGCCAATGTTCGCACAGAGATTGTCAAACACAAGGATTAGGGTTTAGGTGATGTCAACCTTAGATCTCCTGTGATGATCACAGTGCAAACCCAACAAGTTCTTGACGAACCTAGGGTGATCAAGGTTGAGGATGAAAGCAAGAGTGTATGAACTCTGTGTTTATGCTTCGGTAAGTGTGAGTTGAGATGAGATGACAAAATGTGAGATCGATAATGATTTGGACCATGTATTTATATGGCCAGTGTCAAGTATATGGAACGTTGTCCATTAATGATGATCATGAATACTTGAACGGTCTTAATCATTAATCACCAGTGTATGTAACGCCTTACTATTATGACGATAATAAAGCACTCACAGACGCTGACACCTTGGACGGGCGGTGACAGCTTGACAGGCGGTGCTGACTTGACAGGCGCTGACATAGCTTGATTTGACAGGCGCCGTCATAGCTTGACTTTGACAGGCGCTCACATAGCTTGACTTTGACAGGCGCTGTCATAGCTTGACTTTGACAGGCGCTGACATAGCTTGACTTTGACAGGCGCTGACATAGCTTGACTTTGACAGGCCTAGCTTGACTTTGACAGGCGCTGTCATAGCTTGACTTTGACAGGCGCTGTCATAGCTTGACTTTGACAGGCGCTGACATAGCTTGACAGCCGCGGACAACTTGGGCTTGGTTCCTTACTAACCTCATCATATACACATCTGTATGCAGTGGTATTAATTAATGAATACACATAGTTTTTGAAAAATTCAGAATTTGTAGTATATACACCAATGTATACATTTAAATCTGATTTTTTTTTTTGAAAAAAAGGTGTTCAAATTTAAAAAGTTAATATTTTTCCAAAAAAGAATTAAATACCCGTTTAACGTTATATTTTTATTTCGTAAAAATTATAAATTAAAAGATATTTAATTTTGAAAATGAAGTGGATTTTTTGTTAAAAGATTTGTTAAAAAGTGATTCTTATGGTTACTAAATATTTTAGTGGTTCCTGTTTGAAACAAAGTCATAGATTTAAAATATTATTGTCAAACTGTTGTAAAATATTAAATGAGTCATTTGGGTTTAATGGACTATGTCTATTCATCTCCTATATTTAGATGTAACCTAAGGTTTCTAATCCTATATAAGGAGTGTCAATGTAATCACTAGATTAGGGCTATCAATAATAGTTCTCCATTTCTCCTCAATTATCTTTGTCATTGTTCTTTATTTCTTAACACGTTATCAGCACGATCTTTTTGCTCAAAAACCAAAAAAAAAAAAAAAAAGGTAAAGAAAATTAAAATCATTCGCATACTATTTCATTCGCATTGATAGTACGTGTATACTACATTCGCATTGAGTACTGTACGCATGTTTTTCATTCGCATATTACGCTGCAATTTTTTTTTGTTATTATTTGATCTCTATATATTAATTTACAAGAACAATCTATGTTCTACCGTGGTTACATAAAGAGATAATTAAAAAATAACGTAACCTCATGTTGTGTTATTGAAAAAAAAAATAGAACCTCAAGTTCTAATATGGTCTCTTAAGATCAAGAAAAACATAACCTCATGTTATGTTGAAAAAAAAAAATATAGAACCTCAAGTTCTAATATGGTCTCTTAAGATCAAGAAAAACATAACCTCATGTTATGTTGAGAAAAAAAATATAGAACCTCAAGTTCTAATATGATTTTTTTTATTAAGATCAAGATAATAACCTCATGTTATGTCGAAAAAAAAAACTATTAGAACCTCATGTTCTATTACTTTTGTTATTGTTTAAACAGTATTCGTTTGTATATTATACCTACATTTTTTTTTACGATCAAATGTTTGTATTTTACTGTTTGTTTAATTTTTTTTTAGCTTAATACTTGTCATATTACAAATCATGATAAAAAATATTGAAAAAAAAATTCAATATTCTGATCCTAAGTGAAAAAAAAAACAAACATTTGTTTGTTTGTTATGATTTTTCATCATGTTGTCGTTATACACATTTGAAAGGAATAAAAGGATAAGAGTAGTCCTAATACTTAAATACTATTTATGAATAAAGTTTTTTTTTATGGTGTATAATTGTTTAATGTTTGGTATGTTTTTTTTTCGTAGTTAAGATGTCAAATGCAAACATGTCAAAAATAAACTTTGATGTTCTTGATATCTGCGGAAAAGACTATCTCCCTTGGACTCTTGATGCTGAGATCCATTTAATTGCTAATAATCTGGGAGAAACAATTAAACCCCAAAATAAAGCCTCTTCTCAAGAGCGCGCTAAAGCAATGATATTCCTACGTCATCATTTACATGAGGACCTCAAAAAGGAATACTTAACGGTGAAAGACCCGTTAGAACTATGGGAAAAATTGAAAGAGAGGTTTGACCATCAAAAACAAGTCATTCTTCCAAAAGCTCGTTACCACTGGATGCACCTCAGGTTGCAGGATTTCAAAAGCGAGAACGAGTATAACTCCGCAATGTTTAATATCACATCAAAATTAATGTTATGCGGAGAAAAGGTTACTGAAGAAGACATGCTTGAGAAAACTTTCTCAACTTTTCATGCTTCCAACATGCTCCTACAACAACAGTATCGAGAACGTGGGTTTAAAAAATACCATGAGCTTATATCCGTTCTCCTTGTTGCTGAACAAAACAATGAGCTTTTGATGAAGAATCATCAAGCACGCCCCACTGGTTCTACTGCGTTGCCTGAAATAAATGCAACCTCAAATGTAAGGGGTAATGGCCGTGCACGCGGTAATAAACCGTGGCAATGAACGAGGTCGTGGCCGTGGCCATGGACGTGGTCGAAACAATGCTTGGCATCGTGATGGTTACAAACCAAAACCCTCTGATTTTAAGAAAAAAGATGATAAAGGCAAAAGGATGCAACATCAAGCTCCTAAGAATTCTAGAGATCCTTGCCACAGATGTGGCATGACAAATCATTGGGCAAAACAATGTCGTACCCCTAGACATTTTGTTGACCTTTATCAAGCATCACTAAAGAAGAATGGAAAAGACATTGAAACAAATTTCATTGATACTTTCAATGTTGCTGATGAGCCAAACCCAAATGTGCATTTCGACTCCTCAGATTTCTTTGATGATGTCAAAGACGTGGTTGCTTCCTTTTCCAATGATCAAAATGCCAACTAGTTGTCTAGTTTCATTTTACTTAGTTTTTCCACAATAATTGTTTTAAGTTTGTGTTGAATAAGCTAGGTTAGTTCTAGCATCGTTACTTATGTTTGAAACTTTAATTAATGCAATATCCATTTGTTTTCTTTAAAGCGATCTTATTATGAAATGCTTATTTACTTATTTTTTTATGTTCAAGGATATGAAAAGCATTTTGGAAAACGGTGAAGACGAGTGTCTGGTTGATAGTGGAACAACAAATACCATTTTGAAAAATAAAAAATATTTTTATGAATTTCATATAGCAAATGCAAATATCAACACAATTTGTGGTACTAGCAACTTGATTGAAGGTTCTGGTAAAGTCTGCATTGTGTTACCTAAAGGTACACAATTAATAATAAATGATGCGTTGTATTCTAGTAGATCGAGGAGAAATCTACTAAGTTTCAAAGATATAAGACGCAATGGTTATCATGTTGAAACCATGACTGAAAATAATATTGAGTATCTCCAAATTACATCCATAAATAATGGAAAAAAGTCCATAATGGAAAGAATGAAAGGTTTATCTTCTGGATTGTATTTTACATGCATTAACCAGACAGAAATAAATATGGTTTCTACCCGAAAGGGTATCGATCCTAAAATATTTACCCTTTGGCATGATCGACTGGGTCATCCAGGTGATATAATGATGAGGAGAATCATTGAGAGCTCAAATGGGCATCCATTAAAGGATCTCAAGGTCCTGTTATCAAAAGATTTATCATGTGGAGCGTGCTCTCTTGGAAAAATGATAACTAGGCCCTCAATGAATAAAATTGAAAATGAATCTCCCTTGTTTCTTGAAAGAATTCAAGGAGACATTTGTGGGCCAATTACTCCTCCATGTGGACCATTTAGATACTTTATGGTATTAATTGATGCATCATACCGATGGTCTCATGTCTGTCTGTTAGCATCAAGAAATGTTGCTTTTGCAAGGTTACTTGCCCAAATAATTCAACTAAGAGCACATTTCCCAGATTATCAAATCAAGAAGATTAGGCTTGATAATGCAGGAGAATTTACATCTCAATCATTTAATGATTTTTGTATGTCAATTGGGATTAAAGTTGAGCATCCTGTAGCACATGTGCATACACAAAATGGTCTTGCTGAATCTTTAATAAAAAGATTACAACTAATTACTAGACCATTACTTATGAAATCAAAATTGCCATCTTCTGCATGGGGACATGCTATCTTACATGCTGCTGCTCTTATTCGATTAAGACCAAGTGCATCTCATAAGTATTCTCCACTTCAACTGGTTTCTGGAAGAGAACCAAATTTGTCTCATCTAAAAGTCTTTGGTTGTGGTGTATATGTCCCAATATCACCACCACAACGTACAAAGATGGGACCTCAAAGAAGATTGGGCATTTATGTTGGCTTTAATTCTCCATCAATCATCATATACTTGGAACCATTAACTGGAGATGTTTTTACAGCACGTTTTGCAGATTGCCAATTTGATGAAACAATGTTCCCAATCTTAGGAGGAGAAAATAAAAAGTTGGACAAACAAGATGTAACTTGGAATGCATCACAAATATCTTTTCTTGACCCTCGGAGTGGTCAATGTGAATTAGAGGTTCAAAAGATCATTCATTTGCAACAAATAGCAAACGAATTACCTGATGCATTTACGGATACAAAAAGAGTTACTAAATCATATATTCCAGCTTTAAATGCACCTTCTCGGATTGATATTCCTGAAACTCTAGATGAGTCAAATGTACGCAGAAAGCGTGGAAGACCAATGGGTTCAAAAGATACGAATCCACGGAAATAGAAAGAGCAGAATACAACTGGAAAAGCTCAAGGAGTTGTTATAAATAACATCCCAAAAGAGATTAAAAATAACACAGAAAATGTGGATAAATCTCTTGAAGATGACCATGTACCTACTGAATATGAGATCTCAATAAATTTTGTACAAAATGGTACAACATGGAATCGAAATGAAACACGTGTTGATGAAATTTTTGCATATGCTATAGCAAGTGAAATAATAAATGATGAAATTACTGTGCCAAGAACTATTAGAGAATGTCGACAAAGAAATGATTGGCCAAAATGGCAAGAGGCCATACAAGCTGAACTAGATTCACTTAAAAAACGCCAAGTATTTGGCCCTGTGACGTTAACCCCAAATCAGGTGAAGCCGGTAGGCTATAAATGGGTATTTGCGATAAGAAGGAACGAGAAAAATGAAATTGTTAGATACAAAGCGAGACTTGTAGCACAAGGTTTCTCACAAATACCTGGGGTAGATTATGAAGAAACATATTCACCTGTTGTGGATGCAACGACTCTTAGATATTTAATCAGTCTTGCAAATGTTGAAAGGCTCCAAATGCGCCTTATGGATGTTGTCACAGCCTACTTGTATGGATCACTTGATAGTGACATTTACATGAAAATCCCGGAAGGAATGAAAATGCCGGAAGCTTGTGAAAATAAACCCCGTGAAATGTTTTCAATTAAATTGAATAGATCTTTGTATGGACTTAAACAATCAGGACGAATGTGGTATAATCGTCTAAGTGAATATCTTTCAAAAGAGGGATATAAAAGTAATCAGATAAGTCCATGTGTTTTTATTAAAAGATCAAAGGCGGGTTTCACAATCATTGCAGTGTATGTTGATGATTTAAACATCATCGGAAATCTTGATGAAATTGAACATACTGCAAATTTGTTAAAGAACGAATTCGAAATGAAAGACCTTGGTATGACTAAATTTTGTCTCGGATTGCAAATTGAGCATTTGTCAAATGGAATATTTGTTCACCAATCAAACTATACAGACAAAATTTTGAAACGGTTCAATATGGATAAAGCTCATCCACTAAGCTCACCAATGGTCTGTCGTTCACTTGATCGAGAACTTGATACGTTCCGCCCCAAAGAACATGATGAGGAAGTTCTTGGTCCTGAAATTCCCTATCTAAGTGCGATTGGGGCTTTGATGTACCTTGCTAGCAATACACGCCCGGATATTGCATTTTCAGTAAACTTACTAGCAAGATATAGTTCCGAGCCAACACGCCGACATTGGAATGGAATTAAACATATTTTTCGTTATCTTTGTGGTACCCGTGATATGGGATTATTTTACCAAAAGAACTCAAAATCTAAGTTGGTTGGATACGCTGATGCTGGCTACTTGTCCGATCCACACAAGGCAAGATCACAAACAGGTTATGTTTTCACTTATGGGGACACCGCAATTTCTTGGAGATCGACGAAACAATCATTAACTGCTACATCATCAAACCATGCTGAACTTATTGCACTTTATGAAGCCGGTCGAGAATGCGTTTGGTTAAGATCGATGATTCAGCACATCCAAGAAGAATGCGGACTCGGGTCTATCAAAGGAAATCCAACCATATTTTATGAAGATAATGCGGCATGTATATCTCAAATCAAGGAAGGGTATATCAAAGGCGACAAGACAAAACACATTTCTCCGAAATTTTTCTTCACTTATGATCTACAAAAAGATGGGGTTATTGATGTTTGTCAAGTTCGATCAAGTGACAATTTGGCAGATTTATTCACAAAATCGTTGCCAGCGAAGGTGTTTGAGCAACTGGTTAAGAAGATTGGCCTTCGACGTTTAAAAGATATACATTAATTTGAGGAGGAGCATTATGCGCACTGCACTCTTTTTCCCTTCATCAAGTTTTTATCCCATTGGGTTTTTCTTGGTAAGGTTTTTAATGAGGCAGTCTAGAGCGTATAATAAACGATGAATATCCAAGGAGGAGTGTTGTAAAATATTAAATGAGTCATTTGGGTTTAATGGACTATGTCTATTCATCTCCTATATTTAGATGTAACCTAAGGTTTCTAATCCTATATAAGGAGTGTCAATGTAATCACTAGATTAGGGCTATCAATAATAGTTCTACATTTCTCCTCAATTATCTTTGTTATTGTTCTTTATTTCTTAACACAAACTAATTTTATTTAAATACATATTAAAGTTGAAGGCTAAATTGTATTTAAACTTTAAAATAGAAAAGGATAAAATGAAAATAGTTAATTATGATATCATATGAAATCATAATTTTGATATAAGGGTCTAAAACTAATCTTGCAACCAATATAATTAATGTGACTTTTACATCTATTTTAATATATATTATTATAGATACAGATGATAAATAATAAATATTATATGTACATATAAAAAATGTTTTATAATACATACAACACATTTGGCTTACAAAACTCGTATCGACTAATGAGCAATAGAAGGTCGTCGGCGTATCAACTATCACAGGTGAAAATAAATCAGCAAATAAGACTTAAAATAAGTGTTGTATGTGTAACCAAATTGGACATAAGAAATCCACGTGTCAAAACAAGGAAAATAATGTTAACCGGGAAAACGTATGGAAGAAATGACACACGATCTTGGATTAAAACCCGTGTTTACTAAGATAATATGAAATGCTAGCTTTTTCCGTCTCTTGATTTGCAAACGTTCGGATAATTCTTTGAATTTTAGTTTTGTTTTGGTTTTGACTATATATATTAAGACAAAATTATCCTATAAACAAAGATAATATGAAATGCTAGCTTTAAGCCAATGTGCACATCGTATGCCTAATACATAGTGTATGACTAATACAAAGTCACACACTATAACCTTGGTCGGACAAAAATGGTTACTATCTTTATTAATATATAAAACATTTTAATTTTTAAATAAAATATAATTATTAATTTAATCATTAATTAATAAATTCAAAATTTAAATTTATCTTTATTTAATTTAATTAAATAATAGTCACTCAATATTTTAAATAGGTTATTTATTATTTGTCAATTAATTGATTAGCATAACATATATCTCAAAATGCAAATAGATTACATTATTTGATGTTTTTGTGTTTTAGCATATGACTAACCTTAAAAAGTCATTATTACATGATTAATTAAAAGTACCATATAAAATAAAGATAAATCATTTTTTAATGTGTGAAACATATAATTATGATTCTTTGACCAATAATGGTTTTTGATACAGTAATGTTGCGAATGAAAAGAAACCACACCAAATAACAAACGGAATTTCGATAAACCCTGAAAGGGTGTCCAAATGGGACTTCGAGATAAACTCTCTTTTATTAATTCATTATCAAAACTTATTAAAACCCTAAACCTAAATAACTATATATAACTTTAAAACCCTAAAACATAACTTGAAGAAAAAGACAAATAATAAACATAAAAAGATAGATAATGACAATTAAAATTGACATCTTTAACCCGTTATCTTTTCGAACGACCAAAACGTGACTTCACATGTTAATCAAAGAACCGAAGGCTAAGCCAGAGGAGTTGGAGGCCTGAAGGCATACCTGCATCATTCTCCCCCTCTTGGAAAAAGACTCGTCCTCGAGTCTTGGTTTTTCCAAGTCTCTAACTCTGAAACTTTCTAACCCTCTTTCGTTTTCTTTAACTCGGCTCCTCAAAAAGGACTATGTGACATCATGATCAACCATTAAATAAAAATACGCGGGGACATCATCCTCAAATCACGCTACCAGAGGAAAAAGGATGCTCCTCTTCCTCCTCACCTTCGTCCCTAACTTTAGGTTCGAATTCGGTTTCTTTTTTTCAGCAACTCAACGGTTGGTTCATTCTTGGAATCTGTTTGAAGTTCCTTCACTGTTTATGGAGGTCTTAATTCTTAACCCGTGTGTATCATTAGTTGATGGTATCGTTGCCTCGTCCGGCGAATCTACGATTACCTAAATCAAAAGCCTTGAGTTAGTTGATCCAAAATTCTGCACAACCTACAGAAACTTCGAACAATAATATCTCACGGTATAAAAATCCAATCGAAAATTCATTCGGTCAGAACGTGCGTCGATGAGTCTTGAACCACATATCCAAAATTCAGAGCGATCCAACGGTGAATGACCAAAATGTGACTTCACATGTTAACCAAAGAACCGACGGCTAAGCCAGAGGAGTTGGAGGCCTGAAGGCATACCCGCATCATTTTTTTTTGTGAGAAATATTGTCGAAAAGAAAACACACGGATATAATAATTCATAGGAACAAACCCATTTTTGTTAAGGTAATACAAACTTTGATTTGCAATAATAACATTATTTAAACCATAAACAATTAAATAACTTTTGTTATGTTCAGAACAATTGAATAGAAACTATCGACACTCGTATAAATTTTTATGGTCCGAATGATATAGTAGGTAGACAAGGTAATCAGAAACTATTAGACCTAATATATGATATTGACTTTTAATGAGAAGATGGAGTATTAAACTTGAAACAAGTGTTTTCCGTAATATAACACGTTTCGAACTAGACGTTATACATTAATAACTATTTTTTTATACTAGACACTAGTATAGACGTCTAATAATAGAACTACAAATTAATTAACTATCAATTCAAAAGTTTTAATAAACTTTCTGTAACATCCTAGTTTCGGATAAAGAATATTTTATAGATATATGTTATGTTTTAGTCTTTAATAGAAATTAGAAATGGAAAAGGACTAAATTGGTAAGAAAAATAGTTAGTCTTGGTTAGAAAGGAGTTACATTGTTAACTATTGTGGTTAAATAAGTAAACTTAATAAAGCCTTGAAAGATGAGGGACCAAAGTGTAATTGTGGAAAATATATATGAGATGAATTAGAGGTGAATTTCCAGAAGTATCTAGGTGTTTGTGTGTATGTCGGTTGAAAGATGAAATCAAAGAAGAAGAAGATATCAAATTGAAGCTTATTAATAGTGAATTTATTCAATTAAAGTGAAGATTAAAGGTTTAAGAACCTTAGTTTGGTTCTAATGGAAGAAAAAGAAGGTATGATCATATGCTTTAAGTTAATTGATTAAATTGAGTTTGTATTATGTGTTATAACATCATTTAGATGTTTAATTTGAAGATAGAAATGGTTAATTTGGTTAATTTAGATATTTGATTATTTTGGGAATAATCATGAAAGTTGAAGAATTGTTAGAATTAAACTTTGTTTATATGTTATTTGATGATTAATAATATATATAAAGGTTTAGAAGATTGAAAGATTTATTTATATGAGATTTTGTAAGATTTCATGTTTTAGCTTAAATGGGTGAAAAGATGAATTGTTATGTAGAAATATTTATTATTGTGAGAATGATTTAGAATGAAAGAATTAATGTTAAGAATGATTATTATCATGTTTATGATAGAAAATATAAGTTAAATGTACTTGAATATGTAATTGGGTGAAATGGTGTTAAGTATGTTATGATAGTTGCCAAACGGGTCATGTGACCCGTTAACAGGTGGCAAATGGGTAAGAAATGGTTAAAGGGAAGAAAAGATTTCTTGCAATGTGTTGTTTGTGTTTGATGTAAGGTGTTTAAAGAGTTAAAATGCTTATTTGTGCATTAGAGAGTTAAATGGGTCAAAAGACCCAAGGAGTGGCAAGTTGGGTAGAATTTGCCATAAGTGTTAGAAAGTGTTAGAAAGAGTTAGAAATAATTAGAAAGAGTTGTAATGAGGTTAATACATATGTTTATATGTATGTAAGATATATTGAAAGAAAGATTTGTGTTTGGTTGTAAAAACGCAGATTTGGAGAAATCAAGTAAAAGGGAGAGCTTGGTATGTTGTAGCTTAATCCGATTTCGAGGTGAGTATACAAAGCTTATTTAATATATGTTGAATGTTTATATTTGTATGTAAATATATTGGAGAGTTGATTTATATACTAGTTATATATATGGTTGAGTTGTTAGTAGAAATGAGAACTAGAAGTGTAGGAAACGATCAAAAAACGTAAATCACCTCAGCTACTGGTCTAGTTGCGCCGCAACTGGTCACTGTTGCGCCGCAACTGGGACTCAGTAGCCAAGGGTGATTTCCAGAATGTTTAGTTGCTGAGCAACTGTTTTAGTTGCGGAGCAACTAGTGCCTAAATCAGTTTTTAGAAAGTTTTAAGGTAGTTTAAGCATGGGAATGATATCCTAACATATTATCATGTTAGAGAAGAATAGAGAAGACATTTATATGACGTCAAGAAGTAGAATTGACTTTCATTAGTCGGAGAGAAGTAGAGTTAACTATGTACATACCGCGAGGGTATGCATACGACTTTGATAGTCGGGGAGAATTAAGAACCAACTTGTGACAACCCGCGAAAATCCAGGTTCACACCGACTAAATTCTTTTAACACTATTACTCAACTTGTATATGTTTTGATTTATTTACGACCGGTAGGTCAACCTATATATAAATGATACTGGTTAACTACGTCAAAAACATATACGGATACCGGGATTAGGTATACGGGATCAATATTCACATAAAATAAACATTTTTACAACAATAATTCTAGTCCAATATTTCATGCATAAAATCATGATTTATGCATCAACTTTGCATGTATGGAACTTTGCATGCATATATATATATATATCAAATACACAACTTACACAAAAGACCCTAAGCATACAAGGACTTCACTTAGGACCCTAGAGTTTGCAAAAATGACAATTTAAATAATCACCTACAAGTTGTTTGTTTCTTGCTTGACTAGTTAAATGAGTTGGTGGTGTCACATGGGTTTAGTCACTTACACACTTGACCATTTCACTATTGAACTCAATAGACCATACCTCTCATGTGCTAGCACTCATGACTCCACTCTCTCCTTTGGCTATAAATACTAGACCCCTTCCATCCATTTCACTTGCTCATTCACCACCAAGTGAAAAACTCTTCTCCCTCCCTCCTTGCTCTTTAAATTTTGGCCAAGAGAAGAACCAAGAAGAAATCACCAACACACATTCCATACATCAAAAACCTAGTTCTAAGATTTGATCATAAGGAAGAAACATCAAGTCTTGCATTCATATACTCTTAGGTATGTCCTAAAAACTCTCTTCATGCAACATATTTACATACTCATTTGTCATAAAACTTATGCATTTCATACAACAACTTAGCATAAACAAAGAAAAGTTAAGTTATTTTGTTAACCGGAAACTAACACCGACTTGTAGACACTTCTTAACCATCTTAAACAAATGTTTTGGATAAACCATTTTAAACAAAAGATACTTCTATGTTTTATGAAGATTTAGACATAAAAATCATAATTTTTGGATATGTTTAAGTATTTTAAAAGTATTTTACGCAACAACATACGTTTCAGCTACATAAACTGTCTACACGGACTGTTTTTGGGAAATCTGGGAAAACGAACACTAAAACATAATAGGAGACCTCGTCTATGTTAAAGTTAACTCAAAAACGAACGTTTCAATATAAGATTCGTTAAAAACGGATAAATATCGAGCAAGATATACCATTTTGAAGTTTGACCTAATTCCTTGACCCCCAAACTGCATACCAGCGGACCTTTTATTAAAACTGGGAAAAATGGTTTTGAATTATGACATGAGACCTATGGCATTTGAAAGATAAATCAAATGTCTACATTTCCATAAAAAGAACACTAAAAACGGATAAACGACCAAGGAGTTATGATATTTTCAAGTTAGCATGTACTTTGAGAAAACCTTAAAACCTACTGTTAGTATTTCTGTTATAAATATCAGTAGACTTTCAATCTGGTTTCAAGGCCTAAACCATTTGAAAGGTACTTCAAACGCGGTCGTTTCTATATAAGATTCATTAAAATCGGATAAGAAACGGGCGAGATATGCTACTTTAAAGTTGGGTAAAACTTAAAGATACTTGCTGAGTTTTTTATAAACTTTTATAAAAACTAACTTTTAAAACCAACTCGATAATAATAGCGACAACACAATACTAGGGAGCTTTGTATGCAATGATTCCATCTCGATATTTCGTAGTGCCGAGCTTGCTGGATTTACGATTTAAAGTGTCCTAGCTCCGCATGCGATTATAGAATGGTCTTGTATATAATGGCCCGAACGGTGTTAGTTTATTATTATTAAACCCGAACCTTAACCCTACCTTATTCATACATATACATACTTTTTTCATGTGCATTGGACTAGAATATAAAAACCTAAATTCCAAAACTTAATAGGTCAAGGTTAGACCTACCTGGTTCTCGGATTTGAGACTCCTACGTGTTGGCTTACACACACTGCCTCATTACTTTTAGCTGGCTTGCTAAGGTGAGTTTATAGCCCCGCTTTTTACTTGTTTTATACTTGGGGTGAGATACATGCTCTTTTACTTATGGACACAAGTACTTAAAACCTTTACTAGTTTCCTAAGTTACCACTAAGCCAAAGGAAATTCCCCTATCATGAATCGTTAGTTAAGGACTTAAGCGCGATTGTATTGGATAGATCTATTAGGGTTTGACAACCCTCACCCAACGGCTAGACGATGTAACCCACGTCTACCACAACTAACTCGTGGACTCGAGTAGGGTGCTTTACTTTTGAAACTATATATGTTATTTGGCTATAACATAGGAACACTTATGGGGTAAGGAACTTTGTTACGTTTCGATGTCATGAGCTTAGGTGCAACTGTAAGACTTTACTTAAACGGAAATCTTGTGGTCCACTTTATTACTAAACTAAACCTATGAATTCACCAACTTTATGTTGACTTTAGCATGTATGTCTCAGGTGCTTAGTCGAAAGGGCTTTCGACGGAGGGATTTTGGGATATGACAGAGTCGCATATTTCAAACTCACGCTTTTGGGAGATTTCCCTTGCATTACTTATTTTCTTTTAAGTTATGTAATGTAAATATTTGTTTTGTGAACTCTGGTAACACTTTTCCTTAATCCTGTAAAACTCTGATTTTCAATATCAATGAATGTATGTTTTTTTTAAACGACTCATATAGAGGTCGTTCGCCTATATATCATTGCTATGTGGGACCCATGAAGTCAACACCTCGAGTCTCGGGAACACGAGATTTGGGGGTGTGACAGATTGGTATCAGAGCACTGGTTATAGCGAACCAGGTTGCATTGGTAAGTATCCTGGTCTATAACTGATCTTTAGAACTTACTGCTTCCGCACTACTATTATTGTCTATGCTTATATACTTTTTTTTATTTATAATTATTTGGGCCTTGTCACAGTATGCCTACTCCTTACATTATTATCATGTCCGATTCTGAGGACGAGTACCTCCCTATACCTACTGCCGACATCTACGACTCCGACTCCGACGTAGACATGGATATTTCCTCATCTCCGTTGGATTCATTTCTCGCCTCGCACTACATTTCCGAGAACCAAGTCGATCCGGAGTACACCCCATCCCCTGAGGAGCCGATAGAGACCGACCCCTCCGAGGAGGAGGAGGAGGAGGAGGAGGAGGAGGAGGACGGATTTGATACTGCAGATTCATTGGACGGCTACACTACTCCAACCGCTAGTATCCCAGCCCTACATCCTCGTTACTATCGAGAGCCTCTTGTTGGAGTCCGTACCCGTCTGACTGCACGGAAATCGGTCCCTGCGTATCCTACTCCACAACGCAGATACTATTCTGACGTTGTTGCACGGAGGACGACTCCGACACTCGATTCCACTGTTGTTAGAGGTAACCACGATGATGTTCACATGGTCCCCACTACTCCCATCACTACTGCTACTACTCACACTTCCTCCGCTCCAACTACCACACCTATACTCACTCCCATACCCGCTACCACCACCACCACTACACCTCAGCAGGACCACGGCTACCAATATCAGGATTGGATGCGTTCTACCCTCCAAACTTGGAGGCAGGGGGAGAGAGTACCCAGTACCTACGAGATAGGGGATTCATCTACTGCCCCCGGTCTAGTCCCGATTTCTTCCATTCTGGTAGCGAGACTAGCGCGCTTAGAGAGAGAGCAGAGGATGCTTGAGCAGGATTTCGGGAGTTATAACTCTTGGAACACTGCTAACATCAGACAGACCTTCGACATGGTTCGACAGGACGCGTCCCTAGCAGAGCGGGCAGCAGAGGCTACACATGCGCGTGTCATGCATACAAGTGGCGACTTAGCCACTCTGACATCTCGTCTTGAGTCATCAGAGAGGCGCATTGCCGAGTTAGAGGAGATGGTTCGGGGACTGAGTGGTGCATCTACCAGCACGAGACCTGGTCATCCACCTAGATAGGATAGTAGCATTTTAAACCTTCCATGACATGTTGTGTCTGGTTATTTTCTTTTGTACTTGAACTAAAATGGGTGTTCTATAAACCCATTATGTTGTTGAATTTCCTTTGAAATCAATGTATTCAAGTTATATTAATGAAATTTGGGTTTTAATCTACTTATTCTATTGTATGACTTGTGTTTGGTATAATTGCATATTTATTACTGCTTATATGTCGTGTATGTGTGGTTGATGCTATGTTTGGTTTTTATTATTTGTTTTGAAGAATTATGCAGCCAAAGAGAAACAAAAGGACCACCAGGAACTCACAAAACCCAAACCCTGATGACACGGAAGCTATCATAGCTCAGCGAGTAGCAGACGCAATTGCTGCTTATGTAGCTAACCACGCAAGCACCAATGGTGGGGCGGGAACCAGCAATACAGCTGGAGGAGACGAGAACGCCCACCGTGGATGTTCTTACAAGGAATTCATGAACTGCAAACCCCAGTACTTCAATGGTACAGAGGGAGGTGTCGGACTTCTCCGATGGTTTGAGAAGCTAGAATCTGTATTCCGCATTTGTAACTGTAATGAAGCCAATAAGGTCAAGTATGCTACTTGCACCCTCCAAAACAATTCTCTAACATGGTGGAATGCCTACGCTCAAACTGTAGGGATTGATGCGGCATATTTATTGCCATGGGAGGACCTGAAGCAAATGATGAAGGAGGAATACTGCCCCAGAAATGAGATCCAAAAATTGGAATCCGAATTTTGGAATTTGTCAGTGAAGGGAGATGACATAACTGGTTATACCACCCGTTTCCAGGAGCTATCCCTACTGTGCCCAGGAATGGTAACCCCGGAATACAAAAAAGTTGAAAGGTACATCTGGGGATTACCACCCCAAATTCAGGGAAATGTTACCTCCTCCGAGCCAGCAAACAGCCAGGGAGCCATCCGCATGGCGCATAGCTTGATGGACCAGTTTGTCCGTCGAGGTTCATCTGAAAAGAAATCATCTGATTACAAACGGAAGTGGGAGGATACTTCCGGGAAAAGCTACAATCAACAACCCACCAAGAAGCCTGAAACAACAAAGGCTTACACGGCTGCCCCTGGTAACTATCAGGGAAACAAACCACTTTGCAACCGATGCAAGCTCCATCATACCGGCCAGTGCACTGTGGTCTGCAAAAACTGTAACAAGACGGGCCACCAAACCAAAGATTGTAGGAAAGCTGCCCCTGTAGCTAATGTGAAGGTTCCTAACGTCTGCTTTAAATGCGGAGAACCGGGACACTTCAAAAAGGACTGCCCACAACTAGCAAACCAAAACAACACTGGCAGAGCTCAGGGCAGGGCGTTTGTGATTAGAGCCGGAGAAGAACAACCAGGCCCGAACGTCGTGACGGGTACGTTTCTCCTCAATAATCAATACGCCACTGTTTTATTTGATACTGGTGTTGATAGGAGCTTTGTATCTACAAAATTTAAAACTTTGATCAATAATGCCCCAACTACCTTAGAAGCTAAGTACACAATAGAATTAGCAAACGGGAAGTTGGTAACAACAAATAGTATCATTCGAGGTTGTACCTTAACCTTAGCTGACCACCCATTCAATATCGACCTAATACCTATTCAACTCGGAAGTTTCGACATAGTAATAGGAATGGATTGGCTATCTCTAAATCACGCCGAAATCATATGTAACGAGAAGATTGTCCGTAGTCTCCGCACCGACGGGAAAACTCTCTTGATCAAGGGAGATGGGAGCCGATCAAAGTTAAGCATCATATCCAACTTAAAAACGCTGAAGTACTTACAGAAGGGATGTGACGCCTATTTGGCTTACATGACGGAGACGGAGACGAAGGAGAAACAACTAAACGACGTAACGATTGTTCGAGAATTTCCCGAAGTCTTCCCAGAAGACTTACCCGGACTTCCACCTCCAAGACAAGTCCAATTTCACATCGACTTAGTGCCAGGAGCCGCACCAGTGGCTCGAGCACCATATCGACTCGCTCCATCGGAAATGGAAGAACTATCCAACCAACTCCAAGAGTTACTAGATCGAGGATTCATTCGTCCAAGTTCCTCACCTTGGGGAGCACCAGTTCTTCTTGTCAAAAAGAAGGATGGATCCTTCAGGATGTGTATCGACTACAGAGAACTGAACAAGCTAACCGTTAAGAATCGTTATCCACTTCCAAGGATTGACGATCTTTTCGATCAGCTTCAAGGATCAAGTATCTACTCTAAAATTGACCTACGGTCAGGTTATCATCAACTTAGAGTACGAGAAGAAGATGTTCAGAAAACCGCATTTAGAACTCGCTATGGTCACTACGAATTCCAGGTTATGCCTTTCGGTTTGACCAACGCACCAGCGGTATTCATGGATCTTATGAATCGGGTGTGTAAACCGTACCTGGATAAGTTTGTGATCGTATTCATTGACGACATCTTGATATATTCGAAAAGTAAGAAAGAACATGAAGAGCATTTGAGGTTAATCATTGAATTACTAAAAAAGGAGGAACTGTACGCAAAATTTTCTAAGTGTGAATTTTGGATCGAGAAGGTTCAATTCCTTGGCCACGTTATCGACAGTCAAGGCATCCACGTAGACCCAGCAAAAATTGAATCTATTAAGGATTGGGCTGTCCCTAGAACCGCAACGGAAATACGCCAATTCTTAGGTCTTGCCGGTTATTACCGACGCTTCATCGAAAATTTCTCCAAAATAGCTAAAGCCTTGACGAGGTTGACGCAGAAAACTGAGAAGTTCGTTTGGGGTGAAGAACAAGACTCAGCATTCCAACTATTGAAGCAGAAGCTTTGTAGTGCACCGATTCTATCATTGCCTGAGGGAACAGAAGATTTTGTGGTATATTGCGACGCATCACACAAAGGATTAGGTTGTGTGTTAATGCAAAGGGAAAAGGTTATCGCCTACGCCTCACGACAGCTCAAAACTCACGAAGAAAACTACACAACACATGACTTAGAGTTAGGAGTTGTAGTGTTCGCACTCAAGATCTGGAGACACTATTTATACGGCACTAAGTGCACAGTGTTCACAGATCACAAGAGTCTGCAACACATTCTTGATCAAAAAGAATTGAACATGAGGCAGCGTCGTTGGATCGAACTACTTAGTGATTACGATTGTGACATCCGTTACCATCCTGGAAAAGCCAACGTAGTGGCAGACGCTCTAAGCCGAAAGGAGCGAGCTAAACCATTACGAGTTCGAGCTTTGGTTATGACGATTCAATGGAATCTACCCACACAAATCCGCGATGCTCAAATCGAAGCCCTTAAAGACGAAAACATAAAGAACGAAAACCTGCGAGGTATGGACAAATCATTCAAAACCAAAAGCAATGGAACCAAATGTTTTGAGGACAGAAGTTGGTTACCCCGCTTTGGAGGATTAAGAGAGTTAATCATGAAAGAATCACACAACTCCAAGTACTCCATACATCCCGGATCGGACAAAATGTACCAAGACCTCAAGATGCTGTACTGGTGGCCAAATATGAAATCGGAGATCGCTACTTTTGTGAGCAAATGTTTAACATGCTCAAAAGTAAAGGTTGAATACCAAAAACCTTCTGGATTATCAATACAACCCGAGATACCTCAATGGAAATGGGAAGGAATAGCAATTTACTTCATCACAAAGCTACCCAAAACCCCGGACGGTTACGACACTATCTGGGTAATAGTTGATCGTCTAACAAAGTCCGCGCATTTTCTACCCATCAAAGAGACAGACAAAATGGAAAAATTAACACGGTTATACCTTAAGGAAGTCGTCTCTAGGCATGGGGTTCCTGTTTCGATCATATCTGATACAGATAGTCGTTTCACATCTAGATTCTGGCAATCATTGCAAAAGGCTCTAGGAACGCGTCTGGATATGAGCACTGCATATCACCCACAAACCGAGCCAAAGTGAAAGAACGATCCAAACGTTGGAGGATATGTTAAGAGCATGTGTGATCGATTTTGGAAAGCGATGGGATTTACACTTGCCCTTAGCAGAATTCTCCTACAACAACAGTTATCACACCAGCATCAAGACTGCACCATTTGAGGCACTTTACGGACGAAAGTGCCGATCACCCGTATTTTGGATCGAAGTTGGGGATAGCCAACTTATTGGTCCAGATATTCTTCACGAGACCACAGAAAAGATCGTGAAAATTCAGGAGAGACTCCGAACGGCGCGCAGCCGACAGAAGAGTTACGCAGACCGAAGGCGTAAGCCACTAGAATTCCAAGTTGGAGACAAGGTGATGCTCAAAGTCTCACCATGGAAAGGCACCATTCGCTTCGGAAAGCGAGGAAAACTAAACCCCCGATACATCGGACCCTTCAAAATTCTGGAAAGAATTGGACCGGTAGCTTACCGACTCGACTTACCACAAGTACTAGACGGAGTACATAACACTTTCCACGTCAGTAATCTGAAGAAGTGCTTGTCGGATGAAACTCTAATAATCCCACAAGAGGAACTTAAGATTGACACCAAACTAAACTTCATCGAACAACCCGTCGAAATCATGGATCGTGAGATCAAACAACGTCGACAGAGTCGAATACCTATCGTACATGTTCGATGGAATTCCCGCCGAGGACCTGAATTCACTTGGGAACGAGAGGACCAGATGAAACTCAAGTACCCTCATCTCTTCTCAGACACCCAACCTCCAGAACAAACCAACTAAATTTCGGGACGAAATTTCCATAACAAGGGGAGACTGTGACAACCCGCGAAAATCCAGGTTCACACCGACTAAATTCTTTTAACACTATTACTCAACTTGTATATGTTTTGATTTATTTACGACCGGTAGGTCAACCTATACATAAATGATACTGGTTAACTACGTCAAAAACATATACGGATACCGGGATTAGGTATACAGGATCAATATTCACATAAAATAAACATTTTTACACAATAATTCTAGTCCAATATTTCATGCATAAAATCATGATTTATGCATCAACTTTGCATGTATGGAACTTTGCATGCATATATATATATATATATATCAAATACACAACTTACACAAAAGACCCTAAGCATACAAGGACTTCACTTAGGACCCTAGAGTTTGCAAAAATGACAATTTAAATAATCACCTACAAGTTGTTTGTTTCTTGCTTGACTAGTTAAATGAGTTGGTGGTGTCACATGGGTTTACTCACTTACACACTTGACCATTTCACTATTGAACTCAATAGACCATACCTCCCATGTGCTAGCACTCATGACTCCACTCTCTCCTTTGGCTATAAATACTAGACCCCTTCCATCCATTTCACTTGCTCATTTACCACCAAGTGAAAAACTCTTCTCCCTCCCTCCTTGCTCTTTAAATTTTGGCCAAGAGAAGAACCAAGAAGAAATCACCAACACACATTCCATACATCAAAAACCTAGTTCTAAGATTTGATCATAAGGAAGAAACATCAAGTCTTGCATTCATATACTCTTAGGTATGTCCTAAAAACTCTCTTCATGCAACATATTTACATACTCATTTGTCATAAAACTTATGCATTTCATACAACAACTTAGCATAAACAAAGAAAAGTTAAGTTATTTTGTTAACCGGAAACTAACACCGACTTGTAGACACTTCTTAACCATCTTAAACAAATGTTTTGGATAAACCATTTTAAACAAAAGATACTTCTATGTTTTATGAAGATTTAGACATAAAAATCATAATTTTTGGATATGTTTAAGTATTTTAAAAGTATTTTACGCAACAACATACGTTTCAGCTACATAAACTGTCTACACGGACTGTTTTTGGGAAATCTGGGAAAACGAACACTAAAACATAATAGGAGACCTCGGCTATGTTAAAGTTAACTCAAAAACGAACGTTTCAATATAAGATTCGTTAAAAACGGATAAATATCGAGCAAGATATACCATTTTGAAGTTTGACCTAATTCCTTGACCCCCAAACTGCATACCAGCGGACCTTTTATTAAAACTGGGAAAAATGGTTTTGAATTATGACATGAGACCTGTGGCATTTGAAAGATAAATCAAATGTCTACATTTCCATAAAAAGAACACTAAAAACGGATAAACGACCAAGGAGTTATGATATTTTCAAGTTAGCATGTACTTTGAGAAAACCTTAAAACCTACTGTTAGTATTTCTGTTATAAATATCAGTAGACTTTCAATCTGGTTTCAAGGCCTAAACCATTTGAAAGGTACTTCAAACGCGGTCGTTTCTATATAAGATTCATTAAAATCGGATAAGAAACGGGCGAGATATGCTACTTTAAAGTTGGGTAAAACTTAAAGATACTTGCTGAGTTTTTTATAAACTTTTATAAAAACTAACTTTTAAAACCAACTCGATAATAATAGCGACAACACAATACTAGGGAGCTTTGTATGCAATGATTCCATCTCGATATTTCGTAGTGCCGAGCTTGCTGGATTTACGATTTAAAGTGTCCTAGCTCCGCATGCGATTATAGAATGGTCTTGTATATAATGGCCCGAACGGTGTTAGTTTATTATTATTAAACCCGAACCTTAACCCTACCTTATTCATACATATACATACTTTTTTCATGTGCATTGGACTAGAATATAAAAACCTAAATTCCAAAACTTAATAGGTCAAGGTTAGACCTACCTGGTTCTCGGATTTGAGACTCCTACGTGTTGGCTTACACACACTGCCTCATTACTTTTAGCTGGCTTGCTAAGGTGAGTTTATAGCCCCGCTTTTTACTTGTTTTATACTTGGGGTGAGATACATGCTCTTTTACTTATGGACACAAGTACTTAAAACCTTTACTAGTTTCCTAAGTTACCACTAAGCCAAAGGAAATTCCCCTATCATGAATCGTTAGTTAAGGACTTAAGGGCGATTGTATTGGATAGATCTATTAGGGTTTGACAACCCTCACCCAACGGCTAGACGATGTAACCCACGTCTACCACAACTAACTCGTGGACTCGAGTAGGGTGCTTTACTTTTGAAACTATATATGTTATTTGGCTATAACATAGGAACACTTATGGGGTAAGGAACTTTGTTACGCTTCGATGTCATGAGCTTAGGTGCAACTGTAAGACTTTACTTAAACGGAAATCTTGTGGTCCACTTTATTACTAAACTAAACCTATGAATTCACTAACTTTATGTTGACTTTAGCATGTATGTCTCAGGTGCTTAGTCGAAAGGGATTTCGACGGAGGGATTTTGGGATATGACAGAGTCGCATATTTCAAACTCACGCTTTTGGGAGATTTCCCTTGCATTACTTATTTTCTTTTAAGTTATGTAATGTAAATCTTTGTTTTGTGAACTCTGGAGATAGAAATGGTTAATTTGGTTAATTTAGATATTTGATTATTCTGGGAATAATCATGAAAGTTGAAGAATTGTTAGAATTAAGCTTTGTTTATATGTTATTTGATGATTAATAATATATATAAAGGTTTAGAAGATTGAAAGATTTATTTTTATGAGATTTTGTAAGATTTCATGTTTTAGCTTAAATGGGTGAAAAGATGAATTGTTATGTAGAAATATTTATTATTGTGAGAATGATTTAGAATGAAAGAATTAATGTTAAGAATGATTATTATCATGTTTATGATAGAAAAGATAAGTTAAATGTACTTGAATATGTAATTGGGTGAAATGGTGTTAAGTATGTTATGATAGTTGCCAAACGGGTCATGTGACCCGTTAAGAGGTGGCAAATGGGTAAGAAATGGTTAAAGGGAAGAAAAGATTTCTTGCAATGTGTTGTTTGTGTTTGATGTAAGGTGTTTAAAGAGTTAAAATGCTTATTTGTGCATTAGAGAGTTAAATGGGTCAAAAGACCCAAGGAGTGGCAAGTTGGGTAGAATTTGCCATAAGTGTTAGAAAGTGTTAGAAAGAGTTAGAAATAATTAGAAAGAGTTGTAATGAGGTTAATACATATGTTTATATGTATGTAAGATATATTGAAAGAAAGATTTGTGTTTGGTTGTAAAAACGCAGATTTGGAGAAATCAAGTAAAAGGGAGAGCTTGGTATGTTGTAGCTTAATCCGATTTCGAGGTGAGTATACAAAGCTTATTTAATATATGTTGAATGTTTATATTTGTATGTAAATATATTGGAGAGTTGATTTATATACTAGTTATATATATGGTTGAGTTGTTAGTAGAAATGAGAACTAGAAGTGCCGTAAATTAACATGTAAGTGCAGGAAACGATCAAAAAACGGAAATCACCTCAGCTACTGGTCTAGTTGCGCCGCAACTGGTCACTGTTGCGCCGCAACTGGGACTCAGTAGCCAAGGGTGATTTCCAGAATGTTTAGTTGCGGAGCAACTGTTTTAGTTGCGGAGCAACTAGTGCCTAAATCAGTTTTTAGTAAGTTTTAAGGTAGTTTAAGCATGGGAATGATATCCTAACATATTATCATGTTAGAGAAGAATAGAGAAGACATTTATATGACGTCAAGAAGTAGAATTGACTTTCATTAGTCGGAGAGAAGTAGAGTTAACTATGTACATACCGCGAGGGTATGCATACGACTTTGATAGTCGGGGAGAATTAAGAACCAACTTTATATAGTTGGAAGAAGAGAAAGATGAGACTTTAATTAGTCTTGGAATATTTTGTAATCAATGATAAAGTATATATTGTTGAGCATATAACGAGAATTAAACCGTAGAGGCCTTGTTATGATTCTTAATTATGTTTATGGTTATTAATTAAGTTATGGCGGTTATTTATCTTATGGTTATTTATATTACGATTAAATTATGTTATAAATTGTTATAATGAAAAGAAGTTGACTTTCAATAGTCGAGAAGAAGTAGCATCAACTTTACATACCGCGAGGGTATGTATAAGTGATAGATACGACAATTTGATTTTCAAATAAAGAGATAGAATATAAATGGGTTGATGACCCGAGTTAATAGATTGTTTTTAGAAAGAGATAGAATATAAATGGGTTGATAACCCGAGTTAATAGATTGTTTATAGAAAGAGATAGAATATAAATGGGTTGATGACCCGAGCTAATAGATTGTTTATAGAAAGAGATAGAATATAAATGGGTCGATGACCCGCGTAAATAGATTGTTTATAGAAAGAGATAGAATATAAATGGGTTGATGACCCGAGTTAATAGATTGTTTATAGAAAGAGATAGAATATAAATGGGTTGATGACCCGAGTTAATAGATTGTTTATAGAAAGAAATAGAATATAAATGGGTTGATGACCAGAGTTAATAGAGTGTTTATAGAAAGAGATAGAATATAAATGGGTTGATGACCCGAGTTAATAGAGTGTTTATAGAAAGAGATAGAATATAAATGGGTTGATGACCCGAGTTAATAGATTGTTTATAGAAAGAGATAGAATATAAATGGGTTGATGACCCGAGTTAGAAGATTGTTTATAGAAAGAGATAGAGTATAAATGGGTTAATGACCCGAGTTAGTAGATCGTTTATAGAATTGGGTCGGGAGACCTTTATTGTTGAGAATGTTTAATAAATGTGAATGAGAAGATATGTAGTTAAATGGGTTATGAAGTTAATGAGTTGAACACATGATGTGAACTCATTAGTTATGTGTAGACTTGTGTATAGCAGTATAGAGGTAGTAAATGTTTATTATTGTTGTTAGAATAATATTTTGAGATTTATATATGTTATAATTGATTCTTGATGATTAGAAGAATTTTATGTGTATGAAGTATATTATAAATTGTTATAAGAAAAAGAATGGTTAGATGATTGTCGGAAAAGAAAAGAGGTCGACTTTCATTGTCGAGAAGAAGTAACATTAACTTTACATACCGCGAGGGTATGTATAAGTGATAGATACGACATTTAGTTTTCGGGAATGAGAAGAAGTGATAGATACTACATTTAGTTGTCGGGAAAGAGAAGAAATGATATATACGACATTTAGTTGTCGGGAAAAGAGAAGAAATGATAGATACGACATTTAGTTGTCGGGAATGAGAAGAAGTGATAGATACGACATTTAGTTGTCGGGAATGAGAAGAAGTGATAGATACGACATTTAGTTGACGGGAAAGAGAAGAAGTGATAGATACGACATTTAGTTGTCGGGAAAGAGAAGAAGTGTTAGATACGACAATGTGATTGTCGGGAAGAGAAAAGAAGTAATTGTATAGAATGAAAGAATAGATTTTTAAAGTATTCGTGTTAGATGTGATTAACATAATCGAAAGGTATACTCACTAGCTTAACGCTAATATATCATGTCAATTGTATGTTTTGTAGGTAATCGAGTTTTATGGCAAGGCAAGCTAAAGAAGAAGGGAAGGGGACCGTATTGTGGAGATTAAATGTTAGAAAAATGTTTTTGTAAGAGCTTCCGCTCCAAATTGTAAAATGAGATGTTAATGGACTTTTGTCGTTGACTGATGAGATGAAATAAGTAACACCTTAGAATGATTGATAAATGTTTAAAAAAAAAAATGTGTATTTGGTTCTGGGTGTTACAAGTTGGTATCAGAGCCTTGACTTGTGTGAGTCGAGTATCTGGTCAATACTTGAACCCAAGTTGAGGCTTTGTAATGAAAGATCATTGGGGAAGAAGCTTGCCTTGCGGAGAAGATAAGAGTAAGTAAAGTTTTTGTAAGTGAAGTAAGATTTATTGTTAGAAATTGATCATGCTCTAGTTTAAGATATGCAATGTTAAGTATTGCGTGTACAGGAGTTTGATGTATTTAGAGTTAACGTCTGGCCAACGTTAATGTTGAACATGTTATACAAGAATATATCCGTTATGGTTGATGAATGTTATGTGAATGGCAAGTAAGGTTAGAAAGTATATACTAGAAGTATATACTTGCGTTTATGTTTATATTAGTATATGTTGATAATTATAATTGTGTATATTATAATTTTTATATTTTGTTAGCTGTATATTTTCTTATTAGTAGAATTTGAGAGGGAAGAAGTAGTTGTTATAAAGAAGATGAGATAGAATTTGGATGTTTAGTAATGGTGGCTAATGAAATTAGCCAAGCTTTTAGAAAGGTAATGTCATTTTTATATGAAGAGGATTAGAGAAAATGTGTTAGAAGTTTCTTTACGGAAATGGGTAATATGATTTACATAGAGACGGAATTTTAGTCCACGATTATTTAGACCGTTTAGAAATTTTTTTGTTTTAAGAATTAGAAATTGTTTATTTGTTAGAGTTATTCGAGATAGTATATGATATAGAAATTGATGAAAAGTTGATTTATGTTGAAAACGATAGTTATTTTGACCAAAAAGTGAAGCAACTTTAGAATAAGTAAATCAAGGTAGTTAAAATTCTTTGGAATTATGGAAAAAGATTAGATTTTATTTAGAATCCGGAGAGTGAAAGAAGTAAGTTTTATTTTTGTTTGTACGAAGAATAGATTTCGGGGACGAAATCGTTAGAAGGAGGGAAGATTTGTAACATCCTAGTTTCGGATAAAGAATATTTTATAGATATATGTTATGTTTTAGTCTTTAATAGAAATTAGAAATGGAAAAGGACTAAATTGGTAAGAAAAACAGTTAGTCTTGGTTAGAAAGGAGTTACATTGTTAACTATTGTGGTTAAATAAGTAAACTTAATAAAGCCTTGAAAGATGAGGGACCAAAGTGTAATTGTGGAAAATAGATATGAGATGAATTAGAGGTGAATTTCCAGAAGTATCTAGGTGTTTGTGTGTATGTCGGTTGAAAGATGAAATCAAAGAAGAAGAAGATATCAAATTGAAGCTTATTAATAGTGAATTTATTCAATTAAAGTGAAGATTAAAGGTTTAAGAACCTTAGTTTGGTTCTAATGGAAGAAAAAGAAGGTATGATCATATGCTTTAAGTTAATTGATTAAATTGAGTTTGTATTATGTGTTATAACATCATTTAGATGTTTAATTTGAAGATAGAAATGGTTAATTTGGTTAATTTAGATATTTGATTATTTTGGGAATAATCATGAAAGTTGAAGAATTGTTAGAATTAAGCTTTGTTTATATGTTATTTGAGGATTAATAATATATATAAAGGTTTAGAAGATTGAAAGATTTATTTATATGAGATTTTGTAAGATTTCATGTTTTAGCTTAAATGGGTGAAAAGATGAATTGTTATGTAGAAATATTTATTATTGTGAGAATGATTTAGAATGAACGAATTAATGTTAAGAATGATTATTATCAAGTTTATGATAGAAAAGATAAGTTAAATGTACTTGAATATGTAATTGGGTGAAATGGTGTTAAGTATGTTATGATAGTTGCCAAACGGGTCATGTGACCCGTTAAGAGGTGGCAAATGGGTAAGAAATGGTTAAAGGGAAGAAAAGATTTCTTGCAATGTGTTGTTTGTGTTTGATGTAAGGTGTTTAAAGAGTTAAAATGCTTATTTGTGCATTAGAGAGTTAAATGGGTCAAAAGACCCAAGGAGTGGCAAGTTGGGTAGAATTTGCCATAAGTGTTAGAAAGTGTTAGAAAGAGTTAGAAATAATTAGAAAGAGTTGTAATGAGGTTAATACATATGTTTATATGTATGTAAGATATATTGAAAGAAAGATTTGTGTTTGGTTGTAAAAACGCAGATTTGGAGAAATCAAGTAAAAGGGAGAGCTTGGTATGTTGTAGCTTAATCCGATTTCGAGGTGAGTATACAAAGCTTATTTAATATATGTTGAATGTTTATATTTGTATGTAAATATATTGGAGAGTTGATTTATATACTAGTTATATATATGGTTGAGTTGTTAGTAGAAATGAGAACTAGAAGTGCCGTAAATTAACATGTAAGTGCAGGAAACGATCAAAAAACGGAAATCACCTCAGCTACTGGTCTAGTTGCGCCGCAACTGGTCACTGTTGCGCCGCAACTGGGACTCAGTAGCCAAGGGTGATTTCCAGAATGTTTAGTTGCGGAGCAACTGTTTTAGTTGCGGAGCAACTAGTGCCTAAATCAGTTTTTAGTAAGTTTTAAGGTAGTTTAAGCATGGGAATGATATCCTAACATATTATCATGTTAGAGAAGAATAGAGAAGACATTTATATGACGTCAAGAAGTAGAATTGACTTTCATTAGTCGGAGAGAAGTAGAGTTAACTATGTACATACCGCGAGGGTATGCATACGACTTTGATAGTCGGGGAGAATTAAGAACCAACTTTATATAGTTGGAAGAAGAGAAAGATGAGACTTTAATTAGTCTTGGAATATTTTGTAATCAATGATAAAGTATATATTGTTGAGCATATAACGAGAATTAAACCGTAGAGGCCTTGTTATGATTCTTAATTATGTTTATGGTTATTAATTAAGTTATGGCGGTTATTTATCTTATGGTTATTTATATTACGATTAAATTATGTTATAAATTGTTATAATGAAAAGAAGTTGACTTTCAATAGTCGAGAAGAAGTAGCATCAACTTTACATACCGCGAGGGTATGTATAAGTGATAGATACGACAATTTGATTTTCAAATAAAGAGATAGAATATAAATGGGTTGATGACCCGAGTTAATAGATTGTTTTTAGAAAGAGATAGAATATAAATGGGTTGATGACCCGAGTTAATAGATTGTTTATAGAAAGAGATAGAATATAAATGGGTTGATGACCCGAGCTAATAGATTGTTTATAGAAAGAGATAGAATATAAATGGGTCGATGACCCGCGTAAATAGATTGTTTATAGAAAGAGATAGAATATAAATGGGTTGATGACCCGAGTTAATAGATTGTTTATAGAAAGAGATAGAATATAAATGGGTTGATGACCCGAGTTAGTAGATTGTTTATAGAAAGAGATAGAGTATAAATGGGTTAATGACCCGAGTTAGTAGATCGTTTATAGAATTGGGTCGGGAGACCTTTATTGTTGAGAATGTTTAATAAATGTGAATGAGAAGATATGTAGTTAAATGGGTTATGAAGTTAATGAGTTGAACACATGATGTGAACTCATTAGTTATGTGTAGACTTGTGTATAGCAGTATAGAGGTAGTAAATGTTTATTATTGTTGTTAGAATAATATTTTGAGATATATATATATGTTATAATTGATTCTTGATGATTAGAAGAATTTTATGTGTATGAAGTATATTATAAATTGTTATAAGAAAAAGAATGGTTAGATGATTGTCGGAAAAGAAAAGAGGTCGACTTTCATTGTCGAGAAGAAGTAGCATTAACTTTACATACCGCGAGGGTATGTATAAGTGATAGATACGACATTTAGTTGTCGGGAATGAGAAGAAGTGATAGATACGACATTTAGTTGTCGGGAAAGAGAAGAAATGATAGATACGACATTTAGTTGTCGGGAAAAGAGAAGAAATGATAGATACGACATTTAGTTGTCGGGAATGAGAAGAAGTGATAGATACGACATTTAGTTGTCGGGAAAGAGAAGAAATGATAGATACGACATTTAGTTGTCGGGAAAAAGAAGAAGTGATAGATACGACATTTAGTTGTCGGGAAAGAGAAGAAGTGTTAGATACGACAATGTGATTGTCGGGAAGAGAAAAAAAGTAATTGTATAGAATGAAAGAATAGATTTTTAAAGTAGTCGTGTTAGATGTGATTAACATAATCGAAAGGTATATTCACTAGCTTAACGCTAATATATTATGTTAATTGTATGTTTTGTAGGTAATCGAGTTTTATGGCAAGGCAAGCTAAAGAAGAAGGGAAGGGGACCGTATTGTGGAGATCAAATGTTAGAAAAATGTTTTTGTAAGAGCTTCCGCTCCAAATTGTAAAATGAGATGTTAATGGACTTTTGTCGTTGACTAATGAGATGAAATAAGTAACACCTTAGAATGATTGATAAATGTTTTTAAAAAAAAAAAGTGTGTATTTGGTTCTGGGTGTTACACTTTCAACGTAAGTTTTGGTTTCATACATGACATGCACGTATTTCATAATATGTCACGTTTTCAAACATATTTGAGGTACAATATCCGTGAAGTCCCACAATGGGCCGACATGGCCATCGAAATACGAATAAATAAATTTTGACACCACATAAATCGTTATACATAACATTTATTACATAGGTTTTAAAGAAAAACTCAATTATTATTATTATTATTTTACGGGAAACACAAATTAAGTTATATAATAATTCGGTTCAAAATGATCTAAAGTACACGGTCCAGGCAAACAAAAACATTATTTACCATTATCCAAACATAGTCAAATAGATTTAATGCATCACCATAAATTAATGCACTATTTGACCCCAATGAGTTTAATGACGTTATGGGTCGAAATAGAATATTATTACATTTAACATATATATTAAAAGATGAATGAAAATGTATTAGGAAGCGTAACTCTTTTAATTATGCAAAATAATGAACCAGAAAAGTTTTCGTAAAAATTTTTATATGGCCAAAAGGGACAAGCTATAAACTTTTACTAAATAAATCTTTTTAGAGCCTAAATTTAAATATTATACTTCAACTCTTTTGTCGATGTTATATCGTGCGAGTTTTATAGTAGTTATGGTTATAATATAAGTAAATAGGAATGATTTGTCTACCCTTTCTCATTAAAAAAGCATAAAAATACATGTAATGTACATAAATGGGCTAGACAACAATAGTAATACTAAATACAATTAATATAATATAGTATATCATGGAGTAGGAGACTTCGAAAGGCTCAAACTGAAATGAAAATCTGAGAAAAAATAAATGTAAGTATGAAACGTACCCTTTCTCATTAAACAATAAGCAAAAACCCACACCACCGACATAAGAATCACTTCCGATTCATGTACACGACTAGTTATCGACTCACAACATTTAACGATTCGAACCAATGCATACAAATAAAAGTATGAAATGTATAAACCTCTAATGCTATAGGGCTCATACAACAAGAAATAAAAAAATAGAGGGACTTATAATGACTACACATCATAAATTTTCCCAAAACCAATAAATCAAACCAAAACACCTCCGAGCACCGCCGTACCGGAGCAGCCATGGACGGCGAAACTGAACACAACACTAATAAAAAAGTACTCGAAAAAGTCGGAAACGTCGTCGTTTCGATCAATCAAGCTAAAAACGTCGATCAAGTTATTTGCGCTCTTCATTCACTCGCAGGCCATCTTTTTCCTCTCGATTCCCGCGCATTTTTAGGTCATTTTTGATAATTTTAAATTAATTTAATTTAATTTAATTATTATGTTATATAATATGTGTTAATGTTAATTAGTAATTGATAGAAAATAATTTTATGAAATTTTGTAGGTAGCATCGATAAAGAGTATAGACATGAGGTTTGTAATCTGTTCGTTTCGAGTTCGTGTTAGTATTTCGTAGTTATTGCTTCTCCGGTTTCCTAACACACTTGTTTATAAAGCTCGTTTATGTAACTGATACTGATTATATATGTTTTGTGTGTGTGAGTTGAAATGTACTACCTTTGATTGTCGAAATTTGGAGCGGATTTACGAATTGATTATAAATTTAAAAATAGATTGTTTGGTGAGGAGATAGTTAGTTTTTTCTATCGTTATGGTTTACTCTTATTTGAATACATTATAGGTTATTGGAGCAGAAGTTCCTTCGGTACACGAAAGAAATAACTGGTGGCAGGTGTTTTATCGAAGTACTGCATTTCCGACACTGGCTAGAGTGTTGTTGCTCGGTAATTACTACTAAATTGCATATCTCTTAAATCTTTGAAGAAAAGATTTGAAGTAATAATAGTTTGTATTGAGGATGTAAAATCTTTTTAAGTTGTTAATAGTAGGTGCTTTAATATGCAGATGTTGCTTTGAATTGGCTAACTTGTTTCCCTATTTCTGCAAAGAAACATTTGTATGACGTGTTCTTTTTAAGCGGAAGTGTTTCTGAGGTTGTACAAACTTTAGTTCCTTATTTACAACATCACTCAAATGGACGACTTGATACAAGCATCTGCTCAAATATTGAAAGGTATTACCAATGTTTGAATTTTTTCGTTGTTATAAGCTTAGAGAAATAAAAAAAGCTGGTGTTTGGGATTCCAAATTGGAACTACTTATATACTGTATAATGTGTTTCTTATGTCTTTCTGATAACATAATAAGAGTAGTGATGTCATATTTTGTCTTTAGGAGTTAGATATATAAATCTAACCTCCGTATTTATGACAGATTACTTGCACTGTGCTTGCTTGAAAATGATGGGGTGCTTCAGTTGGTTAGAGAATTTTCTCACCAATCCGAAGATATGAATTTTGAGCAGCACAAGTCTGCAATCTCTAGAGTGGCTCAACTTATTACATCTGTCCCCGACAAAGCACGTTTGGGAGCTTCCACCTTACTTTCATCACAGTATCCTTCATAGTTCACACTTATTAGCATCAACGAAGATGAAAGATGATTAATTTATTGCATTTTTAATTTCTTTTTATCTCAAACATGTTGGGTTGTGTTTATCTTGACGGCGATTTGTCAGCTTATACGTTAAAAGGATTGCAGTTCAACTAATTCAGGGAGCAGAAGAATGCGACAAGAAGTATTATAATGAATCATCTAACTCCGGTATAAGTGATTTGGATGGTTCTATACTGTTTATTGGGGATACTTTTGCTCGTATTTGTAGGCGAGGGTCTGCAGGTACTTTATGATATCATAAATAGGCCTTAATACAACTTTTCTAATTCATACCGATTCTTATTTCATAGATAAGTATTGTTCTAGAAATCGTTGACGCAACACCATATATAAGTATTTTTTTTTTTTGAAACATTTCAAGTAATGATATCACTATGTAAATTACAAATATTGTATGTGTGGCAACTGAAACATATCATATATGCAGATGTGTTGTTAAGTGAAGTGATCCCACGGGTTATAAATCAAGTTCGAGGCCTCTTGCAGCAGGGGAGTGATTTAACCGTTTCTGAGGCCTTTAAATCAAAGCTTGGCTTGCAGTTTTGGTCAAAAATAATGGAAGCAATTAAAGATACATATGCTGTAGAAAGAATATCCGAGCAGCTTTTGCAAAAGCTAGCAACTCAAAACATAAATGACGTTGAAGGGTACTGGATTCTTTGGTTGTTGTTCCACAATATTTTTGAGCTCCAAACATCTATCAGGTATGATATTTTATATTCCCAGTAATTTATAAGTCACACAATTGCATGAGATTTGGGATTAGAAGTGGCAAAAAGGACGCTTCGGGGATATTAGGTAACGTGTCAAAACATGTAGGTTTATGTGCTGGTCAAAATGAGTCGGCCCGACCTGTCAACGCTTATTTGTCCGGCTTTCAAATTGTTTGTAAATAATGTATGTATTAAGTATGATAGAGAACTATATTATCAAAATAATACCGTAATTTTATCTAAATAAAATGGTTTAGGATGTCCTAACCTCTAAGCATCTTGATATACATTAGACGACTTTTGGTCTGTAGAACGTTCGGCAATTTTCATTTTTAGCGAACTTTCCGTATTTTGCCTGTTTGACTAAACTCGAGTTGACTTGTTTCCATAGAATCAGGTGGAATAAACATTTCCAAGATTGTCATGATAATGGGGATCTTGTTGAGTTATTTAGCGAAGTATGTAGATATTATTGGTCTTATCTGGCAAGATAATGTAATAGATATAATTACAGGTCTATGTTTACAGAAAGATTTTTACTCTGGAAAGTGTTCCCAGTATGTTGTCTGAGATGGATCCTTCAGTTTTCGGTTCTTCAATGTCCCCCTGATATGACATTCAAGGTTAATAGTCAACATCATTGCAATCTGTTGGATACCGTTAGGCGTCTTCTTGCAGTGTGGTCCAAGCGAGAGTTTGTACAGTCAGCACCAGTAGAACAACAAGCTTGTATCTCTTTTTATATCGTTATTATATATTAATTATTATTGTTTAACATGTTTGTCTTGTTATTTTTTAGTTGTATGCTCTTTTTACACTTACACTCCCCTTCTATTTTGGTGTGATTTCCTTAATATGAGATACAGATCTAACTGCAGCAGTTGGACTTACATTAGAAAAACTGAAAAAGGAAGATTTAGATGCAACTAAGGATGCAATGCATTTGATTCTTCAAGGGGTTAGCTGTATATCTCGTTCCTTCTACTTAAATGTGGCTCTTTCTCGACCCTTTACTTATGAATGGATCGATTCCTGTTATTTTTAACAGGTCGAACGGGTAAAATAAAAATTAACTTAAAATGAAACTTGTCAATGGGTCGAAAGTCGCCCAAATTTTTCTCTTTTATTCAATAAATTTTCTATCATTTAACAGAATTTTTGTAATTATATTTGGCACAATAGTTATTTATCAAAAGTTCACAATATTTTGGAGAAAAGCTGTTACTGGTCAACCGACCCCGTTTCAACCTGTCCAAGAATGTGCTCTTTTAACCTGTTACTCAAACTGCCCACTATGCGATCTATGCTTGATAATACTGGACGGACGATCTTTTAATTTATTCTATTTTCTTTTTAATGATGTTAGGTAGGCTTGAGAGCCCGTCTCATTTAGTTCGTAAGATGGCTAACAGTGTTGCGCTAGTCTTTTCAAAAGTGATAGACCCGAGTAATCCACTGTATCTTGATGATAATTGCAAAGATGAGACTATAGACTGGGATTTCACATCAACCAATACTAAAGAAACAGATATAAACCAAGATACGAGTCATAATGTATTGGTCCCAAAGAAGGAGTATAAAGACATGAAGAATAATAAGAAGCATAAGGAACTGATGGAATTAACCTTGGTTGACCCAGATGAGGTTATTGATCCTGCAACATTAAATAATGAAGATACCTCTGATGGAGACAACAACAGTGACGATGATGATGATGAGATTTCTGAAACCTCGAGTGAATCTTCTCTACAACCTTATGATTTGTCTGATGATGATACTGACTTGAAAAAGAACTTTGCACAACTGATTGATGTTGTAGCAGCACTAAGGAAGTCTGATGATGCTGATGGTGTAAGTCGTTTTTGTTTTCTTCGAGTGTGTTTGGATGTTTGTTTTTAAAAGTGATTGGGTTCAAAACGCAAATCCAAACACCCCCTTGTTGTCTCACATTGTTTTTGCAGGTTGAAAGAGCTCTTGATGTTGCTGAAAAGCTTATTCGAGCAGCTCCAGATGAACTTTCATTTATAGCAAGTGATCTAGTCAGAACGCTTGTCCAAGTCCGTTGCTCAGATTCAACTTTAGAAGGTGAAGAAGATTCCGCTGAAGAAAAGAGACAAAAAGCACTCATTGCTCTAATCGTTAATTGTCCATTAGTTAGTCTAGATCCAATAAATAAACTATTATATTCACCAAACGTAGACACCAGCCAGCGAATCATGATTCTGGATGTCATGACTGATGCAGCACTCGAGCTGGCTCAAGCAAAAACCATTAGACAAAAACATGTTTCAAAAACCCAAATATCGACCACTGCAGAATCCCAACCGTGGTTTTTACCAAGTAGCGTAGGTCCTGCTGGTGCAACTATGTGGAAAGAGATTTCAAACGAGTCTCCTTTAAGCTTGACTAACTCTTATGAACGAGAGTTACCTAACAAACCAGGTTTGGTCAAACGAGGAAAGTCAAAGCGGTGGAGTGTTAAGTCGATGAACGTAGTAGAAAATAATCAGGTAGAATGGTCTCGGAACAAGTTCCCTCCATTTGCAGCTGCTTTTATGCTTCCAGCAATGCAGGGATTTGACAAAAAAAGTCATGGGGTTGACTTTCTTGGAAGGGATTTTATTGTACTTGGAAAACTTATACACATGCTCGGAAATTGTATGAAATGTTCTGCTATGCATCCTGAAGCATCTGTTTTGGCACTCCCGTTACTGGATATGCTGAGTTCCAGGTATTAGAAATGGCATCTTGCATAAGTTGAATGTTAAATGTTTACATAGTGCTTCTTTTTTCGATGGGGCGTAGCTAGAGGTAGCAATTTTGAACCATTTACTTATGGACGGGTTGATTCGGGTATGTTTTATCTCTTTAGGGTCAAACCGGTAAAATTAAAACAAAACTTAGCTAAAATAGAAAAGGTGGAAAGTCGCCAAAAGTGTATTTCTATTAGTACTCCTAAATCAATCTGATAAAGAAAGTTAAATTACTAATGATGTAATATAATATATGTAATCATATTTGACTCACTAATTACTTCTAAAGAGATTAAGTTTTTGGACAAAAGTGTCCGGGTCAATCCTACCTGGTTTGACCCGTTACCCAATCCACCCGTTTTGCCACCTCCAGTTCTCTAGATCTAGCTGCCACCCCTATGGGAGATCCTGAAGCTGGATATTATATAATTTTTTTTTTTTATTAATGGCTTTTATTGCAGGGAAATAAGCCATCATGCAGAAGCATATGTTCGTAAATCTGTCCTTTTTGCCGCATCATGCATATTGCTGGCTCTTAATCCTACTTATGTAGCATCTGCACTAGTTGAAGGAAGTAGTGAAATTTCTAGAGGCCTCGAGTGGGTTCGCACATGGGCTCTCTCTGTAGCTGAATCAGATACCGATAAGGAATGCTACATGGTAAGAGCAGAAAATGAGCTTAGTTGTTAAATCATGTGAAAGAAAATGTTTCGTTCTAAGTGCACATATGAGCGGGTTGGTAAATGCTTACTTTTTTGGTACATGTCGAAACGAATCAGTTTGGATTGGGTTGACCCACTCACATCTTTTTATTCATCTTAAATGTCTTTTATAAATATTTGATATTATTATGAATACGGTAACTTTCTCTTACACCCGTTTTCTTATTAGCTAATTATATTTGTCCCGACTCATTTAAGATGAAGCACAACCCACATCAACCAATTCCTAAGTAAATGGATCGGAATTACTAGATACCATATTTTGGATTGCGTTCTTGCTTCTAAGGACATAAATTATTGCAATTTTGGTCTTTCGAGAACCACTGGCTAAAAGTGGGACCCATAAAATCAAAAAATTAAACAGTAATAACGATTGGAGTTCTTGGTCTGATGGTATGCCTGATGCTATTGTTCTGATTCAACAGACAATATAGCTTTTTCAGTGATGGTTTCAGTTTTATGTAAATCGCTTATGGTGATATTATTGTCAGATGGCAATGGCGTGTCTTCAACTCCATTCCGAAATGGCACTCCAAACATCCCGAGCATTGGAGTCATCTGAGAGTGTAGTCCAGTCAAGAGGCATAATTCTTCCATCAAATATACTGAAAGGGAAAATCAATATCTCGATTTAATATCAGAAAATTCGGAATCAGTGGAGTATAATACCTGGTATGTTTTTTCTTCATACTTCAGTCATATTTCATGTGTGAAATCAGTCTCTTAGATAGCAATGAGACTCGGTTCGTTGGCATTTTTATACAGATATATCTGTGAAACACTTCTCGTGTAATTTTGTTATCTACATGTATTTTAGGTGTGAAACTTGCTGCTACCATTGTACATATGAAGGTTAGTACAGCGTACAGGTAACCCATCTGAAAGGGGATGCAACGTTTTTGAAAAATGTTTGTTTCTCATTTTAGTTTACCGTTTCAAGAGATGTAAAATAGCAGATTGTTAATTTATTTAGGTCAATGGATGTGCCCTTGCGCAAGTCATACCATATCCAGTTATTCTCATCGCAGTCTGTGTGATTAGCTCAACGGTTGCCTTTATTTGCAGCAGATTGTTAAATTCTTAAATTCTGGATTGGCGATTTTAACAAATTTACATATGAAGAGGCCAATTTGTTTGTGTTTTATATCTGAAAATTATAATAAAATAATAGCATAAAAGTAAATGGGTCAAATGGGTTGAACGGGGAAAAATTAAACAACTGTTATTTCGATACGTTAACATTTTGGGACTTAAATTTTGATTACCCTATAAATTGTGTGATATTTGGCAGAAAAAGGTATATAATACTGTTTCCCTACCTAGCCTGTCATGTTTAAAACAGGCTGTTAACCAACTCGCCCGACTTTTGCTCCCTCTAGTTTCGATAGAGTTTAATTTACTTTGGAGGTTTAGATTGCGTTTAGAGAAATTGCTGGCAACTAAGTATGCAAATGGGTGTAATCGGTCTTCAACAATTGTCGTTGAGATACGATTAGCTTCTTATTAAAATACCGAGCTTGATTATGACATGACTTCCCAACTGATCTTCATGTCATATATATAAAGAGAACATAAGATGCTCTATAAATACATATTAGAAAATTAAACCCCATGTTATGTTTAAATAAACAACCAAATAAACATGTCTTTTGTATCCAAATGCTTTAATAGTTCTGTTTTTAGTAGTAACTGTGTTTAGATGAATCCAATTATAAAATTATGCTAATAGAGTAAAGGGTTTCCCCGTCAAAATACTTTTGCAAAAATCGTCACTAAGAGGCAAACTTTCTTTTAGAAAAAAACGTCTCTCGTCTTTATGATCATTTTAAAAAGCATGTCTCAACTGCAATCCCAAACACCCCTCAAACAAGCTCGTTTTAAAAAGCATGTCTCAACCTGTTTTTCTTAAGAATGTCATAAGAGACGATACTAGAAAGATTTCTTACATAGATGATTTGTGCAAAAACTAACTACAAAACCGACGTATTTGCGATTTACATTAGAGGAAATCAACAAAAGTGTAAACTTTAGAAATTAAAACTTTTTTTGTAAATTTAAAAAAGTGAACTAAAGTAGCCATTGCAGCAGAGAACCAGCAACCATGGCAGCTTCTTCTTCTTCAACATCTCTCTTAACCTCTCTCTCTTCACTTTCTCTCTCTTCATCACCATCACCGTCACCGTCACCGTCACCGTCACCGTCACCCGCCGTTACTCTCTCCGTCACCGACGTCACCTCTTCCGTTACCTCAACCCTAACGATCAAACAAACACAACTAACTCCAGTAATCCACGAAAAAACCACTCCTAATATTCATTCCGTTCTGTTTCCTTCGTTCGCGTATTCGAACACGTTGTTCTTCAAAAGGCCGTATAATGTGCAAGTGATTGTGAATCCTGATGAGAGTGAAGAGAGTTTGATCGGTCGGTTTCGTCGTGAGGTGTTTCGAGCAAATGTTATACAGGAGTGTAAGCGAAGAAGGTTTTTCGAGACGAATCAAGAGATGAGGAAACGGAAAGTAAAAGATGCTGCTAGAAGGAGAGCTAGGAGGTGATGAATTGTTTTGTTTTTTGAAATCATGAATTTATGTTTTCATTCATAGGATTGAATCGTATAGAAATGTTAGGATTTATAATTGCACATAGGATAGTTGCAGGAAACAAAAGATACAGCGCGATTTCAGACTGATTATCGACTTTCATTTTATGAACTAGAATTAAAAAATTGTGTAATCAGTTGATTGAAGCAACATATCTAAACATATCTGCTGCTAGGATTTCACATAATTATCATGGATATAGGAGAAAAATAAGACGCGTTTTGTAACTGTCTAAACCCGAAAGAAATCACAGAGTAATTGTGATTCGGTTTCAGATGAGATTCCGGAATATTATTCTAATTTGGTAAACAAATTAGCCAGTTTGACTGTAAAAGTTAAAGCCTATTATCAGTTTTTGATTCGTTGTATGTAAAATTGTATATTGCCTTTTGATAGAGCTTGTGTTTGCACTTGTTTGTTTTGAGAGCTCGGTAGATATCTTTATGAAGGTCTGTTGTCTAAAATGGGAGTGGTGGATCTCTAGGACTGGCTTTAAGCAATTTAATATCGCTTGCAAATACTATGATTTATTTTTTTATTTTTTTGATGTCTCGTGAAACTATGATTCTTTTGTAGGTTGTCTATTATAATTATTACAGATAAACTGATGGTATATATTCGGGTTTTCCATATTCCTTATTTTGATGACAAATTTTTTAAACAAGCCTTTTCATATTCCATCTGCAATATATATATGTTTTGATTTATCTGTGCAGGCGTACACGACCACCAATTACTAAAGTGGAGCTAGTCCCAAAACGGAAGGTGGCTGATGAGGAGCAGGACAACTGGGGCCTGATTGATGTTGATGTCCCCTATTGTTGATGAGAGCTACTAAGTATTAACCACTCTTTTGCCGATTTAGCTAGGGTTTGTTCTTGCACCCTGAACTCTGATTTACTGATCTGCTCATCGTTTTGCATGTGATGTACATTTTGACTACTAATGATAGGATATGGGTTTTGAAATGCATTTTTACGAGTAATTTATATGGTAATCTTGTTACAACGAATATATATATATTTGTGCATCTCTAGTTAATCAAGCATTGATCATGTACTTGCATTGATCCTGATATTTCCGGTCTATCTGAGCGATCAAAATTTAGTTTAATAGCATTTAGTTTCAACCTGTTAGTGATGTTATGCTGTTCATCTGTTGAAGAGCTCATCGCTATCACTTTAAAATAATTGATGCCATCTTGGTTATTAGTGAACCAAAAAAGTAAATTAGTTTGGAATTTGTAACAGAACACATCGTGTATTATCTCTATGAAATATGTTAGCTTGGAGTCAAAAATTATACAGTACCAAATTTTACCAGCTATGTATATATCTGTTAAAGTCTGCAGTATGGCATTATTTTTTCGGTGACATCAAAAGACTTGCACAGAACATTACGGATGTATAAAAAAACACTTGATATAAGAAACAAAGATCCATTTGACATAAACAATTTATCGATCAATTACCCAAATATTATGGAAAAGCTCGAGACCTTTGCCCTTTGGTTTAAACTACAGAACTCCCAACCACATTTTAAAACTAACCTAGTTAAAGAAATCAACTTGTTGCAGAACCAACAAATGCTTGAAGCTTAGCATGTTGTTCAAACTTTTGTGTGTTATCTTTATTCATCACAACCCTAATGAGTAGTTCATAATTTTATATACACGGCTATACACGGCTAGTTGTTGCTAGGATTTTATAATATTCTCGTGAATTATGATGATGAATGATATCAAAGTAGTCGTCTCTTATTTCAATTACAGTCTGCTGCAACAACAATACAACACACAATATAATATATTTGGAAACGACGTTTCAATGGTTTACATTTTAATATAAAGTGCACAAAATAAGCAGTCTTCTGTTCACGACCATGCCTGTCTCATCTAGAGACGAATAGATGGGCGGGTCAGCTGCGTTTGGTAACGGTTCGACCCAACAAATGCTTGAAGTTCAGCGTTCTGCTCAAACTTTAGCATATTAACTTTATTCATCACGATCCATGCTTCAATTCCATCATCCAATTTTGAATCTTTTAAAACTGCAACATTTTCGTCATCTAAATTTGCCATATTAAGCCAAACTGGCTTTCCCCACCCAAAATCACTTTCGTCACATAAATCTACACGTACTGCTGAATTTTAACACCCTTGCACCGTCTTGAATCATAAACTTTCTTATTTCTCTGAAGTTCTGTTTCGCTATCTCAGCCTCTTTTTCGCTTGTTAGAGTCTTCAAATACTCACTATCAATCTTCTTAACCGAATCCCTTAACTCCAACACAAGACTAGCTATATTTCCGGTTTGATCATGAGCTATTGCAGTAGCCAATTGAAAAAGATTTCCAAATTGTCGATCATGTAAGACAGGTACCATCTTATTCCTGAGGTTTACCATATTGAAAGCTACCGAGGCTTTACAATCACCTAGAGCGGCTGTTGCACACTTCCAAATCAAAGCGGTCAATACGTCAACCCTGGTAGGGTCCACCACGGTGCTACTGTTATCAACCACTTCATGTTTCAGCTTGTTTATGGTGGAGGAACTGAACACGAACCTCTTTGTTACGAGATTCTTTACCATGTCACGAATAGCAGGATTCTTTGGGTTTCTAGCGTATTCCTGTGACTCTATTGGAGGGAATAGAACTGCTGAGTCAAGAATTGGACCTATCAATGAAGTCTCTGATCCTTTCGCCGTCCTAAACCAGTGACTCACAAAACACGAATAACTACAAGCATCCATTATTTTATGAGAAATAGATACACCAACTGCATGCCACCACAATCAAACAAGTTAACTTGGATGGTTAACTGTTCTTCAACATATGATGAGTCCACCAACGCAAGTTGATCAAGTTCTTTGATTATCGGACTCTTTATGATATCTGGAAGATTAGAGTCAACTCGGGCTACCAAGAACGGAACCCCTTGATCGAAACAGTCAATGGTGTTAGGATTATTGGACAATCTTCCAGCCAAAGGGTAGAAATGAGTCAAGGTTCTAGAGAGTGCGGTTTTGAGTTTAATAATCATTTCGGATGGTGTCGTGTGGGTAGATATCAATTTAGATTCATCATATGAATAATAAAGAACGAATGAGACGTAATACGGAGGAATTAGCTGATCAATACAAGAGAGTTTCTAGGTTCTGAGGTCAAAAGGGGTCGGAGAAGACGGTGCAATAAGCTCCTTTGACAGTACCGTAACCTTCATACCAGCAATTTCTCGAGAGAATATGGTGAACTGATAGCAAGAGTGTGATCAAATGAGAGTGAGTTGAGTGGTAAAACGTTTACATTTTATGCATTTTTATAAAAGGTAAGTTGAAAATATTTAAGGATATAATGGGGAAGTTATTACAATTTAACTATCAATATTTAAAAACGACACAATAGTTTTTGGGATAAATATAAATAGAAATGTAGACCGTTTATGGAAACGGAGGAAGTATTTAATTTGTCCCTTTTTAATTACATGTTATTTTTCGAAACCTTGTGATCTTGAATCCTGATAAACTTGAAGACAGTAGAACTATCCAAAGGTTTTCAAAGCGAACACTATACAAGTAATGTAAGCGTCAAGATTGTTTCGTTTCTAGTTATTGAATTTTATATGTTGAGAGGTTATATATTGAATTGTTTTGACATTGTTTGGCCTCAGATCATGATATTTTTTCAATGGCTTTTGCTATCGGTTATTCCCGCTGCAAAGCGCGGTCAAATAAAACCTCGTTAAATATAAGTTTGGAAAGTGCAACTTTTGAAATAAAAACGACGAAGATAAATAAAGATCCATTGTTCATCACACTTTTGAAACATGCACTTCTGTTGACAGTTCAGTAAAATATTTAATAAATTATCACATAATACCCAAATGTGGGATTGGAACTCAAGACCTATGTTCGAATCGAAGTTTCTTATTAGCTAGCAATATTAGCAGTTTATCGTAATCGAAGTTTCTTATATTTCGCGAGTTCCCTCGGGGTTGTTGAAGGTCGAAATTCCAACAACAATCTCGTTCCGATTAGCTAGCTATATTAGTTTATTAGAACTTTGTTACGAAAACGGATCTTCTTATTAGCTAGCTATATTAGCCGTTTATTAGAACTTTGTTACGAAAATGGAGACTGGATTTTTGTTAGTCATTGTTAACAAACAGAGAATAAAAATGATACGAGGATGAATAAATTTATATAAAATGAAGTATATTACAACGAAATAAAATACAAACGATACGTGATAAAAAAAACAATACATAAGAAATAGCGAATATGTGTGAATCATATGACAAAGCTAAGGATCGACTGGTCAAATATCATACGATGCAACCTGTGTTTTTAATATGTTTTGAAGAGGAACTACTTGGAAGGTGGTGGAGCGAAGAAAGGAATAGTGGGAATAGATGTCGGAAGGTTTGGGATTGTAGTAGGCATAGAAGGCAATGGAGGCATGGAGAACTTAGGCATGTTAGGGATTGTAGGTAAGGTTGGTAATGTCGGGATGGTGGGCATTTGTGGCATAGTTGGTATTTGAGGTTGTGGCATACTCGGGATATTGGGCATTTGGGGTTGCGGAAGGTTTGGAATAGTGGGTATTTGTGGTTGCGGCATGGTTGGATTTGTTTGCAATAAGTTGCGAGAAGCGTAACACATCTCATTACTTGTGATCGAGACTAACGCAAAGACGAAAATGCAAATGTAACTAGTGGAAACCATGTTTGGGAATGTTGGGATCGTTTGTAAATAAAGTGTTATTGAAGGAGAGAATAGAGGCTAATAAACTTGATGTACGTGTGATGGACAATCTACATAGGTTGATACGGAATATATAGGAAATGTATGACTATGAGTGGGTCGATATTTAAAATAAATAAATAAATGTGTAGGTAAACAACCACTACAAGATAAATGACTTTTACTGACTGAAAAAAAATGTCAGAAAAAGTCAAAAAACAGTCACAGAAGACCATTTGGGCTACTCCTTCTGAAGAAAAAACAGTCACTAAAGCCACCATCGCTAAAAGTCTATTTTGTCACATTTTTCAGTCAGAAAAGGTATAAAGATTTTCTGACCGATTCTTCTTCAGTCATTGTTGGGTCTTCATTATATTTTACAAAAAATCATTACTGACTGAACTTTAGTAACAAAAAGTCTAGTTTTTTTTTTTGTTTTCTTTTATATATAATTAATTGAAATAATATTTCAAATAAATACACGACAATAAACACAAAAAACTGAATTTATTAGCAAACAAATTCCAGAATAAATGTAATACACTCGGTTCATTTAAAGCTACCAATAAAAAAGAACGGTTTACTTCATTTAGATCTACCCATATTCACTTTAGCACATCATCTTGGATTCTACCATTCTGAAACACAGAAAAAGATCTTATGAATGGATCGGTTTATGTATGTTTAATCTATAACTAGTCAAAGACGGGTCCTGGTTGAAACTTGAAAGTCATCCAAAGAATAACTGTAATGTATAAAACCATATATGCGAGTCAGGAAGATGCAGTTGGGTTAAACATGACATGTAAAACTCGATACAGATGCCGTGAAACTATTTACAAGGTAAAAATACTTATATAAACTATTCTGCAAACAGAGTTAAAGACATAAATGTTACCTTGTTCTAGTGAGCACTTTCCCATACACCTCGTTTGCCTCTCGAGCTAAATCGATATAAAAGTAGCATTGCCAAGCCTTACATATTTCAACCAAATAAAAGCAAGAACAAGAGTTATGCTAAATTAATTGGCACCTAAATAAACCAAACAATAATTAGCTAAAAAGGAAACGGGTCACGAGTTGAAAGTCGCCCAAAATATATACTTTTAGTGCATAAAACCTCCACAATCATTTCTTCAAAATGAGTAAATTAGGTTGGACTCAAAGTAGTTTGGATCAACCCGCCTTATCATCAAATGACATAAATTTTATTAAGAGTAAATTACACCGTTGGTCCCTATATTTGTATCCAAATCACTAGTTCGAGGCTTTTTTTGAAATAATTACGCCATTAGTCCCCATTGTTGTAATCCTGTTACGCCGGTGATCCAAAATACTAACGTCCGTTTATTTTTAACGATTTTTTCATCACATGCCTTACACACGAGGGTATTTTTGTCATTTCACCTTAAACCTACACTTTTAACCTTTACTCTTTCTCTCACTCTCACTCTCACATTACCAACAAACACCTTTCTTCCCCCATTTTCAAAATCAAAATTCACCATCCAAAAATCAAACAAACTTATAACAAACTCATTAACTTGCCATCTTGAGAGCAAATATTATAGACATTGAAGAAGATTCTCAAGAGGAGGAGGTCAAAGAGGTTGACAGAGTTTCCGATTTTGCTGAAGATCCCAAGCTTTCAGAACGTAATCAGCGGACTTCAGAGAATGAGCCTGAAATGAATAGACCCAATTCTTTCTTACGTGTCTTGAACCTGGAGCACCTGGTCGACCCCTCTACGGCGGACGGCGGCGGAGAGGAAGAACCGGCGGCGGCAAGGAAGAACCGGCGGCGGCACGTGACATTGTGATACAACCGGCGGCGACGGCGACCGTTTCGCGTTTTTGTATATAAATAAAGCTTTTAAACTCAAAAGCTTGTGGTTAGAGATGGTTATTTCTATGGGTAAGGGTACGATAGCAAAACCATGAAACAGACTTATAACTCTTTAGAAAGTCTCTTGTTTTCCAGCCATTACTAGAAATAACCCATCTCTCTCTCTCTCTCTCTCTCTCTCTCTCTCTCTCTCTCTCTCTCTCTCTCTCTCTCTCTCTCTCTCTCTCTCTTATTAATTCAGGTTATTGAAATTGGTTGTTAATTTTATGTTTATGATTTAGCTTTTCGGAATTCGGAACATGTTTAATTTGATGTTTATGGTTTTTGGTTATTTGTGTAACAAGATTGATTTGGGAATGAATTTTTGGGTTTAATTTGGGGATGAATTTGGGGATTGAATTTTTAGGTTTATGATATTTGCAACAAATATATTTAGGGATGAATTTCTGGGTTTATGAATTTCTGGGTTTAATTTGAGGGTTGTTTGTGTTAATAAGGTGAGCGAGGATGGTTAAAGACTATAATACCCTCGTGTGGAGGGCACGTGATATGGTTTCCGTTAAAAATAAACGGACGTTAGTATTTTGGATTACCGGCGTAACAGAATTACAACAATGGGGACTAATGGCGTAATTATTTCAAAAAAAGCCTCGAACTAGTGATTTGGGTACAAATATAGGGACCAACGGTGTAATTTACTCTTTTATTAATTTGTAGGAATCCAAATAACATAATCATTATCAGAACAACATAGATGCAATAAAATCAAAAGTAGATTTAAGCATTATTTACCGTGTTGGCGTGCTTTTAACGAGATTAAAAGGATTTCTGCAATGCTTTGTTCCAATGATACATCCGACTTTCACATTATTCTGATCTTTAGGTTCTGCAACAAAAAGCCCAAAGGATGCAATTTTAAACCATTGAGGGACAAATATAATATAAACAAAACGCAATTTTATTGCTGGATAATTTCAAAATACAATGATACAAAAGATAGACACGAGGTATGATTCTATAGAATTTTTAAAGATAATAAAAGTGTACTCAAATTAAAATGTTGCACTTTTCAACCCATTTCACAGTAACCTCCATATATAACACAGCTCAAAGATGGACACGAGGTCAACTTTACTGTGAGGCGAACCTGACACATACCAGAAACATTTTCTATTAACCACTGGATCAATTATCATATATCTTTGAAAACGGAATAAAAAATTTCCCAATATATTGACTAATTATGAAATGTTCCCAACACTAGAAGGCAATAATCAAGAAATAAAAATAAGATGAATTCCAAATATCTCATACTATATACTCACCATGAATTCGTGTATGTATATCTTCTAAGCAAAACAGAGCAAATCGTTTACATCAGCAAAAAAACGAGTCGAAATTGCTTCCTCTTCCATGTCCCTATATTGTGATGACGCTGTTAATACATTTGTTAACAACTGTTTAATCAATTATGAACTTCGCTTATCCATTACCATCTTCATAAAACAATTACATTATTCCAATATTTCAATAGTTTCCGTGAATAAAACCTTCACAAAACACTTACCTTGAGAGGAAGTGACTTAGTGGATGCCTTGATGACTGTGATTACAAGTGCCCAATACAAGCAAAACATCTCTTTAAATCCTATTGAAAAAAAAGAAAATGATAACGTAAGAAATTGCAAACTCTTTCTACTCAAAAATCATGATAGAAGCAACTATGTATCAACAGTACCTGTTTGGCCTTTAAATTATAGCAATTAACAAGGAAAAAGAAGTTTACGCACAATACTGGAAACACCAATGGTATTCTCATGAAAGTAAGAATGTAAAACTGTAGCAATGAGTTGTGTCCTCCCTAATAAATTACACACAATACTGGAAACACCTAATAAATTACACGCTTGCTTCACCTAGAGACATAAATAAACGAAATCTATTAGGTTATGAATTTATGCAATTTAAATAAGAACATATATTTTCATATGTAATATCTTAACAATTATTGGTATAAGTAAGTCATGCATTTAAAGGTCATTTTATTGTACAAAACTGCAACAAGTGTGTTCAAAACACCACAATCAATGATTTATATATGACAATACTTAGAAATATAGCCTAATAAAGATGTAAGTAGCTCACCTCATCACCTGATCAGGCATATTCCAGTTCGAGTTATACTTAAATAAATTGATTTCTGAACTCTAGCCAAACGAGAATGTCAATACCTCTGAATTCAACTTTTAAAATCAAGTAGATTACACGAAAACCGGAATGTTATCGGTGTGAAGTTGATTTATGAATTAATAAGAAACCAATATATATCATTTGAACAGATACAAACAAAACAAAAAGATCACATTATGAACTTCAATCAAACTGTGATTTCAGATCAACTACACAAAATTCATAGCTAGGAATTCAATTTTCAAATAGAAAGGAAATCAAAAACGAAACCATTAGTTATCATTTGAACCAAATTGAACCGATAAATTCGATAAGCAATTGCACAGAATTTAAAAGATAGATTTCTGAATCAAAATCAATTGGTAACTACTTGAATCCGATTTCTAAATCAATTTGATTCCTGAATCAATACAAAACTACTTCAATAAACATTTCAAATCATTACGCAACGGATTGAATTCAATTTTTGAATCACTATGAATCAATACATGAATTTGATTCCTAAATCAATACATAACTGAATTCGTCTTATCAATCAATTTCCGAATGATTAGAATCAACGCGTACCTGTGATTTAGGTTAAGCAGAGCTAACGACGATACGGAAGGTCAGATACAATTCGGATGTCCGGTGATGATTCCGATAGCCGGAGACGACGAAGATGGCCGGAGACAGTGAAGATCGCCGGCGATATGAGGCTGGTCGTTGATTATCGCCGAGAGAGAGACTAGGGTTTTCGTATTTCAAATTGGGGGAAATGAAAGAGAGAGAGACTCGTGTTTCAATTTTCCTTTTTCTTTTTCTTTTTATTTTTTATTTTTTAGTTAATCTTGACAAGATAGACTACAAAAAACTTTTATTGACTCTTTGATTTTTCAGTAATAAAAGGTATCAGTCACTAAATGGCAATTATCTTGTAGTGAACATTGGAACTCAAGGACTGGATTATCATTATTTAGTAGGCTTATTCCTTGTTTAGGTAACCAATTTTATGTGGATACATTGGGTAAGCTAGTTAGTTTAGGAACCTTGTGTTTTTTGCCACATACTCCAAATAAAGTCTCTTTTTGGTTAAGTTAGAATTAGTGATTTTTATGTATGCATGAGAAGGAATCGGGACAACTTTCTTTATTGACCTAAAATATAGACCTAATTAAAAGTGGACCTAATGTGTTCTATATTTGACACATGACATATGTATTTTCAATAATTGCAATGATAAAAGACCACACCGAAAAAGTGTTTATTACTGTAAGCAGTATCGAAGTCAGGATTTGGAATCAAGGGGGTCAGTATCATAGACGAAGCCAATAATTAACATTAGAGAAATCAAAGGAGAGCTGGTAGTGTATTCTTTTGTGATTATTTTGAATTTACAAATAAATAATATATAAATTTGTTTCGTTGGCAGGGGCCGAACACCTCCTAGCTCCCCGTGGCTCCGCCATTGACTGTAAGATGAAGTCAACTAATAATATATTAGGATCCAAATATAGTGATATAGATATTGTTGGAGTATATATAAATATACTCCAAAAAGGGCAACAGCTCACTCCAAGGCTTCGGTAAGGGTAGCTCCGGTAAGTTCAATGGCGTGCCAGGCCGAAGCCACAAGCAGTAGGCTGAGCTGATGTCACCAAACCGCCAATTGTATCACGTGTTCACCTGGCATAAAGCACCTGACAAGTCGGCTAAAAGGACTGTACCACGTGGTACAATAGGAAAAGTACTGTGGAATGTACCAACCATCTGATGGATATTAAGGTGGTGCCGAATGCGCCGTCTATGGACCGGATTTACCAAAGAAGGGAATATAGTACGCCGAAAGAAGCATCAGTCTATTATCCAGGGGATAATAGGCCGATGCACCAGGTATTATAAAAAGGGTCAGGCCCATTCTAGGAAGAGAGATCGAAACATTAAACTCTCTAGATCAAGAACATTCTCCTTCAATGTTCTTGATTATCCTTGATTATTCCTGATTATTCTTCCATATTAAATACTACATTTACTATACTCAAGTTCCATTAAATAACCCAAAATCACTACGATGAATACTTACTCTCACGCCCGAGCCTTATCGGGGAAATCTCCCCGATAAGCTTAGACGTTTGTTTTGTGTGCAGATTCCTATCTAGAAGACTGATTCTTCGAAGATTGTTCGTGGTATAAGTCCCCGTGGATTTTTACTTCAACATTTGGCGCCATCCGTGGGACCTCTATTCAACGATAGTTGGAGCGAGAACACCGACACATGGATACCCCACTGTCGTCGGGGATATCTACCCTTGTGCCAACTGTTCAGCCATCAACCAACGTTATAGAGCCACCCATATCTCAACCGCATCATTTCGCACCATGTCCATCGATGCCATACCTTTCAATGCCACCTTTATCGCCACCTGAACTAAATACCACCAGACACGAAACAGCTCCTCAAGGTGGCGGCGGTAACATCACCCCAGAATTCGTTAGCAACAACTACGAGCGTTTACGAGGGCTGATGAACACCCATGCACAAGGAGAGAGGCAGCGAGGGTTAGACATTGAACTTCCGCAGGGAGACGTCAACGAGACTAGTGTGACCAACGGGTCAACCACCCCATCACCAAGAAGAACGAATCAAGGGGAGCGGAGAGAAGAGCATGTATGCCCGTTACAGGGACGAAACCTTTTTGGAAGAACAGCTCAGGCAACTTTCACCCAAACACCGGGCACGGGACTAAGCCAGAGGGGGGGTATTGGGCCCCCACCGTCGCAGGCGGGCTATAGGCCTCTGCACTCTACGCTACTACCTCCCAGAGTATTTTTCGATCTGCCTCCAAACATCGCAGCGCCGCGATACGCACAGGGGACGGGAATTCCACCTTTCTCATCAGGATATCTAGCTTCGGCGGAATATAATCCTAGTAGTTGGGCGCTACCTCCGGAACACGCCCAAGCCTTGGCGGAGCAACATGAGGCCGAAGATCTGGCTAGGCCGTACCATCGGCAGAAGGAGGCCAAGTTCGTAAAACGAATCGCGGAATTCAAATTTCCCCCTAAAATTAAAATGCCATCTAATGTAAAGATGTATGACGGAACCCAGGACCCTGATGATCACCTAAGCATCTTCGCCGGAGCGGCTGAGGTAGAACAGTGGTCCATGCCAGTGTGGTGCCACATGTTCGTACAAACGTTAATAGGGGCAGCCAGGCTGTGGTTCGACAGCCTTCTTCCAGCGAGCGTCAGTGGTTTTGAAGACTTACAACAGAAGTTCAGGGTTAACTTCATGCAACAGAAAAGGTATGAAAAAGACCCGGTAGAGATACACAACATTAAGCAGAGGGAGGACGAAACTCTCCGGAGGTTCATGGAGAGGTTTAATAGAGAAAGGCTGCAGATCAAAGGGGGAACCGAAGGAATGAGGGTATCAGGCTTCATGCACGCCATCCGAAACAAGCAGCTCATTGAGAGGCTGAACAACCAAATCCCTAGAACGGTGGAAGAAATGATGGAGAGGGTTCAGGATTTCATCAGGGGAAAAGAAGCGGCCTCCTTGACAGAAGAAGGGAGCTCGCGGAGAGTGATGCGGGAGGATAGACGTAACAGTTGGAGAGGCGGGAACAGACGGGATGCTCCTGTCTCACGTAATGAAAGGTCTCCTCCGAAGCCAAGAGCCTTTACTCCACACATGCATCCGTACTCACCTGATGGCAGACCTAAAAACATATTCCAGCTCCTGTCCAAGACTCCCTGTGAGATATACTCTACCGAGCCCATCTGTCAAAAATTCCCAGTACCCCCTCCGATGGCAGGAAACCCGGAGAAAAAGAATGCAGACAGATACTGTGAGTTTCATCAAGGGAACGGTCACAACACCAACGATTGTTACCAGCTTAAAAAACATATAGAGGAGGCAGTACGCTCCGGACAGTTGCGCCACCTCTTGACGGAAATAAGGTCAGGAGCTAAGCAGGGAGGAAGGAATGCTCGACAAGATAACCGGAGCGGGCAGAAGAACAAATCCAAGGAAGTCCATATGGTCGACTACCGAAATATCGAGACTCGCGGAGAGCTGGACGAACGAAGAAGAAGGAAACCGGAGGTTTTTAACTGGATGAACCAACCAATAGCCTTCCCACCATTAAGCGAATACTTCCCTTCGCAAGATCCAATTGTCATAGAGGGAAGGTTCGGCAACTACCCGGTGCGGAGTATCTATGTGGACACAGGCAGCTCAACGGAAGTAATATATGAGCACTATTTTCGCAAGCTCAAACTTGGAGTGCAGGCGGAACTCCGAAAGTCGAGGACTCACCTGCAGAGCTTTACGGGAGAAGTATCATGTCCGATGGGATAGATAGATTTGCCTCTCACACTGGGGCAATATCCCAGGATGAGAACGGAAATGATGACCTTCTTAGTGGTACGGGCTCCCTCAATATACGATGTCATTCTGGGGAGACCAGGGCTATTCTTGTTGGGAGCGGTCGCTTCGCCACTCCATTCATCATTAAAATTCCCAACCCCACATGGAATAGCCACCGTAAGGTCTGACAGGAAAAGAAGAGGGGAGTGCCATGAGGTTCGGCCAACGCTAGGTCCGAAGAAGGAGACAGATGAGCCCGAAGAAAAATTAGTTATAAATCCAAAATTCCCAGAGCAAACCGTTGCCATAGGATCCCTCTTGTCACAAAAATGCAAGGAGCAATTGTTCACCCTACTCAGTAACAGTTTGGACGTTTTCGCATGGCAACCTGCGGACATGACAGGCGTACCAAGAAACATAGTTGAGCACAGACTCAAGGCGTACCCTAGCATAGAACCCGTTAAACAGAAGAAGAGAGGAATGGCTCCGGCCATGACCAAAGTCGTTAGGGAAGAGGTGACTAAGCTGGTCAAAGCGGGTATACTCAGAGAAACAAGGTATCAAACGTGGGTCGCGAACCCAGTCATGGTGGAAAAAATCGATAAGTCGTGGAGAATGTGCATTGAATTCAAAGACATAAATAAAGCATGCCCCAAGGATAATTACCCGTTGCCAGAAATCGATTGGAAGATAGATTCGCTAATGGGATTCAAATACAAATGCTTCCTCGACGCGTACCAAGGGTACCACCAAATCCAGATGGCAAAGGAGGATGAGGACAAGACTGCATTCTACACGGACTTCAGAATTTTTTGCTATAAGAAAATGCCATTCGGATTGAAGAATGCCGGGGCCACCTATCAGAGGCTTATCGACCGGACGTTCCGAAGCCAGATAGGAAAGAACTTGGAGGCTTATGTAGACGATTTGGTAATCAAAAGTAATCGAGAGGAGGAAATGATATATGACATTGCCGAAACATTCAAGAACCTAAGGAGCATTAATATGAAGCTAAACCCAAAAAAGTGCACCTTCGGAGTAGAAGAGGGAAAATTCCTAGGGCGTGTCATAACGGAAAATGGAATCAAAGCTTGCCCGGAGCAGGTGCGAGCAGTAGCAGAAATGAAGTCTCCCAGAAGCCTAGGTGAAGTGCAAAGCTTGAATGGGAAGCTGGCGGCTCTTAACCGGTACCTCTCGAGGTCTGCGGAAAAGTCACTTCCTTTTTTCAAAACCCTAAAGAAATGCGTAAACGTGAAAGACTTCGAATGGACTACGGAGGCTGAGGAGGCATTCGTTAACATGAAAGGATACCTACAACAGCTGCCTACGCTGGTCGCTCCGGCACCGGGGCAGGAAATTCTGGTCTATTTAGCAGCATCGCCAGAAACTGTTAGTGCAGTCTTAGTCACTGAACTCGAAAGAAAGCAGAAGCCCGTATACTTCGTCAGCAGAGCCTTACAAGGAGCGGAGCTAAATTATCCACCAATGGAAAAATTAGCCCTCTCCCTGATACACGCAGCAAGAAGGCTCAGGAGATACTTCCAGGCTTATCATATCGTAGTCCTAACAGAGTTACCTATCAAGGACATCCTAGCAACCCCAGAGCGCTCGGGACGTCTGGCCAAATGGGCAATAGAGTTGGGAGCATTTGCCATCTAGTATCGGCCAAGGCAGGCAATGAAGGGGCAGATCCTGGCAGATTTCTTAGCAGAAATACCGTTGCCACCACCTCCTACCCAACAAAGCCATAAAAAGACAAAAGAACCCGAACGGGAGGACCAAAGGGATCCTGGGGAGACGAAAGAAATATGGACCTTGTTCACAGACGGAGCGTGTAACTCAACCGGAGCAGGGGCAGGGGTTCTTTTAATCAACCCCGACGGAGCAGAATTCACTTACGCCCTCAAATTTAGTTTTCCCAGCACCAATAACGAATCAGAATATGAGGCACTTTTGGCCGGGCTAAGGATAGCAGCAAAAATGAAAGTGAAGCATTTGGAGGTAAGCGTAGATTCTTCCCTGGTGGCGAACCAAGTAAACGGAGACTTTGAAACAAAAGGAGAATCCCTAGTTAAATACAAGGAATTGGTTGACAAATTGAAAGTAAGTTTCCGGAGCTTCAGTATAAAGCAAGTACCAAGAGAAGAAAATGTGAAGGCAGACGCAGCAAGTAAGCTGGCCTCATTAACGGACTTAACCTTTCCTCACGCGTCAAAAAACGTATTGGTCGAAACACTGAAAGAAAAGTCGATTGACGTCAAAGAAATACATGCTATTGTGGAAGAAGAAGGACCTTGTTGGATGACACCCATCATACGATTTCTAAAGGATGGTTCTCTGCCAAACGACCAAACCGAAGCCAGGAAAATCAGGGCCAAAAGCCCCATGTACTTCCTCGACGGAGAAACCCTTTACAAGAAATCATATTTAATGCCATTGCTTCGGTGTGTCGGACCATTACAGGCAAATTACGTTATCCGAGAAGTGCACAACGGAGCATGTGGAATGCACGCTGGGCCAAGAGCTACGGTAGCAAAAATCATGAACCTAGGGTATTATTGGCCCTCGATGTATCTGGATGCAACTGACGAGATCCAAAGATGTATCAGTTGCCAGCGATACTCACCCGTACCTAAATTGCCTAAACACTCCCTAATTTCTGTTACCTCAGCGTGGCCGTTCCAACAATGGGGTATTGACATAGTGGGCCCTTTCCCGGTAGCCACCGGAGGAGTAAAATTTCTATTAGTAGCAATAGACTACTTCACCAAATGGGTGGAAGCAAAGCCATTAGCGTCGATTACCGGAGCTCAAGTCAAAAAATTTGTTTTTGAAAACATAGTGTGCAGGTTTGGTTTGCCAGGGATCCTAATATCGGACAACGGGAAACAGTTTGCGGACAACCCACTTAAGTCCTGGTGCAAGGAAATGAAGATTAAGCAGAAGTTTACATCCGTTGCCCACCCGCAAGCCAATGGCCAAGTAGAGCGCGCTAACAGAAGCATAGTGGAAGGGATCAAAACCCGCCTGGATAAGGAAGGTGGCAGCTGGTTAGACCACTTGGGGCATGTCTTATGGGCTCATCGAACCATGGTCAAAACAAGCAATGGTGAAACCCCTTTTAGCCTGACATACGGAACTGAAGCGGTTATCCCCGCCGAAATTGGTATACCTACCCGAAGGACGCAAAAACACGGAGACCAATTCTGAAGACCTTCGCCTCCATCTAAACCTCCTGGAGGAGAGAAGGGAAATAGCGGCCATTAATGAGGAAAGGTATGAAAGGCAAGTAGAGGGATATTACAACCAGAGGGTAAGGCCCGCCACATTCAAACCGGGAGATTATGTACTCCGAAGCAACGAAGCTAGCCGAGTTGAAAACCAGGGCAAGCTAGGACCTAACTGGGAAGGCCCATACCAAGTGGCCGAGGCCTATGGGAATGGTGCATACAAGCTACGAATGGTCGGAGGAGAGACCATCCCAAGAACTTGGCATGGAAACCTCCTTCGACGTTGCTACATGTAAGCAAATTAAATCGCCTGTAAACTTTTCTGTGAAGGCATGTAACGGCAGCGTCCGACTATCGTTTATAATATACAAGCTATAGTTACTGCCCGCTTCAGGGGGTAACAATTTTCTCAACACATGGCATATTTTTAAGACCATTGATTAAATTATGATAGCAAGTAGTCGATAGTAAGTAAATACCTAAGAGTACCATACTCTTGGAAGCAAAGGGGAGAGTGCCCTCTCTAATAAACTCCATGTTAGTCTGATACTCTAATCCTAACATAGACAGGTTTGAGCAGCCAATGTAAAAAAATAACTCCGGGCTGGTCTGAGAACATCCCAGTATCGAAAGGGTCGAGTAACCTCTCTAATTAACTCAATAACAATGAAAAATATGTTATGGCATAACATAACACACGATAGTCGTTTAAGTGTTAGATGATATATCCTAAGAAAATAATTATTATGATGAAGGACGCTTCTCAAAATAAATATTTAACCTTAGAGATAAAGTAAAACAAACACGCCATCATACGAGAAACCGTCATCATAAAATGGCCGAAGCCATGAAAGTTACAAGATGGCCGAAGCCATAATAGTTACACATTGGCCGAAGCCATTACAAAAACAAACAAACTTAAGCTCTAGCAGTCTAGGGCCGGAGGAGGGGCTGGTTTCAAAGCCTCTAGTTCATCCATGGACAAATGTGAGCTAGCCCGAAGG